>JAWWLZ010000118.1:23797183-23822954 GCA_035041345.1 Poliocrania exsul
ATATACATATATACATACACATATATACATACATGTGTATACACACACATATATATACACACATACATATACACATATATACACACACATACACACACACACACACACACACACACATACACACACACACACACACACATATATATATATGTATGAAGTGGGAAAAACTTGGTGAAACCTAGTTTCATAGCTGCTGAAAATGGCTCATTTTCCAGGCTCTGGCTTTTGGAGGGATAATCCCCAGCACAGTAGTAAGCCAAGACACCGTAGGCTGGAAACAAAAGTATATGACTCAAAAGAAAGGCTCTCATTCATGGCAGAATTACTGCAGCAGCTCACACTTCTGTGCTGGGACAAAGCAATCTCCAGAAGGGTGTGATCTTGGCTGAGGAGAAACAGTTGAAGTCCAGTCCTCCACCAGGTTTGGTTTGTGGTGTCCCACGGGCTGACAGAAAGGTCTGTCCCTGTGCAATAGCTTACCCTTCCCCGAAGGGCTGTGAAAAGCTGTGCAGCGCTCCCTGCTCCGGCCACAGCCACAAGGAAACGAGCTACTCACACATAGGCTCACTAAGGCACAGGTTCCAAAGCAGCTGCTGGCACTCCCTGCTATTTTGGCACCTACAATCCATTTTCTTAACAGTACTGTGTAGCAGGTATGAAGTGTATCTGACCATTGCAATTTATTATGCCACAGAAGGGGGGGGGAAAAATCTAAAAAATCACAGCACAACAATGGAATACTTAGCTTAAACCTTAGCAAAATAATTATCTTTGTGTACTGTACATCATATGATTTATAGTACGGCTTCATGAGAGACCAAATGAAACCCTGGGATGAATTTCACTCAAAAAGATCAAAAGTATGATTACTTAACTGGAATTTTTTACCTATACCATTTACAGTATTCCACCAGACAGAAAGATTGCTTTTGATGCTGTGAGTCCCACCTATATATTTCTATTTTAAACCACTACTTTTTACTTATTTTTTATATTTTAATTTGCGTATTTATACACAATTATTATGATGATTTATTACAGTGCTCCCCATATACACCAAATACTTTAGGTACAGTTCCACATACACATAGTTCTCTGTTTCAAAAAGTTTAGTAGCTGGAAATGTAAGCTTGGAAATGTCTACACTCAGGTATGGCTTTCCTCACTTTTGGTACAAAAGTATTTGCAGGGTTGGGCCCTGTACAAACAGCTGGAGTACGGATATTGCAGTCCTGAAAATCATGACTCCCAAACTTATTTCAAGGCCAGTTTTTTACCATTTTGGAATCAGAAATCAATAGGTTTAATACTCTTCAAATCTAACTTTGCTAGGAGATTTCTCAGGGATGTAAATCTGGGAGAGGAGTACTCTGGAAACATCTTAATTTTTCTCTCCAAAAGACATATCAAAATGTAGTGGTATAAAGGGGACCTGAAAGGCCTTGTGAAAGAAATTGTTTTGGCAGGAGTGTGCTGGAATATGGCCACACATGTTTCTGTAAGGAGCCTTCTCTGAGGAGGTTACAGCAGGACTGAGGATGGATTTACAAGAAATTCCCATTAGTGCTTTGATCAATACATCTGGGGCAAAATGGGGGTTTCTCCAGCCCTAAGCATAGTGGAACTAAGGTAATTTGGGGAGCAGTCAGCTTCACTTTATCTTCCTCAGAGTGTGAAGTGTGTCCAGGAAACGCAGCGCAGAACCACGTGGAGTTTTTCCTACTGAAACACCCTTTGTTTCCCACATGGAGAGCCAGAACCCAGCATGTGCTGCCCATAGAGCCCATTCATGCCTTCACTGCCCATTGCTGGGTCAGTCCCCTCCAAGAGTGCCCCTACACCAAAGCTGCTGCTCCTGTACACCATAATTGCTCTTCAAAAATAGTTCTTGGGCAAGCCTAATGGGTTTTTGAGTGGGAGGGCACAGCTGGTCCCGTGGGGGGTGGTGGCAGCTGGTGATTGCAGGGGCTGGATGGAGCCCCTGGGCCCAGCCAGCACTCCCCATACTGCCCTGCCCACCCTCACTGGGCCTTTCTAAACGTTCTCTTTCCCCCCATGCTAACCCAAATAAACAAAAGTATCCATAATGATGATGAATGCCCACCAAAGGCTCAAATAATGTGCAAGTTTCTAATTTGTTTTTAAATATAGCGATTTTATTTGTGAGGTTTTTTGTGTGAGCCTCTCAAACACCATTAAACTCATACTCAAATATTTACAATGTGTTTATACTTACCGTGTTCACCTCTGAACAAATTGTTTGACCTTATTTGCAAATGTGTTACAAGAACTCCGAATGACAGATGATCTTTCATAGGAAATCACAACATGTAAGTGAAATTGAAGCTATGCTGCTGCCCTATGTAGTATATCAAAGAGCTCTGATCTCCCCAAAACATAAATTTGTGGTGCAGCCACCCTGGCAGACCCTGGGTGGGGATGAAAGAGGGTCCTCCTTTAACCTCTGGTGCACAGACATGCACTTCAGGGGTCAGTTTACACCATGCAAGATGAGGGCACTTGACGTGCAAAACCTGCGGGGCTGATGCTACCCAGTCACTCAAATCACATAATTAATGTGCTTCTGGGTTGCAATAATAAACAATTCTGATGCCTACTCACTACAGCCAAACTTCCCTGGCTAAATAAACAGCTTTTTGCTTAAAAATGTCTCTTCAAAATGAAGGCTTCCATCGATCAACAAATCCTGCTTTGAGCTTATATTTTTATGGTTGGTGGGGGGACAGCAACTGGTTTAGTTCTCCATTGATTATGTTAAGATTGAAAGGACTTATTAAAGAATTATTTATGTTTCTGTACCTATAAATTTTGTGCCAACGTTTTCTCACATTATCTCCAGACACAGTAGTCACACTTAAACTATGTAATTTTAGCTAACTAAATATTGTTCTATTTATAGAACTAATGGAAGGTGTGGAAAAACTGAAACAAATATTGAAGGAAAATTAGGATAATTCAAATTATATCCTTTTATATCTGAATGGCTAAGAAACAGTCACCTAAAAGCCAAAGGGGGCATACCATTTTGTGTCTTACTCCACTGAGGAACTGGAAGGATCATTTAAAAGCATTTCCCATTTGCCAATAAAATGGTTTTGGTCAGATTGTTCTTTTGTTTCTTAACAGCTCTACCAGTGCTTAATAAGAGGGATGCACTGCAGAAAAGCATTTTCTTCTGGAGGTGACACCCTGGGCAACTTACTGGTTGAGAAAAATGAAGAGCTCCTTTTGACCCAGTGATCCAACCTGGTCCTTCCATCCACAAATGATATGTTGAACTCTTTCCATGGGTATCACTGAAGTTGCTGTAAGTCAGTAATTCTGATTTACAATCTCTGTGTCTAATAAAAGAATCAGGCCAATTACAGTTCCTCAAACAGGAGCCTGAGCAATGTCTGTTCCCAGTTTAGACATAGTCTAGACATCATTCTTCAGCCATCCTAAAGCCTTTCTGGAGGGACAATATTTCATAGTCATGTAATCATCGGCTCTTTGTTGACATGACCAATAAGAAAGTCAATTGGTGTCAGCTGTAGTGGTGATTTTGTGATGGGAACATCTGCCCATTTTATTTCTGATGAGACTTAGTCTTGGTCACTGTTAATTGGGCAAGGATGAAAGCTCCAGATCCTGTTACAAGTTCTTTGAATAAACTAGTTACTCATAATTTTTTCACATAGTTTATTTCTGTTGATTTGTAAAAATTGCTTCCACTTGATGCTTTGGGCCCAGGTGCCTTTTGAGTAATAACAAAACTTTGCAGCAAGCCTCTGACAAGTTCAAATGTTCCTTTCTACCTATTCTGATAGTTTGGCTGATGCTGTATCTTCCTCAGCCCTTCACGGTCCTTGAATTTTTCATGTCAGTTAATTAATCATTCTGACACACAGAGGTCTGCCATACCAAAAAATGTTGTAAATATTCTATATATAGTTCTCAAATAGGACTAGCAACTTGGGATTTCTGCTTTGTTCTTTTATCGCACATATGTTTTACTTTGATGTAAACATTGTTTAAAAACAGTAAAAAGAGGTTTTTCATGTTATGCATAGATTATTCCATAAACATATGCATCCTGTCAGACTCAGTAATAATTAGAAATAGCTGTAGTTTCATTGCTGACTCCATAATACTTCAAACTTCTTCATTTTTTAAAAAGTAAAAACCAGATGCATATCTTTGACTCTGGGTAGAAACTCTTTATTTTAATTAATTACCCTGTCACTAGGACTTATTTAGTGCTCATAAGTAATAAATAAATAGCAAATCCAACAAACTCACTAAATTTTAAAAATTTTACAACAGTAAAATTTCACATACAAAATTCACCTGGGTAGAGGAGTTGAAGTTGTTTAAATCTAAAAATGTCCCATGTAAATTAAGGGTTAAATTCAGACGTTCTTACAACATGACTGATTTTTTTTATTGCTGTTCCTGAGTATTCTTTTACTATTCAGACAAACTGATGACATATATAAACTTCTGTAGTATCTTACAATTGTAGTCACAGAAAAATTTAACAAAAATAATTAAATGAAAAAGCTTTCAGAGGGAAGGTGCATTTAAGTGAGTCTTATGTCCCATGCAGTTAGCTTTGTGGTTAATAAGATTGGGGTGCTCTGTTAACCGACATATTTATTTTTAATTCAAATCTCTGAGTACAGGCTGTATCAGATGGTCTCTTGATAATAGAGGGAAAGTTTAAAAGTGTTATTTGCTCTTACACCTCTTCATACATTGAACATATCTTAGCTAGTAAATACAGCAATGGCAATAACAGGGAAGTAAAACTGTGGTGTTTTTTAAACCTGGCTATCACAGGTAACAGCAGATTAATTTTCATCATATTTACCGGATTGAACTCAACACAAGTATCCACAGTTCATTCAGAATGGATCAGGCATTTTTATACCATCTGGTGCTAAAGTTCAATCCAGCTACAAGGAAATCATCTTGGGCACCCTTGAGAACTCTGCTAAATGGTGTAGTTCCAAGTTGCACTTGGGTCTTATGGCTCCCCATTGTGTCTTACCATTAAACTAGGCAGAGACTCCTGGCTCTAACTGGGATGGCTTCATCCAGAGGTGCCACAGCTGCTCAGGGTAACAGGGCTTGGGTGTCAATGGGCAATTGTGCTTGCCAGCTTTGCATCTTTCCCTTTCAGCCCTCCTTCTTATTCCCTACCTCTTTTATAAACAAACTTTGCAAGGAGTTGTGCCAAGTGACATGCTTAGTGAACTGTGCTACCCTGAATAATTAAGAGGAGCTAAACTCTGGGTTTATTACAACAGCTTTAGCTACAGAGCTGTTATTGACACTGTGTAAGTATCAACAAAACCATCGCCCACTGATCATACTCCAAATTCTAGTTTTGAAATACATTAAATGAACTACTGCCAATGCTAATATCTCTGAAGATTAATTAAGATGGTTGGATAGGATTTTTTTTAAAAATACCGTTCAAGAACTAACCTTTTCTTCCAGATGTTTCCAATGTAACTCAAGGAAACCAAGTGTCACATCATCTAAAAATTAGATTTGGCTCAGTGGGAATTTTCAATACAATTTTATTTTCTCCAAAATTATACCAGTTAGTAAAAAACAGATAAAAATGGTTTTTCTTTTATGACATCACAGTTATAGATTTCAAAAATATTTAGATTGATAGCAGATAATCTGACTTCTATGAATGTCACAGTTCACCTTTGGCTTTGGTGTATTTGAGATAATATCACATCCATCACAAAGAGCCTGGCAGAGATGCTTTCTCCTTAATTCTTGACAAACACAGGATTTGAGCTACTTCCTCTTCTCCCCTCTGAGGCTAAGGAAGGTTCACCCTTCCAGCATTCTAGTGAAAAAAGTATTTCTGCTATCAAGTATGCACTGGTGTTCTTCTGAATCAGCATTTTGTGCTAGAAAAATTAAATACTGTTAAAATGAATAATGATTCCAGGATTTTTTCAGCTGCTTAGCCCTCTACTGAAAGTGGTGCCAAACTTGAAGGGTAAACTAGAGTTTTCCCAGCTTGTTAAGCTGAGTCCAGAGATCTGTATTTGAGGCAGTGGGGTACAGAATACTCCACCACTCCAAGCTCTTCTGTTTTTAGGCCAGATGGAGGTGTGATTCAATACCAACAGGCAGCAGGACCCCAAAATTTAACTAAATATCTTAATAGATAAATCCCTGATTACACTGCTCATTGTTCATTGTTCAGAAATAAATGCCCCAAGCAATCCTTCAGCAGTAATGATATCAGCAGTACTTATCAGAAACAGACTGATGCCTTTGTACAAATGGAGCTGATAAAGAACTCCTGGAGCAGAGCAGAGAACAATTTGAACAAGTGGAACGAACAAAGAAGTATATGGCTTATCTTTCATGGCATTTTCCATGGCTTCAGAGTATCTGACAGTGGAGCCAATGGGAATTTATACTTTCCATGATAACAGTTACATATGTGGATTGCACTTGTGATGTCTCCGTTGGAACATGCTGTCTCCTGCCTGCTGATGAGGCAGCTTTGGCATATGGGATCAGCCACCACTTCACTTGTCCTGGCCTCAGAGTGACAGGTGATTTAAGGTGCTCCCTTAGGATGGTTGTTTTCCACAGCTGCACCTATTGGTCTCCAGAAAAATCTATTTTTTTTCCGCAGTATTCACCATGGTTCTCATTCCCAAAACAGAAGACATAGCAGAAACCCCAGAGTCACCATCTGTCACTATTGCATTCGCTAGGCCATTGTTTTCCTCCATTTGCACCATGCTGTGGATTTCCCATAAGGCAATAAAGGAAATATTAAACTTTATTATAATCCTCTTTTTTTTGTGATGGCCTTCCCATTAAGTACATCCATATCTCTCTCCCTGCCCTTCCATCAACAGTTTGTAAAAATGGACTTGGGACTGGAGCCTATACTGCCAATACCTTAAAATAATCTTGCCTCATTTTCTTTGTTTATAACAGAAATATTAAGAACACTGAGAATGACTCTTCATTTACACTACCTGAAAATAGTGCAGCTTTTCCTCTTTCCTTGTCTATCAAATTCTATCTATGTCTATCTATTCTTGCTCTTTCTCCTTCTACTTCTGTTGCCCTCTTTCCAACCCTTCTTTTATTCTCTACAGGATCTTTGCTGTGCTCATTAACACCTGTGACAGCTTTTTTTTTTCTGCCTTCAAAATAATTGAAACATATTTACTTTTAATGTTCTCTGAATTTAAGTTTGCCTACCCTAGAAGGAGCTTTCTGAGTTTTGTACTTTGGTAAAGCAGTTTTGTAAGAGCAAAAGCAGTAGAGTGCAAAGCCAAGAAGCATTTTAAAAGATAGCCTGAATCGACAAAATAATTAACAAAATAATGATTCTTTGCTCTTAGCCGTAATGCTTTATAACAAAACACTGAAGAAAATATGGCAGCACAAGGAACAGCCTTCCAGTGTTCATTGGAAGCTCTCTTGTGAAAGATCTTGTCAGATCTGAGAGCTGACACAGAACTCCTATCTGAGCCAGACCTAATATATAGATTCCTGTTGTTATTGTACTGTGGAGTAAGCAAATGAAGACACACAATATCCAGAGTAATTCAGTTCACACACACATACACACACAAGTTAAGAAGTTGGGATGATTTACAGTTTATGTTAAGATGAGAGTCAAGTGGCTTGAGGAAAGCTCCAGTAAAGACTACATGTGAAGCAGGATAGAGCTTCATTTGATCTCTGTATCCCTTGAGCCTGTAGAACAGCTCTGCGGGAGCTGATATCCTTGCACTGTGTGACCGATAAACACAGCAATCTTACCGCCTGGCTTAAGACCATAAAATTATTAGTCAGCAACTGTATATTCCCTCTTTGGGCAATAATAAGCACCTCAATATGTCCTACCTCTGCTGGGGATCATAGCTGGATGAAGTACTCCAGATGAGGTCTCACAAGAGTGGAGTAGAGGGGCACAATCACTTCCCTCAGCCTGGTGGACACACTTTTTTTGATGCAGCTCAGGATACGGTTGGCCTTCTGGGCTGCAAGTCGTGCTCATGTCCAGTCTCTCATCTATCAGTAACCCCAAGTCCTTCTTGGCAGGGCTGCTCTCAATCCGTTCATCCTCCTGCCCGTATTGATATCAGGGGTTGCCCCAGCTCAGGTGCAGCACCTTGCGCTTCACTTTGATGAACTCCATCAAGTTTCCATGAGCCCACTTATCAATATTGTCCAAGTCCCTCTGGATGGCATCCTATCCTTCAACCCTGTCAGCTGCACCATATGAAAATGGGGAACCTCATTGCTGCCGGTGACTATGTGAACTTCTATCTTCTGGTTTACTTTATATAATATGTTGTCAACAGAATAAACCATCTTTTACATTTTGATCAGGAATTTAAAGTTTGTAGATATGGACGTAAAAGGAGGATACCTCTGGTAAATCTATCAGGTATCGTTCTTGCTTACTGAAAGGATTGAGCTGTGGCAACTTCATTCCTTTTGCTTTTTCAGGTGGGTGTTAACTTTTCCAAGCAGCTGTCTGCAATATGTGTGGCCCCATATCTCATGAGAGGTATTTTTGATACCCTCTGAGGTTAAGGTTTCAGAAAAATGTTATGAAAAAATGTCCCTACTTAGAATATTTTTACTTCACATAGTTATAAAAAGGGAAACCCATGCACTGAGTTTGAAATCCACATGTTACTTTCCATGTGGTTCACACATGTGTAACATAGGCATGTTTTTATGAATTGTTTGTATATTCCTTAGCCAGACTCCTGTGTTTAAACAAATGTGGAAACAACACAGTACAGCTGTATAAGGAATTTGTTGTTCATAAGTAGGATCCATAGATTTTTAAAGCTACACTTTCAGCAATAAAGAAATTGTCCATATTGCTGGAATATACTTCATATCTTGATAAAATCTTTCATTGTTTTGCTCTGGAAAAAAAAGGCCTATGAACTTTATAACGATGCCAACTTAGCATTGCAGGAGTCAGGAACAGTCAAGGCTGAAGGTGCTATTCATTACTGAGATATCAAAACAGGCCTGTCTATTTGGCAAGAAGTTAGTTCTGATGTTGTTTCCAAAATCATTAACATCTTATTAAATGAACTGCTTCACAATTTGGGTCAGTTGAACACTAAAAAAAAAAAAGACTGAAAAGTGAAATACAAAATAAATGGCCTTTATTGGTCGTTCACTCCAAACATTTTTTCTATCATTTCCCTTTTCTTTTAGACCTTGAAAGGAATAGCTTTGGATGGTTGCGATAGCATCTGAGAAAATGGCCTCCTTTCTTGTACTGGGTGATTTAAAATGTTACTTCCCGAATTACTGTACTCTGAGTCATCCAAGAAGTAAAGACCTAAAAACTGAACACATAACCACTTGCCAAAATAAAGTGCTGAAATGGGACAGAGTGAATTTCAGGTGTCAGAAGTAAGACGGTCTACAAGATAAATTGCCTGCTGTCTGCTCCACTGCTAATTTGATGAAAAGATGAGTCAAGTTCAAACTCCATGTTGCCAATACAAAGAAAATGCACTGCCTTTTACTGGCATATCATTCAGTCTTATGCTGTCTCTCAGACACAGTGCAAAATAGTGTTCTGCTCTCAATATGACTGCATAGAAAAGAATAATTTCTAACTCTCTCAAACAGGGAGGCCACGCTTTACCTTTCCAACGTTATCTCTGACTGTGCTGATGACTCGTATGTTTTGTCTCTGCTTAATTAATGTCTAAAGGAAAACACCCATGTTCATTACCAGGTTTGGTATCTGGGACAAAGTTTCTTATTCCCTTCTCATCTCAATTTCCCATTATACAGATAGTCCTCCTACAGGATCCTTCATGTAAACTAATAAAGAACCATCTTGCATTGGCATTATTATTTTTGTTTAAATGAGGTTTCAAAAATCTGGTTAGTATCAGACTTCTAAAAAAGTAATAAGTATTTTTTCCACAGAGTATGAAGTCAACCCAAAATAAAAATTTGCACATGAGCCCAGGTAATGAGTTTCTATTACTAAAGTAACAAGCTATTATTCTAATTGACTGATGATTAAACATACTTTTATTACAAATTTTGGTTAATGAAGATGATCCTATACTCTCTACAGAAGGAAAAGAGAAGAATCCACTCACAAAATTACTTACAAGGTAAGAAATAAAGTAAATGAAGCTGAAATTAGAGATTGCATTTCCTTTTCAAAACTGAGATTAAGTAACAGTAAGTACTTATATCTCAATTATAATTGCACAATTCAGTTCCAGAGATGGCTGATATTTCTAAACACTTCTGACTTAGCATAGCATGGGATTCATGCAAGGTTTCATGTACTGTAGTATGCACTCTGTTGCAGAAGGAAGAGCAGTGTTCAAGCTACAATAATAGATGTGCTCCATGTTGATGTGCTGTGTTTTAGCTCTCAGCATTTCTAATGGGAGTTAATGTGTGCCAGGGGAGACAGATCCACAAGGGCCAGACACTGACAAACTGTTTGCTCCAAGTTTGAACTCAGTCTGTCAGAAGGAATGGAGTCTGATGTTTTTCCCCACGTAGCACACCCTGGATTTCACTGCAATTATCACCGACAGTTCGAGGAATGTGCAAGTAACTGAAGGCATGAATTGGATGAATCTCACCCAATTGCATGGAATTCAAATCTGTATTAAAATTATTCTAAAAAATATAATAAAACTGGTTTAGTGGGGGAATTCTAGCCTTGCATATGAATAATGGATTTCTCCATTCCATAGCTGCATTATGAAAAAAGGAATGAGAGGAAAAAGGAATGGAGAAAATTTTTAGACGTTCAACAATTTTAACGTTTAGAAGTCCTGCCAGTGTTACTTAACTTCTGTTTTTAACTCTACTTTAAAGATTTAGGTAAGTTTAAATAAATTTTAAAAAAATCTAAAGCATTTGATTTTAGAAGTGTCCTTATGAAATGTTTTGACTTTTGTGGATAATTTTTGGGTATTGGTTTTAGTTTGTTTGTAGTTGTTATTGGTTTTTGGGGGGTCTTTCGGCTGATATATTGCCAAAGCTGATTGAGATTTTGTATTCCTTAGCTTGCATTTTTAGGTCTGTGTTTTTATGTGTCTTTATGTAATATAATTTTGGTTTTATCCAGTGTTAACCAAAATTGGAAAAATGTTATATACTAACAGAGGCTTAAAAGTGTATTGGCACTGGTATCAGATGAGAATAAAGGAGAGAACCCCCCAATTTTTCCCCAAAAGAAGTAAATTTTCTGATTTGTTCAGAGGAATCTGTCATGAAGGGCAAAGAAGAAATTATATGTCACCTGACAGAATTATCTTCTAATATAGCTTCATTTTGCTTTACTAAACCTTTTAGCAAGGACTTCCACTGCTGAAAAAAACCTGTTAGAAGTAAAAACTTCTCTCCATTATTTACTATTTCACCCTTTAACTTGTGCTAAGAAAAGTTAAATTTGAAAACAATGAGATCTGGAAAAGTAAAGACCATCTTCACCTACAGCAAATTCACTGACAACAATAAACTCAGTAAATGTAGTGGTCCAGCTTACAGATATACTGCATTGTTGAAGCAGTCAAAGCAGCTGGAGTTAATCACATGCTCTGGCCTGAGGTCTATATAAACACCAGTAGAACAGTCTCATATAGTTCTGAGGCTGGTCCTAATTCAAAGAAAATTTAGTAAGAGACATCTTGTTGGATCGCTGACGGGATGTGCAGAGTCAATATTTGTAATAGTAATTAGTTCTGGAACTGAGACAAGTGACTTGATACACATGTTATGGCATTGTCCTTCAGGTCTTCCCTTTTGGAAGTAAATAGTTATGTTAATCTAATCTTGCACAAAGTCTCTTTCCCTAATTTCTAAATTTCTTTTATATGGGAATTTGTCTAAATTACCAGCTATCCAGAGGACAGATTCTTCCTAACAAGTATTTCTGCTGAAGACAATCTAAACTAGTAAAGTTTGGTTGTTAAAATATAGTAGCATGATTAAAAAAACCTCATAACTTTGCTGCAGACTAACATTGAAGAATGTATTTTGTCAATCAGAAGCAAACACTTTTAAAATAAATGCTAGTTAGGCATGTTAGAAGGCCAGCTCCTTCCCTTTGGAAGCTTTTTCTGAGACTTCAACTTGGAGACTACAAAAACAGATGGAGACAGTATCATCCTTTAGTCTGACCTCCAGCATAACTTAGACATAGAACTTTTGTAAGCTATTTCTCATTCCAAAAATCATCTGATTTAGAAAACATTCTAGTTCTGGTTTAAAATGGCCTGTGATGGGAATTCACTATAACCTTATTAAGCAGTCCTAGTGGCTAATCAGTCACTGTATAGAATTTGTCTAGCTCCAGTGCTCAGACAGTTAAGCTTCTTATAATTTGATCTTTTGCAACTCTGAAGAATTACAACATTGGTGTTGCCAAGCAAGTCACCCTATTATATTCTCTCTGACACAGGAATCTGTTGAGTTCCTGTGTGTTTCAGTATGAGGCAAAACTTTCAATCTTTTGTTTCATTTTCCAAGTATTTTCTACACTCTTCATGGTTCTTCTGTACTCGGTACAGAGTTGGGTACCAGCTCCCAGTGTAAATATATGGTGACTTTCCTTGTCCTGTTTATTAGTATCACACTCCTCATCTAACCCTGCAATAAAGAACCCTTTCAGCTGTAGCACAGCATTAGGGACACCTCCAGAGCCCAAGTATTTCCACAGCTACAACTTGCCAGATGTAGTCTGCTGCCTTGGCAGCGTTCACGTTGCATAGCTGGGTGTCCTGCACTTGGCTGTGCTGGAACTCAGATTTATAGCCATGCCTTTTGCACACAGCAGTCCAGGTGAATCTCTGTCTGTGACCTGATTTCCTAAGTATTTGCCTTCTGTGTCATCTTCCACTTTCTCATTAAATAAGCAGGCAGGGACATGACTGCTCAAGTTTATTTCAGATCCATAGAGCTAGAATGGATTTTCCATTTCTTATTTCTCTTTGGAGACCTATTCAGTTGTCCAGCTTCAGACTGTTTCATAAGGCTGTATCAATTTATCAGAGTGCTCATTTCTTATTCAAAATGTCACTGGGCATTAATGTAAAATGTCTTTCATAAATCTTGCTGAGAGTAAACTGATATTACTTGCAGACAAATTTGTTGCTTCTTACCTCTATCTTTGGAAGAGGATCTTTGTCTTTTCCTTTAACTAGTTGACACTAATTAAATAATTTTTCTTTGGTTCTGTTCTACAAAGTACAATGCCAGTTATTTAGACCTACTGCTGGTGTGTCTCATTCACAATGTCTAAATATTTGCATAGGACTGGCTTTGTCCATGTCTGAGTAATTTCTGGAAAGTTTTGCAATTTCATGAGAATCTAGTGTTATGCTAAAGAGAGTTCACTTAAATTTTGTGTTTTCAACCTTGTAAAAAGCTGCACTGATTAAAAACCCATTCAGCTGTTGTAATTGCTGTTTATCATGTTTCTTGTTTATTTGTGTACAGAAGATTATTTTGCTTTCATTGAATGATAACAGTTGTACCAAACCCCAAGACAGCACTCTCCAAATACAACATTCTTGAACATTTAGCTATGGGCCAATAGTTTGTTTTACTAACTTTATCTGTTCCTTTATTTCATAAAACCCCATACATTACTGACGATTATACCTCAAAGAAACATTATGTTTTAAGATCAATTCCACCTTTCAAATTGAAATGTTACATCTACAGTTTTTGAGATGGAATTAATGAAGTGTTTAATTGTATCTTAAGTGCAGACATTCAAAATTATTTTCCAGACATACATATGCTCTCTGGAAAAACCCCCCACATGTGAGTTTCAAATGCTGCCATGAGCCCAGGCCTTCCATTGGAATAGGCAGCACAAATCTCATGCCCACTGATTCGGCCAGAAGATCATAGATCTGCTCCCAAAGCTGCCAAAACAGAGAATCCCAGTAAAGACATTCCGGATATGGCAATCCAGCTGGCATTTAGTGTCTCATGCTTGGGAGCATCCTCGGTAAGGTGAGAGCCACATGGGTTGGCCAGTCTGTCGTGTCTATTGGAACTTGTGTGATGGATGTGGGGTCTGTAGTGAACCCAGCACTGGAATTGTGGAAGAAATCCAGATGTATGGAACCCCTGGAAGCAGGGACTGCAGTGCCCAGGAGGCACTGAGTCCATTGTTTGAAGTCTGTGGATTATTCAGCTCAAGGAGCAGAATTCCTCCCATTCTGCAAGAGCTGTGATTGTATAAACATACAGCAGGTTCTGGACACATTATTCAAGAGGAAAATACTCATGACTTATTTATACTCTCATGCTTTCACTCTGAGATGGAGATTATTTGGGTCAGAGTTCTGTGTGGTAACAACAAGAAACTTGGATGGTGGTTGGGAAATAGGATAGCCCAACTATTTCTCTAGGTACCTTTACTTTCAGATATTTAATAATAACTTTAGTCCTCAGCAGGCATTCAGATTGCTTATCAACATGCCATAAAACTAAGAAAAATAGAAATAGGAAAATAAGAAAAATGAACAATGCAATAAGATGTAGATAAAGGTCACAACTAGACTTCTTTCCAAATTGATACCATATGGTGAGTCAGATTCTGCTTTCCATTACATGAATAAAAATCTGGAGTCACTCAGCTGATTTCACTGGGATAACTGCATTGAAGAAAGGCAGCAGAATTTGGCCCAATGCGTAGAGATACAGCTTATCCTAATGCTGTTGATGTTCTTGCCATGCACCAATATGCTTGCAAACATTCAGTTCTGTCGCCACATGCTAAATGTTCTAACCCCCTTATTTTGCACTTGTTAGGTTAGCAGCACTTGGAAGGCTGGAAGACAGGGTCAAGGTGCTCCTGGAACTTGCTATTTTCCTTGCTAAATAGGAACAGTATCTGTAATGAGCTGAGGATAAATGCTATTGGGAAAGTGAGTGTGGGAGCCACTCCATAGTAATCAGGAAAAACAAAAAGAAACTCTAAGCCCTGATTTTTCTCTATGCATGAGAAGAAGTTAAATAACATCCTCCTTTCTTTTAAAGCCCAGCAGCCACATTCAAAAACTTAAATTGCATGCTTTTAATAGAAATCTAAGCATGGTTAAAAAAAAATTACTGAATGTTCATTAATTGAATGTGCTAGGGTTCAGACAGACAGCTGAGTTATAGCAATTTAGTAAGTTATTGTCTGGTTGCAAAACTGTAGTAATTTTTGGTTACTGGCCATACCTGTCTTAAGTATGTCCCAGTTTTAAACTGACGTAATGTAGATTAAAAGTGAGAGAGTTTCAGTCTTGGTCTTTCTGCCTCCAGCTCCACTCATGGTGAAACAACAATGCTATACTGTAGCTTATCAGTGGTAACCCCATAGATATTTCTGTCCCTTCCAGTGACCAAAACATAGCCATTTTATGAATTGCATAGCGCATTCAAACTAGCTGCTGATTGCTGAACTGACTCAGTTCTTTGCAGACTTAGAATTAACTACCAAAGCCCCTTGTATATTCCTCACGAGTCAGATCCTGTGAGATTTTATTCACATAATTCATGTAACTATTTACACCGAAGACAGCAGAAATACTTGAGAGAAGAAACTCATGTCCATGCAGCAGCCATGAACTCTATTGAACCTATATAGTCTCTTTGCAACCCTAACATAGCTGATGCTGAGTCCATCAAGAGCAGGTCCACATCAGCAGCGGGAGATCAAAGATATTGCTGAGTGGAGGCTGTAAAATGGTGAATGGCTCATCTGAAATAAGTCAGAAAATTCTGTAAATTTTTCTTCTCACTGAAAGAAAAAAGAAAGCAAGTCAGAAATCAAAAAGCAATCTTAAAAGGTAGCAGGAATTGTCCCACCCTGAGGTGGAATGACAGCTAGCTGGCTGGTCCCTTTCAATGAATGTTTTATTTCCTCAGCTTCTCCTCATCCTGCCTCTAAGCTGAGATTGCTCTTTGTTGTCCAGAGATCAAAGAGTGTACAATGTACAGATATTGATTTTAACCAAAGGAACTTTAGACAGTGTCTTTCTCCTTGCTCTGTAAGTTTAACTAGTTCTAAAATGAAAAGTTTGTGTTCTGCTAAAATAGCTCATACCAAAATTCAAATGAAATTGATGAAACTGAATTTGCAGTATCTCCTTAGACACAACTCCAGATGCCATTAAAAAAGACCAGATGTCAAGTATGTTCTGTTATATTCTAAAATAAGGGGCAATAAAAGTTTCTATTTGACTTTGTTCATTTTAACCTAACAGAGAATCATTGTGCAGATATGCCCACATTTTTTATAGATATAATCATGACACAGGAGGTATGGATGCTCTACAGCATCATGGTAATATCAGCATGTCCAAGACAGTGTTGAGGGAAATGATCTCCAGATTCTCTGTCTTCATTGTTCTGGTCACAGATGAAGACTTGGCTTGACAGATACACAGGACTGAATTTTCCCACAGTTTCCACCAGAAGAGAATGGGAACTGTATGTAGTGGGGGCGGGGACACAAGGGCTGTGGAAGAATCACTCTTGCTCTTTTATATCACAGATACGACGTTGACAGGGCTAAGTTCATTTCTATGCTCATTTTTATTACTAAGAAAGTTACTAAAAAAGAAAGGTTTGTGCTTCTACCTCATGCAAGAATGAGCTTCAGGTTTACCTCTCAGTTTCCTGTTAATGCAACTCCAAACTCTATGAAGCGCTAAAGAAAGTTCTTCATAGAAAACATATGAATCCTTGGAAAAGATTGTTGCCATGCTTCAAGACAACTACTTGCCTGAAGATTTCTCTGGACCAGAGCCCAAAGGAATTGACAGTGACATTCTGTCAGATGGTGCAAATCTGGTTCATCAGGGTGATGCTGGAATACGTCTCATTTTACATGTTTTCCAGAATTTGCCAATAGTATTTCATTTCCTTAAAAAAATGTGAAGTGAAATCACACAACACTACATTTGATAACTTTCCATGAATGTGTTGAAAACATATATCTGGCCTGTCACCCTATGGTGCATGACTCAGATTCTGCTTTCGATGGGAGAGTTTCTTGATTTGCAGCTGCTACCAGGTATGTGCCAGATAAAATTTGGGTGGGACTTTACTGACACTGTGTGTATCTGAAGTAGATCAAACAGAAATTAGAGAATCTGACAGTTTTGTAGGAAGAAATAAGCAAAAAAAAAGACACTTTCCGTCTGTTTAATTTTTTTTGTTATGCTAGGTCTTTTCACTGGAGCTTGCTATGTAGCACTGCTAAGAAAGTTGGTGTTTCAGATTTCCTGGGTTTCATGAAAACCTTTGTTTTGCCTTTGGTTTGAACGAGTTCATACTCAGGAATTCTGCACAGAAGGTTAGGGTTCAAACCCCAAATCTCAAAGCAATTCTGTGCTAAAATGATTGAGCTTTAGGCTGTTTATTTGTTGGAACCAGGGGACTTTCATCCAAGCTATACCCTCACTGAAGGCTTAATTGAAACCTATCCCTAGTTTTGCTAAAAAGCAGCTCAGTTTTCTAGCTAGGTGTACAAATGAACAGCACAGGCCTATTTGAACACTTCTCACTCACAGATAATTTTATCTCATAACACACCACCAAGGTATGAAAACATTTTCTCTAACTCATGCAGAGCTTGAAATGTTGGTCTGACAGTAGATCAAGAGTAAATGTATATATGTGGACATACAAAGATAGAAACTTGCTCATGCTCTGACCTGACCAGACAATGCAAGTTTGAATTTAAAAGCCAAAAAGTTGAATTTTCACAATGCCAAAGTGGACAGCTGTTACTCAAATAAAATGCTATGGTAATATAGCTATAGGAATTTTATGCAGGCTCTGGCTTTTGCCTCAGGATCTCTAAAGAGGATTTTGTCTGCCTGCCTATTATTGTGTGGTACCCCTCAGAAAACAAGTGGTCAGGCTGGGAGTCAAACCAAGGCTTGCTATCCTGAGTCACTGCCACCCGATATTACATCCACACAGCCATCCTGTCCTCCTCCTCCTTCTCTCTACTGCTCAGCTGTGGAAACTTGAAGTCTGAAACCTGAAACTCCTGGGCCAGCCATTTTTGCACAGCTCTCTTCCTTCACAATCCATCCATTTGGGGAAGGAATGAAAGCTTGCAGTCTACCTCCTCCTCAAAACATTTCAAACTTTCACTTATCTTCACTTAGAATAACTTGCCTGACCGGAGCGAGAGTCCTAATTTGTCCATTTGCCAGAACACTTTGTAAGCAGTCAGCCTCTTATCTTTTGTGTGAGAAGGGAGAAAAAAAATGACCTTACTGCGCTAGCAGGTCATGTCATAGGTCATCCTTTCATTCTCCTCACAATCAACTACATTTGCAATCAAAGAGACAGCACATTTTCCACTAGCAAAACGCTCCTTTCAAAAGCAATTGGAATGCTTAGTGTGTGCCACGCTTGTCCTGAGTCCATGAATTTTTAGGGGGAGAAGAGAATTAGGTAAATGGAAAAATACAGTGGGTTTTAATCTCCCCATTTCACAGAGGGATATAATACTGTATTGCACAACAAGATGCTTTTTCCTATCAAACCATTTCCATTTTGGGTTTTGTTTTTTTCATTTCACAATTGTCAGAGCCATCACGAAGAGTGGGGGTCAAGTTTGTTTGCTTTTTGTCTTGTAATTTAAGCATTCCGTCCTGTCAGGGTTCATTTTCCAGTGACCTCTGAATTCATCTAAAATTTCCCAAAAGAACCCAAGTGCATACAAGTGTGGGAACTCATCTGTTTGTCATCTCCACCCAGAGCAGACCTGCAGCACAGTTTGCCATTGAGTCTGGGTAGAAAGGGTGAGTGTGTCCGTGCTGGCAGCGAAAGCTCACAGGCTCTCTGAATTGTATAAACTTTTGGTTGTTAGCCTCAATATTGACAATGAATCTGAAAGCAGCCATTTTTATGGCCCAGAGTTTCTTAGAAGAGCAGAGGCTTTTGGTGCCTTTGTTTTATATGTTTGAGTGCAGACATCATGCAGCTGTTTTCTGTACAGCCAAGATGATCCCTAGATACATTTGAAAACCTTAGGATGTACTTTTGTTTTAGAAAATACACCTGCATTACCTGACACTGAGAATAGAGCAAGACCAGAACCAGAAAAAGATGTGTGTCTAATTATTTTCTTCTGGAATTTTCTTTAAGCTTTTTCAGAATGTGATTTTTTTTTTTGTTAGGTGAAGGCTTACATGTTTTTATTTCTGTGGTTTGTGAAACTGAATTATATGAATCTGTTTCTCTTGTATCTTTTCGGCTAGCATGAATAGAAAAATGTACTTTTTCCTTTTCTTTATTATCATTTATTAATGAACTGACTGTGAATTTAGAACATTTGAGTCTGTTTTACTCTGTTCGTAAGCCTGCATATATGGTGAATTTATTAATGGAAAAATGGTGGAAGTAAACTAAGTAGTAAAATCCTCATATGTTAAACAGCTGTTTTAAATATGAATATAGTGTATATGTAGCATATAAAACCTTCAAAAGAAACTCCATGGAATGCTGGAGTTCAGTTTTACTCCATTTAGTTTACAATGTAGGTTTGCTGATATTACACAGAAGTTTTGAAGGAACCTGGGTGAGTACTGGATTCAGGGCAAATCATTTACAACGAAATATTTATTTGATTAACTTAGTTCTTATTTATACATGAATTACTTGTAAACAAATTTCTATTTTGTAAAATGACTATTATTCAAGCACAGGTAGTTCCATTGAATGACTCACATTGACTCCAATAAGCTTTGAACCAGGGAGTCATCCAAGCTCTCACTGAAGGCAATAGGAGCTGGACTGGCTCCTCAGTGGGTGTAGCTCAACCTCTGTATTTTTTTCACAAACTATGTGATTACTGTTTAGTTCAATGCTTTTCAAATGTTTTTAATTTCTGGTTCTCTAGCAATCCTCTAGTTAAAGTATGGCACTCTTCTAATTAGCCTGTGGACAATTTCTTCTTGATTTCTTTGTTACCTCTCATAGACTCACAGAGCAGGTACTTTGTGGACTTCCATGACTGCAGATTATGATGTATTAAAGAAAATAACCCCAAACCTTTTGTCATAGAGTAATCCACTGTTCATGAGAAATGAGTTATCACTCTGTTACACAGACTTCACTTCTCGAATCCTCCCCAAATATATCTTTGAAAACTCTTAGTCCAAATACTGGCAAATGCACATCCACAATGCAGTAACAAAATGTTTTCTTTATGGGAAAGAAAGAAGGAAGGTAATTTTCATGACTTTCAAGTGAGTGTTCTGTACAGTTCTACACACTGATCAGTCTCATAAAGCTCTGCCATATGCCGGTTGGTATTTCCTCATTTCCTTATTTTTTATGTATTGTTTTGTATGCCTGACAAACAAGCAATTGGCTGAAAAAAAATAGCCTTTGACCCTATTTTCAGACTGACAGCTAGTAGTTTCGTATTTATTTAGACAGATCCTGTAGGGAACAATCCTCCCCGGTGCTCATTACTCGGTGGACTGACATTTGCACCCACTTTGGAAAGCTTTAAGATCACTGATCCATGCTAAACCAGTACATTCCAGCAAACTGTTGTGCCAAGGGGCATTAGTTCTAACACATATCACCTTTCAGGACAGGAAAGAAATGAAACATTATCATCGAACATCAGTACATCTTCTTTGCCTTTGGCTATTTTTGCAATAAGCAGATTCAATTAACTCCTTAATTTCCTAGTCAAATTTTTAAATTTCTCAAAAAAGGATCATGCAAGTAAGAAGTGCAGTGAGAGTCCATCTTTTCGCAGTGTATTTAGTTCCTCAATGTGTTTAGTTGAAACTGTAGCCACCATACACCTAATGATGATATGTGAAAAGGGTAAAGGGAATTGTGTACTTTTTCCTTCTATAAAAGACCTGATTTATCAATTTATTCAATAGGTTTTTCTTTGTTGGTTATCTAAGAAAATGTGAATAATATCCAGCTTGATGCAGGAGTGTTTTTCTGGAAAACTTATTTGGTCTCAGTTGAATTTCTTTTCCATTTTTCAGATTCAAATGACAGTATTTTTTGGCATTTGTATTGAAAAGATGCTGAGAAAACCAAACATCATCAAATTATCTAACAGGATAGCCAAAATTAAATTCTCCCCATGGACTGGCCTACACTAGATTAGTTATTTATGTCTCTGGTTCCAGTTCCACAAATAACTACTCAGATAATTTCAGTCACTACATAATAGAGAAAGTGTAAAACAACAACTAAAAAAAAAATAGTTGGAAACAGAATGATACAGGTATTTTTAGTTTTTGGGGTTTTTCACATTATTAACAAATACTGAAATACACCTACTCCTTAACTTGTACCTCTGCATCACTTCCTAATTGCAAACTTTATTTAACTGCACTACAAGTCACTTCCTGGTGTAGTTTGCATTTGATAGCACAAACCTATTAATTTGATTGAAATTCAGCAGAAATGGTGCACTACAAAATAAGATTATTTTATAGCTATTTATGTGATTGTGATTTTTTCCATTAAATTGTTTAATTATAGAAGTATGTTCTTATAAAATTTGTTTATTGGAAATTGTCCTGAAGCTAAAGACTAATCTAAATCTTCACTATTGTTTCTTAGTTATTTTCTCCTGTACTAGTCATCGTGAGACTGTTTTTCTTGCTACCTTGTTTGTATTTGAAGCTTATTATAACTTCTCTTCAATTCTGTCTTTCTATAGGTTTACCTTTTCTTACAAATCCAGTTCCTAAAACTTGAAATGAAACTTCACTTACAGTTGTGGCATCGTAAGTCAGAGAAAATCTTGTTTCCAATAGAAGTGTTTATAAAATGCAACATGATGGGTTTTTTCTTTTTTTTTTCTTTTTTTTTTTAATTCCTCCCCACTGTTTGTATTTGCTTCTGTTTTGTTTTGTTTTGGTTTGGTTTTTTTTGAATTCCAACTGCACGGCATCATACCTAGTTTGTAAACTTAGAGCCCTGTCACTATATTGAATCACATCTTACTGCTGTACTTTCAAGATCATGGAACCACTTCCTCTGACTTTGTGAAGACTAGTCATCTTCTTCAATGTGCCTTCAGGCCCTCAAAGCTTCCCCACTGCTGAAAATGTAAGAAACACTTTTATTAATGAAAATAATAAATTGGGCCAAGAGGAATGCCTAGGAAATGCCACTTTATGAAGCCTTGTAGTCTGACGATGAATCATTTCTCATTTCTTTTTAAGAATGTTTTTTCAGCAAATTCCATTCAATAGCTTTGAATCATATGGGCATATCTTTTGGATCAATTATTATTTTGTTTCCCTAATTTGCTAACGGTAATGTCATATGGGATGATATAAAAAACTTTCTCAAGTATCATGGTGTGACAGGACAAGAGGGGATGGCTTTAAACTGAAAGAGAGTAGGTTTATATGGGATACTAACAAAAAATTCTTTACTATGAGGGTGGTGAGCTCTGGAACAGATTACCCAGGGAAGCTGTGGATGCCCCATGCCTGGAAGAGTTCAAGGCCAGGCTGGATAGGGCTTTGACCACCCTGGTCTAGTGGAAGGTGTCCCCATCCATGGCAGGGAGGTTAGAAACAGAGGATTTTTAAGGTTCCTTCCAACCCAAACAATTCTATGATTCAACAATTTTAGGAAGTAGAAATGTATCATTTTATGATGCTTTTCTGCTCACAAAATTTCTTGCCTTACTAGAGTGGGAAATAAGGATTGTTTGATCTGAATTGTTCTTGACTAATTCATGTTGGCAATTACATACAAAGCTAAGCCTTTCAGCAGTTTTATGGGAAAAGATATTCTGCACACAGAGGAACTATTATCTCTTATGAGTGTTCCTGAAACTCCCATTAATTGCACTAACAATCACACTGTTAAAGTTGCCAGATCTCAGGATTTTATTGTGAGCCTCATGAGTAAATCCTTATTGCCTGTACTAAAATGACTATCTGTGAAGCCCAGATTTCTTTTTTTATATGGCTGCATTTCTAGCCTTACAAGTAGACCAGTCCTTGAAAATGTGACCTCAAATGGATTTTGAAGGCAGGAGACAAATAATAAGAAATCAATGGTGACTAAGTATATTTACCATTTCATGATTTTTGGAGACCTGAGACCTTTCTAAGCTTGTGATTTGGGTTGGCTGTCATGACATACATCAATCCAAAATGCAATGTTACAGAAATCTATATCCTCCTTTGTTAGCATTCTGCATAGAGAAGATACTGTAGCAAGATGCTTAGAAAATAATGGAGATGAACAATTGCAGCAAAACCATTATACCAAAGTGCAGTTCTTTAAAAACTAGCAGGGTAGAGCCAATAATCACTTCTCTGCCTGGTCCACTCTGACTAACTTCTGTAGTTCATTTTGGCCTATTTCTGATATAAATTACATGAAAAGAGGTTATGAATGTAAGACACTCCAGAAGAAGAAAAAACCCACACCTTTCTGTCTGCACGAGCTAGGCTACTGCTTTGTGAGCAACTTGAATGCAATTGCTCTTCCTAATTTTTGTATGTCTCAGTTTTAGTCAAGGGAACACAGGACTCCAGAATACAACCAGGATCTTGAAAGACCTCATATCCCAGTTAAATATGTAAATAAATGTTAGATTTTGCAAAAATGTTTAATACCCAGCAATCCCAAACTACTGAAAATCTGGCAGGTATTTGGGAACCTAAACGGGACCTCAGCACTCCAGAAAAGCTGGCTGTAAATTAGTTTATCTTGTGGTTTGTGGGAGTCCTTTACATAGCAGCAGGGGAGGGAAAGGTATGCTAAAAGGGAGAGAAATGTGGCTGCAGAGTTATGGAAATTGAAAGGGGAGGGAGTGAGGGGCAAGAAGCGGGGAAGAGGAGCACCTGAAACAATCTTCTGCAACTGTGAATTTCAAGCACCGCTTTACCATCTCTTCTTTCACACTGTCTGCAATCAGTTTTATGAAAGTTAGAAATGCATGTACACAAGCTCTAGCCCATACTGGAGACAAACTTTCTGCTGCTGCATCCAGTCCAGGGAGTATCACAGGGAAGGTGGTGGGGAAAGGGGTTCCCTTTCAGTTTGCTATTTAGAGCTGTCTCCCTGGGGATTTCAAGTCTCAGATGGTTGAGATTCAGCTACAAAACACTGTGATTTGAAAATACAAAAATTAAAACACAACCAAGCTTGTAGACACCTCCATACTGTAGAAGAGGGTGAGTATGCCAGCTACTTGTGTACCTGGCTACAGGCATAAATAAGATGTTAAGGGCATGAACACAGGCAGAACCTGCAACTACACAGAACTTGCCATTCCTCCACACTGCAAAGATACTGAACTACACAACTCCACTTGAGAGTTTCTTTTTTTTTAGTAACCCCAAGCATGATAATATCAGAATGCTACAGGTAGGCACAGTAAGGTTCATAAAGGTCTTTGTGAAACTCTTGTTCTTAGTTTCCCATAGGATGGTACAGGCTATGATGTCACTGGAAATGGAGTAGAGAAGAGAGGGAGGGGAAATTCTGGGCTCTGGAATTTCATCTGGGATCTAGAGAGAACCAGAGCTCCCAGGCTTTTATAGAAAGTTGAGGTAGGGAGGGGGGAGGAGGGGGAATTAGTAGTCTAGAATGGACTAGAACAGAAAATTTGCGAGTGTGCTCCTCATAGAGGTAACCAGAATCATAGTAGTAAGTAGGTCTCTTTCTCACAAGCATCAGCAAAGTAGAGACCATGAGATCTCTGCCCTATAAACCTTAGATTTGTCTGTATTAAGTTTATCCATCCAGTCTAGTTATATTCCTAGGTAGCCTATATTATTTTACATCAACAAGAAGAGCTTTAAAATGTCCTTAGAGTATGGCATAATGATGCATTTTATGTCTTTATTCTTCAGTCCATGTGCATGAAGTTTTATTGTACTGTATTTAGTAATAAATTGGAGATATAAAGAGGCAAGAGACACTGCAGATTTCAGTGGTTCATTAGTCCTGCACTTTATTGTAGTTTAAATCTTCTCCTTCTCCAGACCACAAAATAGCTTCCTGCTGTATTGTGCGTATTAAGTGTGAATCCACAGAGGGAGCTTTTAAATGTTGCTGCTCCAGAACTAAAAATTCCTCTATCTCTCTTCTGGTATAATTTATTATTCCCTATGTAAATGCCTAGTCCTGAATACAGTCTCTTTCATCCAGAATCCAGTGCTTGTATGTAAGTAATTTTGGCTCAGCTGTAAGGCTAGAGTTAATGAAATAGTTTCAGAAATAGTGATGTGCACTGTTTCCTATAGTAAAGACACATCTCCCTTGTTAGTAGGTACAGAAGTCTTGCCAAAAATCCCAGGACATTCTCAGAAAATCCTTAATGAGCCAGTCAAGACAGGCACTTTCTCCTGAGATAGTACTGATGAAATGTCACGAAAAAAAGGAATCATAATAAGCAATCCCCAAAAAAGTGAAAAAAGTTTGCTGAGGGCTTAGTGCCATTCCTCTCAGAGGGAGGCCTTCCTTCTCCTGGTGGAAAGAGGCCAGACACTGAGCTGGAAAGAAAAGAATATGAAATAATATTTTTCCTAGCATGGTTCCAGTACCTGGATTGTGATCTGATGGTCTGGATGGAAGTTAATACAGCTTTTTGAGTCTTTTTTGGGAGGAAGCACAGCCTTGTGTTTCCAACTGGAGGATCCAGGGAGGTGTAGGGGGAGCAGCAGGAGGGAATTAGCACCGAAGGGTCCTTGGCCAAGCA
>JAWWLZ010000118.1:23823054-23835810 GCA_035041345.1 Poliocrania exsul
CCCCCCCCCCCCGCCCAAGTTAATAGAAAAAGTAAAGAGATTTCTTTGCCAGCAGGGGAAAAATTTTCATGCTGTCAAATTAAGCTGCTCCTCACACCTAGTTTTCATTTGAGACTACACCACCAATTTAATCTTGATGAGATGGGCCCGTAAATCTCAGCCAGAAGAATTATTTTCCTTCTTTCCCAGTCACTGGCATCCTCTGCTATAGAAACTCGTGAACCACTGTAGTGACTAAGTACTGAGATCATTCAAAATCTTACCCTGTCCAAGGGCTCAGGGTACCAAAATCCCAGCTACCCGTGGAAGTGTGTGACTCAATCAGGTCTTGTCCTCTTGGAGGTTAAAATGATGAGGCACTGACAGGCTGCAAACAGGCTGCTGTGGCTTCTGATGTTGCCTACCCTGTCGTAGTGTTGAAATGCTGGGCTGCTATGACACCTCCCAAGGGAGCACCGCTTCTGCTGGATGAAAACTGACCCAGAAACCTCATCCTCATCCCTCCAAGCCAGCCAGTGGCCCTTTGGTGCCTCTTCAGTCCATGGCATCTCTTCATGGACCTGCTTACAGATGTGAAAAATATTTTCATCAGCTTGAGTGCAGCCGATCAGGGGAGCAGATGTGGCCATGAAAGGCAAAAAAGAGCTTTGTGCGAACAGTGGTCCTATAAGCAGAGGTTGCTCCTGCCAATGGCAGCTGCAGGACTGGCCCCTGGGGTGTTGAAATGGAGCCTGGAGGAACTGAACCCCTGCGTTTTGCTTGTAGGACCTGCATTCTAACAAAATTATCAAGTAACAGGCTAACACAGTAGTTCATGACACCATCAAAATATGAATGTTTGGAGAGGGTTTTATCCACCTGAAGAAGTTTTATATCCCTCATCTGGGTTAGAACAATCCCCTTATTATCCTCCAAGGTGCTGCACATTTTATACCTGAGCAGCACACCTGAATTGACATGCCCAAGTCGGCTTCCACCTTGTTTTGCAGAGCTGTTAAGTTCAGTGCTCATGAGCGCTGGGTTAACCTTTACTTCCTCAGAAGTCATTTACCAGGTCCTTGTTGCCGTGTGACTTTCACTAAACTACATGGCTCATACAAGTCCGCTGTTTTATCTTTCAGCACAGAGGAACAGTTACTGCTGGACTCAGGAGACATTTATCAAAGACATGACTGCTGATTTACTACAAAGGGCTGCTGAATTCCTCTAGGAACTGTCTTTTGACCTGTTGCTATAAATTTAGCACTGTAGAATTGGCAGACTCTAACAGCTTTTTGTAAGTAAGTTCTGCAAAAAGAAGCCTGACCTCAAAGGACCTAAATATTTAAAGTAAGGAGTTGCGCAGTTATTTGGCACAAATTAGGCTAAAATGCAGAATTATAAAATTTAGTCCATTGTATATAGACTAACAAACATTAATTGTCTTTTTCATCAAAAATTAATCTCAGATTATACATGTTTCTTGACATTTTTTAATTTAGTGATAGGGGTTTGTGCCTGTGGAGTCAAATGCATAATCACATGTTACGTGGCTCAACATCAAAACATCATTTTCCTCCAAATAATGAAGTCAAAGCGCATTCAGCTACTTGATTTTCATTATTTTCCGTGTGTCTGTGTTCCAGACAAGGAAGAGTCTTAAAGACACAGCTGTGTTCAGGAGAATAGTTGAAGTCCATTTGAAACAGGGATGGCTCCTACCTTCCTATTTTATCAAACAAATAATCTGGATGCAGGAGAGGAAGCTCTAAATTGGTGATACTGAGTAGGTGCAAATACCAGCATTGGCATACAGGTGTGTGAATACAGAGCACACCTGGGAATTCATGGTCAGGCAGGTGTCTGAACCTGCCAAGCAGAGGCACAAGTCTCCCTTAGCAGTACACCAGGAATGCCTTTGGAAAATCTGGGCCATTGTGGCACAACCCAGGGCAAGTATCAGTGTTCAAAACCATTTGAACATTATAAAGCTAGTGGTCTATGACCAACAAAAGCACACATGTCAACTCCTCTTCACCCTGTCTCCTCCCTGCTCAACATACCAGGGAATCTTGAAGAGAGTGTTTCTGCAGTTATGTTGATGTTCTTGCATGGAATTTATCTGCATAGGCTCACTGCTGCTGAGGAAGTATGGAAATGAATTCCAATTCTATAATTAATATTGTGAACAGGAGAGACAGTTCAGCTTTTATACATGAGGCAACTGGCCAGGCAAGGCAGACTGATGATGCAAAGGATTGAAGATGAAGAGAGACCATCTAGAGACAAAGGAAAGGCAAAACCACAGAATAAGATATTAGCTATGGGAGAAAAAGAGAGAAAAATAAATCAGTAGGGAGTGAAATGTGAGGAGTCTTGTGAAAAAAAGAAACTATGAGAAGAACAAAGCAGGACAAAGATTGATAAATGATGCAGCAAATAAAGAGTACATGAAAAGAGAGGGATTCAAAAAAACAAAACAAAAAAACCCCACCCCACCCCAGAATATTTCACATCTGCTCATGGGGTTCAAATGACATTTCCTGCTTAAATTCATGGTACATGTGTGAACACACAGGTTCCCCAGGTGACTTTGAAAATTTCAGCCAGGAAATCCATCCAGCCAGAAACAGTACCTCAGACAGGAAGTGTTACCTCTAGAAAAGCCAGTTCAGGAGCTGAATCACATCAACTGGCCAATTTTATTTTATTTTTTTATGGAAAAAAATGAGGTTAGGAAAAGCAGAATGGCTGCTGCTCATCTAATAAGGGCATTTCAGACTGTGTACATGCTCTAATACTTTCCACTGGAGAAATACAGAGCCTTGCCTCACTTCCCATTGGCTTTTGGTACTTGTATTCTGCCCTGAACTCAGCTTCTTCTCTTGGCATCTCCTTCTGCTTGCTTTTCTTTTTCTTCTCTGTATCTATTGCACAGGGAAAGGAAGCCACTGGGTGCTGGGAAGGAGCCTGCTGCCTGACCTTTTCCAGGGGACCTCACTCAGGTGACCGGGGACGCTGGTTCCATGCTGCACTAGTCTACCATCACCCACACTCCCTCAGATTTCTATGATATTTGCAATGAGATGAATAGGTGTGACTGTGCCTCTTTTACTCTGTTGCTTCTGTAACTCTATCAGTTTTGAACTGCAGTCAGGTAGTTCCCGCCTGAGGAGGGTGAGGGATTTTGCCTAGGGAGGGACAGATTAGTCCCTTGGAGCCTTGGGAAGGGCAAAGCAGGCAGCATCCCAGGAGTTTGGCTGGCTGAAAGCAGCCAACCACGAGGAGGATGCCCCTTGTACCTCCAGGGTTAAAGCTGTCTGGCTTAGCCTGAGGCACTGGGGCTGCTACTAGAAAGAATTTGTCTGTGCACCCCAAGTCTTGTTTTTGCCTGTTACAGTCACTTTGGCCTGCATTCAGAGTTTAGAGGAAGAAATTCCTAAAAGTTCCCCATCAGTGTTAGTCTTATATCACTGGAACCATCTTATGGGTTCTGAAACATCCTTAAAAAAACATGAATTGTGTAGGCTGTGTCTTACTATGCGGCCGTTACATTCTCTATGTAGTGTATGGCACAGTGCCTATACCCTTCCGAAGGGGTCCAGCTGTGGTCCTGGAGCACAGGAAGGGGAGCTCTCACAGGCAGATCTGCTCACTGCACCAGCCTTCTGCATTTCTCTCCCATTTTTCAATCAATGCTTACCATCAGGTTTGTAGGATGCTAAAATAAGGCAGTTTTCCGACTGTTAGTTAGCATAACTCCTGCTTCCCTTAATAATATAATTCCCATCTAATTTAAGGTAATGCTCTGGTTTGTAAATTGTCTCACCTACAATTCTGCTCTATACAGATAAATGAGGGGTAGGACAGGTCTGCAAATTCACCAAAAAGAACAACCATCAAAGTTCATCAGCTGGAGCTTTAAAGGAAACTTATTTAACACATGGCTAAAATTAAATGTGCACTAGTTGATTGTTGAAATCGCACTATGTTTTCATAAAAATTCACTTCTGGAGGTGCTCTTCATTCCTGCTTTGCTGGCTTTCACATTGTAATTGAATCCTGAAATCCAGAATTTGGCACTGTCCCTACACAGTAAGTAGAAATCTGCTTCTTTGTGTTTCCTTAATATGTATTATTTATAATAACAGTATGTCTCCCGAGCTGCTGGTGGAAGTCAAATGGCAGATCCTTCACCTATTATGCCATGTTTTTTATCAATTATCTGGCTGAATATTCCAGATGAAACCAGTGTTTGTATTGGAAAGAATCTGGGCTGTGCCTGAAGAAATATTTTAGTGAAATGAGTATTAGGAAAGCTTTGGAATATTAAACCAAAAATAGATTTTTTTCTTAAATATTCTCCTTAGCCTGTTGCACAAGTAATGTACTATTAAACTGTTATTTCCAAGGCCAGCCTATTTTCAGACTTTCAGCATCTGTAAAAAAATTTATAATGATAAAGAGGGAATTCATATTTTCAGGCTTTTAAAAAGCCCATTGTGTAAGTCACCAGCTCTTACAATAGGCATCTGTCTGAAAACTATTCCTCAAACTTTTGCATGAAGTGGCGCTGTGTTCATTAAACACCCTGCTTTTGTAGTGCCCTCTGGTCAAAGACAAAATGCTCCTGAAGAGTCTTCCAAAGGAGATCTGTGAAATCACATATATTTCTGTCTCGGAAAGAGCCTACCTGGATGCTCATGAGCTGCAACAGACACAGCGTTTATTGATGGCTACATCAAGAGCTGAGCAAATTTATTTCACAAGAGTAAATTTTTCAGACGAGATGAAGGATGGGAAGGGCATTATCTTCCAGGAGATAACTCATGCTACATATCCACATGCATTTTACAAAACTAGGCTAAAGGACTGTAGCGTTAAGTCTGCAGATGCCTTTTGTGTTTTCTTTCCTTTTAAGGACATAGTAGTGCTGTATAATTAAATGGAGATTATTTGCAACATTATTTAGCAGTCATTATGGAGTCATTAGGGTTCTGCTTGGGCAAGAAGATAAGTCCCTTTCCTCTCTCACACTTGATGCTTCTATCAACAGCTTAGAAAAGTGGTTCACAATGAATTGCTACTTAAGTAGTCCTATCTTCCTCTGCAATCTCCCTCCTGTTGTTTTTCCCTGTGGGCTGGCTCAGAGGGTCAGTACACTCGGCTTGCCTGATGTAACACAGGCTTCCCGATAGCTCTTGGCACTTTACAACTGCTCCTGTGGAAAGAAAAAAAAAAAAAAGAGAGAGAAAATAAAGAAGGGCTCTCGGGGATGGAGTCACTACTGATCCAAACAGTGATGCCTTTCCTGTACTTTGTTCTGTGAGCCACAGGCTGTGGCTCTCTGTGGACTACTCAGATACATCAGTGCTCTCCTTCCTCTGCAGCAAATGCTGCACACCGTGACAGCACAAAGCTCAGTGTTGCTCCATAAGGAGTTATGACACTTAACTACTTCCCGGGATCTGTGACTCTCTGGTGACTGCTCTATCATGGGAATTTGAAGGCGGGATTCCCTCCACACCACACGGTGGGAAGTGGTGTCATTACATAGCAGTTAATAATTCTGCAAGTGTCTGTGTGTGTGTGTGTGTCTGTGTGTCTGTGTCTGTGTCTCTGCGTGTGCGTGTGCGTGTGCGTGTGTGTGTGTGTGTGTGTGTGTGTGTGCGAGTATACACTCTAGGACTGGCCAGAAAAGGAAACATCTGTTTTCTGGGAAATTCCAGGTTGTCAACATTTCATTTTGTTTGCACTGGAATGAAACATCAACATTTCCGAATACCTGTCAAAACAAGGCAGTCTGTATGGGTGCCCACCTTCTGGCCAGTGGGTCCCTTTAGCCGCTGGACAGCCGGGCAGTGCCATGTGGTGCCTGGGCACCAGTGCCATGGGCATCAAGCATTTGGGCTGGGGAAAAGGGCTGCTGGCTGTCCAGGCTGCCCAGGAAGCTTCCAGAGAAGGGTTAATGAAATCAGCATGCTGCTTCTGACAGGGAAACAGCTCTGTAATTTCAAAGGAGATTGTTACCATGTTTTGTTTTCTTATGTTTTAATTTGAAATTTTGTTTTAAACAAGGCGAATCAAATATTTCTTCCTTTTCCACTGATCCCTTGGTAAAATCCACATCTGAGAGGCCCAGAAAATGCACTGGTTGTGAAGCAGAAGGAAAGACCATGCACATATCCACAAAAGAAGTGGCAATATTTTCTGCTGTTCCAGGACAAAACTCTCTTTCAGAGTTGTGTGCTCTCAGCCAGGGGATGTGGCAAAACAGCACACAGCAGTTCCTGGGATGGGTCCTTTAAAATAGGGAATCAAAAAGCAATGAGTTTTAATAATGATTTTTCTTTTCTACTGGAGCATAACTGAAGATTTAATTTTATAGGTTTCATTGCTGAACATTCCAACTCTTTGCAGCTGTTTAATGTGTGTCAGTGTGGAGGTGAGGGGTAAGAAGTGCATTATGTCTGTATGGAACCGTCATGGGCTAGTCCTGTGAGTTGCTGATGGTGCTCAGCATTTGGCAGGAGCTGGGCTTATCAGCCACAGACGAAGGAACACGTTTCCTCCTTAATCCACTAACAGTGACATTCATCCTTACTGTACACATCGAAACTGAGTTCCTGGGACCACCTTCACACTCTATCTGAATTCTGATACAAAATTAGCTGAATTTTATGTCAGGACACAATCTTCTCTCCCTCATATCTGTCAGGTCCTCTCTGAGTCCCCTGTACACTACGCCCCTGTTTCCCCAGCACTGGACTTGCCTACTGATGTTAATGGGAACTTCTCTGGTACTTCCAGTGGTAGCAGGTTTTCATGATATGTTTACAGTCAGTTCTGAGGATGATAGGATCAGATGGCAGAGCTAATAGAAACTGACTGCAAATGTTCTGGGACATTGGCAAAGCTCTATAGACGGGTGAAATATAGAGTGTGCATCTCAAAATACACTTTTTGTCTAGAAATAATGCCTTTATTATAAAAGCTTTTTCTTTTTCTTGTTTTTTTCCTCAAATTAAAACAATGCTATACCTCTCACAAAACTGTTGGACATTTCCTTCTAAGTAAATGTGTATATGCTGTTGCAGACACCTGCCTGAAGTATTATTTCCATTGTACCTCAGGGATACTTAACAATTATGCAGTGACAAAACTTTGAGACAGCTAGGATACTAATATATGTATATATGGAAAGCTGGCATTAAATTTGAATAATAACCTACCCTAGAAGTTTGATTTTAAGAGGAAAATTAATATGAAGCAACAAGACATCTGATATGCAGAGCCAGTAACTTCTCAATATGTTTTAAATCCTGTAGCCCATCTTGTGAGCCCGTTGATCTCACCAAGCATGTTCAGGTCTGGTCTGCATTGCAAATGGAGCTCACCCTGGCAACCCTATTATTTTGGAAACAGCAGCTGGGTGAATGGCACGCAGGGCACACAAAGCCCCAGTGAGGCACGTGTGGAGACCTGAGCAGAAGTGGCAGAATTTCATAGTCATTACTGCAAACTTTTTCACTCTTATGCACGAGTAGTGACAGGCTTGCATTGTTAATCAGAGTAATTAGGATTTAGTTGAGGCATGACAATAACCTGTGCCTCATAAAGGCCTGAAGGCGATCCATTTTCTCCCCTTTTCCTAGGAGTCTCCTATTGTGATTCATAGATAGCCCAGCAGGAATGCAATCAGGAAATCTCCAGTGAATCAGTGTCCCTAAATCTTCAGGCTTGACAGGTTGAAGTCTGACAAGCTATTAGAAAAAAACAGCTGATCATTAGTCTGCCTAAAAGAGACTTAACTTGTTTCTGTCTATGTTCATTGATTTATCTGCAGAATTATATTGTTTGAAGCTTAGATTACTCATGTTGCCACCAGCTGACATGATAAAATGACAAAGCATGGCTCTGGCTAAGCATACAGCTCTGTCTGTCTTTGCTGTTTCATTGGGTTTGACTCATTCTGTAGTGAGGACACGTTAGTTCAATATTATTGTGAGAAACAAAGGCAGAAATATACCACATGGTTTAAAACAGTTTTGAGTCCCCCAAGGCCTACTGTCTCTGACAAATATGGAAGGATAGTGTCAGTCCTCCCTGGATCATTTCAGAGCAGTGATTTCTAGGTCAACTGCTGTGGGTTTTGCACTTTGCTTCACAGAGTTCAGAACTAGGCCTATTACAAAAGCTCTGGTAAAAGCTCTCCTTATACACATCTTTTCCAATGTGTTAATTATAAAATGAAGTAAATTTAAATGTAGTTTTAAAATACAAGGATTTATTCTCTATATACCATTTGAGTAGTGAGATTTACTTCCAAGTTATTCTTATACTCTTAGGCTTCCACACAAAAGAAAAATCACATCAGATTGGAAAATTTCTGAACAGGCTTTATTTTTAAGAGTTGCATTCTTATTTGTAATTTCCAATGACATCTGTTTTTCCAGTCTTCCAGTCTTCCTGTCTTATTTATTTCATTTCTAAAAAATTGCTGGCTTTCTTACAGGATTCAAATCTCAAAGTGGAAAATAAAAAATAAATTCAGCTCTTCTTTCCCATTGGCAGGAATACTGTCATTCTACTCTCTGGAAAAAAAAAAAAGCATCTGTTTTGCACAATTATGCATGCAGAACATAAGGAACCTTAAAATGTATTTGTATACACTTGCATAAACTTATAGTATATATTTGGTATGTTATCTGCATAAATTCTCCCATTTATGAAAGACATGTAACATGACCTCTAATAAGAGATACAAATTTACTTGTTACTTAAAGTAGATCAAAATATAGAGTAGTAGTTTCATAAGTACTTATTTACATTTACAGACAATAAAGAAGAGAAATTTAGTACAGTACAAACATAGTAATATTCCTGCAAAAAAGCATAATAAGATACTTAATGACATAGAAGTCAAGACCCAGGTTTTATGCAAACAGGATTCCCTTTCCATTTATTACTTTAAGAAGAGACATATAATTTGCTAAGAGAGACAGCACAAAACCTCTGTGAGGTTTATCCTAAGACTCTGCACAAATTTCTGAAGCTGCAGTTAGAACCTGATGTGACATAATTTGTAATCTTCACACACAGATTTGCTGAAGGATATTTATCACACTGCATCATGCATGGAAGGTGAAATATATGCAGCCAAACTGATGTGTCCCTCTAGCCATGGATCGGAATCAAACTATGCTTCGAGTTTTCAGCAAAGATTATTTTAAAGCCTTTTGAAGAGGAGACAGTCCTTGAGAATAAATTGTTTATTAGGAGTTACGATAAGAGAAATCTGCATTAATATACTCTCAGAATCAAACACAATTACTCTTAGAGTTTCTAGAGCATGCTCATCTTTCTGGTGGGTAGATATGGAATGCTGGGTTCTACATTTACCTATCTGCCTCTCTTCCCCCACTTTGTCCCTGTGATGCTATGGATGATGTTAATGTAGATATGTGCAAATTTATGAAACACTGACAGAGCATTAACCTCTGAGTTCATATGTGAATCAGATGCAGAAGGATTTTTATGACACTTTTCCTTAGGCCCTTTAATTATTTTGCTTTGTTGTCTAATTTCTGTGCTTAGTGAACACTAAAAAACATTTCAGAGACTTTCATGTTCATTGGTAATATTTAAGTCACCACCAAAATACTTCTGATAAATAGTTGGGGAATTGTATAAAAATGAGGAAGCTCTTTAAGGAAGATGTGTAAGTAGCAGTTAAAAGAATTAAATATTTGCAAGTAGCATGCATGTTAATGCATGCCAGTAAATGTATACCAGTGATCAATAGCATCAATAAAAATGGACTCTGATGAGCCACATCCAGAAGTAGCTGGCATAGTTAAACAGCAGTGTAACAGACACCATTCAAAATGAAAAGACATCTTCCAAAACTTGGAAGCAGTGCCCAAAGAAAGAAAACAGAGGAAGAGCATAATCCCCAGCAAAATAAATGTTAAACCACAGCAAAGGTAGCTAAAATATTAGAGGAAGCAACTTGCACAATGGAAGCTAACAGTAAAGCCTTTTGGTATATACATCAGAAGCAGCACAGTTGGAGAGTTAGCAGGACGAGAAGAAGCAGCAAAGGAAGATAAAGACATTATGGAACAGCTAAATGAATTATTTGCTCTGCTCCCTGCTGTAAATGAGGTGGGAGTCTCACACTGGGGTCATTCTTTACACAGAATGAGTCTGTGCAAACTCCTATACTGCAGTGTCAGATTTTAGAGCAAATTAGTAGCACAAGAAATCAGTAACAATGGGTGGTATTTACACAAGAGATTTGGAAGAATTCAAATATGAAATTGTCAGTCAATCAGCTGTCACTGTGATTGATCAAAGCAGCACCAGTGTCAGGATAACATGAAAAATATAGATAATGGGAACAAGAATAATCAGAGATATTTTCTGTAAAGGAGTCTAAAAAGGTAATGCTTTTGCACTTGCAAAAGTGGCAACTGAAAGGTATCTAAAATTAGGAAGACATGAAACTTTTGCAGCAGTACAGGAGCTAAGGCCACAGCTGAAGAGCAGAATGGTACAGGATGAATTCTGCCTTAACTGAACCTGCTGCCAAAGACAAAACACCATCAAAGAGATGTTGGTTTGGGCCTGTGTTACATTTCATATGTTTTCACCCCATGAGACAAGCTTTTTGTCTATACAGTTCTGCTCATTTCCAGGGATGTTCACTTGTGTAATAGTTTTCCTCTCCTGGAGAGATGACTGGGCACAGGAGCCCTTTACAACTCTTGAATAACAATCTGTTAAATAATGTCACAATTTTCTGTCTGCCTTCAAAAATAATGTGATTCAGCAACCAAAATAACTGACCAGAGTGAGTTTTTTCCACAATATTTTTTGCTTTCCTGGGTAAATAGTATTAGCAATTTTTATCATCTCAGCATATATTTAGCTCTGTCTTTGCTCTTGTGTGGGCACAGGAACGATAGATAAGTTCTTCCACCTGTGTTGCTTCTGGCTTGAAGAAAGTAGAATATGATTTATTTTCTTTTGCCATGTGACGGCCATGCAGGCCAGATAAATTGATTTGCTCCTGTGTATGCAGGAAAACTTGCAGCCAAGCCAAAACCAAAATCCAGTAGGGGTAAGTCCCATTTCCCACACTCCCTCACCACTGCAGTGTAATCAAGTAAGAATGTTTAAATCATGAGGTATCATTTCAGAATCGATTCGAGATATGCTTGACTATGGTATACCTTAAAAAAAATGTTTTCCATGTGCTATCATGAAGAAATTCAGCTTGAACACAGCTAACTCAGACCAAGTTTTGGAAACAAGATTTAGGCCCTTCAGGGGATTGTCCTTCCCTGGTGTTGTTAATCCTGTGGTTTTAAGGCATTTTTTTCATAAAAAGGAAATGTGTTTTGTTTTACTTCAATGTTTACAAGTGTTTGTCTGGGAAATATAGGATTATAAAGGAACACATTTCAAGCACCATGCTGGGTGTGTTAGTTCTTTGTATTCTGCTACCACATCTGAGCTGCCTTCATGTTGTGTTTCATAACGTCCCAGACAAATAAGAATGAGATCATATTTGCTAGAATTGTTTAATCATCAGTGGTCTGACCCTGAAAAAGAAAAGGCACATTAGTTTTCTGTCACCCTGGATGGGAACTGAGGTTGCACAGCATCTGGCAGGAGGTTCTCAGCACCACACAGAATTTGTGCTTTTAACTTATGTTCCAGACCACATATATTTTCTTCAATATGCTGCAAACATATAACTACAGTTAGCACAATTGGTGCTTTCACTTTTAACTGAAAAGCCTCTAAGCAGCAGGCAAAGTAACAACCATGAGATGACATTGTGATGAATGATGATGACTCAAAAGAAGTGCTTCAGCCATAAATGGAAAGACACTAAGTTTCATCTTTTTTTTTTTAAATTACATATGCTGCAAATCCATTTAAAATTAAAATTAAATAATGCATTTTTAAGCTACAAATCACAATAGGCCTAATTCAATAATGCACCAACTTCTCTTATCCTCAGTTCAAGTCATGGTGGGGAGTTTCAAAACAATGCCTAATAAAAGACACATTGATTTTAGGGCTGCTCCCTATGATAAGACTGTTTCCAGTTGCAGCTCTTTGCAGACTTTCATTTTAAGGAATAAATAAAAGGAGGTGAAGCCAGGAAAATGAGTAAAGAAAGATAAAACGTGCAAAGCACAGTATATTTGGGGCACCCTTGTCCTGCTATCTGTACAATTGTGCAGTCCATTGATTACAGTGGTATTTCTCCTGACTCAAATTTACACAAATGGAACAGCACCAGGCCTTCAGATAACCATGATTTAAGCCTTTTCTGGCAGTCCCAGCAGATAACAATGTTGAACTACACCTTCACCTTGACATTTGTGATATAAGATACTCTCTTGGAAATGATAGATATGAGAATTTTGTATCAAGGCTCACAAATCAATTTTAAGGACTTGAAAAAAATTGAATGTATAATTTTTTAATTGTTTCATTTTTCAGGGTTCAAACTGGACTAATTTTCAATTCCAAACACACACCTGTAATGAAAAAATTTATAGACTGAAATGCTGTCATTTTTCAAAGATTTTTTTGATGAATCCCATCTTTTAAGTAAATGGAAGTAATGAGAAGTTCATACTATTTTAGAAAGACTTAAATAGAATCATAGAATCGACCAGGTTGGAAAAGACCTCTGAGATCATCAAGTCCAACCCTTGGGCCAACTCCAGTCCATTTACCAGATCATGGCACTCA
>JAWWLZ010000118.1:23835910-23892031 GCA_035041345.1 Poliocrania exsul
TTCTGATCTCCAACTTCAGTTTCCCCTGGCAGAGCTTAAGCCCGTGCCCCCTTGTCCTATTGCTGAGTGCCTGGGAGAAGAGGCCAACCCCCACCTGGCTAGAACTTCCCTTCAGGTAGTTCTAGACAGTGTTGAGGTCACTTCTGAGCCTCCTCTTCTCCAGGCTAAAAAACCCCAGCTCCCTCAGTCTCTCCCCATAGGACTTACGCTATATAAAACATTAAACAATGCTATATTAAAACATTAAACCTCCATCAGAAAAAAACCATAGTCATGCCTTTTCAATGAACATCAAATACATTATCCATTTATGTGTTCATTCTTTGAACACCTCTAAATTCACTACCTAAATAATATCTAAAGTAGATAATATGGACAACAATTTTGTCATCTGATTTTCCTTAATCTTTACACAAAAAGAAATGTTCTTTTGCCTCACAAGGTAGCAGTCTTCCTGGGGAGGAACCCTCTTTTGGGGTTACTTCTAAGGATTCACTACCGCTATCATTGGGCAGTTCCTGGTCTCTGAAGGAAGAGAATGAAGCCCATACAAGCTGACAGTCTGTCTTTCCATACAACTGACATGTTCCATCCCCAGCACCACAGCAGTAACACAGCTGAGTTAACAGAGGATTTGTCTATACCAGAGTCACAGAAATTCCTTTACAGATTATGGAAAAAGTGGTTTCTGTGAATCTGTGTTGTCTGCTGATAGAAAAATTTAATGAAGAATCAATGACCAAATCGAGCACTAGTCTCTTCTCAATGAAAGTCTTGTTTGAGTCAAAATTCCCCCAAGTGTTTGTGGTGAACTTGAGTAAGTTTAGAAGAGCAGCACCAGCTGAGGAGTAACTGCAGCACCATGTTTGGAGAATGCCGTCTGTTTGCTCATGCTTTGTAACATTCCTGAGCATGGTAAGCACTTGAGATTGCCACTGCTGGGCATGCCAGCTGGCTTGCCTTCCTTCTTCTCTTCTGCAGAAGAATCCTGGCAAGGGAAATATTTTCAAAATGTGTTTCTGACACAGTGGTGGAAGACTTACAGCTATTGTTTGAAACCAGCAAGAAGAAATAGCTGCGTGTGTTCTCCTTGTTGGAAGGAATCACATCAAAAGAAAAAAATTCTGGATTTTCACTGCAGAAGACTGGTGTAACTTGAATCTTTGCTATGGAGACAACCTTAACAGAGTAGTTTTAGTGGAAATGTTTGTTTTGACAAGTGAGGAAACACAATTACTAATGCATTTTGCCACTTGAGTCTCTCTTGACAAACATTCTGTGAGGATTATAATATAAATACATAACTGCTTTTCCTCATTTCAGCATGCCACTTGTGAACGATTTTGTAATAACAAACTCCATCTTCCCTGCTTTTCATTTATCTCCCTAAAATAGAAATGGTCTTTTTCCATTTACCCTGCTAGCATAAACATCTATTAATTCTCCCAGGTCACAAAACCTTCAGCTTCTGAAGGTTAGAGATGTCTGCACAGTATGCAGCTCCTTTGGTTTAGTTCTGCCTTGAATCAACTCAACAGAAAATGTCCAAATATTTGCCCGGTAATGGGAAAAATGAATGTAATTGATCCACAGCTCTTATGTACAACATCAAAGTACTTAGAAACAAGAAGCTATTGTAAGACAGTGACTAATAACTGTATGAGGGGATTTCCATTAGCAGGCCCACAAGGAAGATGATTCTAATTTGTGAGTGTCTTGTGAAAAGTTAAAACTGTCATGAACTATACAAGAAGTTTTTAATAAAACACAAGTTGTGGAAAAGGGAATCCATTTTTATATGCACAACCTTGGGATATCTCAATTAAGTTCAGATGTAATCATAAATTATTTAAATCCACTGAATCCTCTGTAAAATCCTCCCATAACACGATTTAGAGTCTTTTACCCCACATCTTTCAAATCACTGTAATTTTGATAGCTCTGTGGATAGCAATGAGCAAAACTGAGTTACAGTGAATAATTCTAAAATCTCATGGGATGCAGCTTACTTTCCCTTACTACAGAAAATGCACTCTGATGGAAGAGCAGCAGCACAGTGCTACTTTTGAGGCTGCCATAGGTGAACTCTTGAGGTATCTGGTACTGATATCTAGACAACATATTTAAGATGAAAGAAAAGAGAAATAAAAGACTGAGCCCCTAGGTAGCTGATTCTGCCACTGCCACCTTTGACTTTACTTTTACTTTGTACACAATACTTAAACAGTGGCAGCAGGTATCTGGCCCTGTAGAATCTCCTTCTCTGTTATATTTTCATAATATTCTCAGATGAAAGTTGCATTCCCAATTTTATTCTGGTTTAGGAAGCATGTGTCAAGCTCTACTTAGATTATTATCTTAGACCCTTACAGACAATAGTTAATATTTTCTTTTGTAAACATACTTACATATGCAATTAACATACATACATAGATGCATTTTTTCCATATGATCCCAGAATCAGATAATCAGAATATTCACTGCTAAACCAACTGCAGGGTTTTTTCCTCCACAAGCTAAACTGTTCATCACAGAAGCCCATATAGAGTGGAAGGGAGAAAAGAAAGTAAGAACATTCTTGTCTTCTTACAGTCTTTGTGGATGGCTGAAGTGCAGGAATTAGGGACCAGGTCCACAAGTCTTTGCCCAGAATCAGTGTGAAAAGAGAGGTGAAGAGCATATTAAATCATTAATTTCTTCTCTTTGTGTGCATTCCCCTGGGGCTGTCTGGTAGGAAGTAAAGGAGATAGCTTGTTCCCTGAAAAGGCACATCACAAATTCTTCCCCATTTGAGTCAAATGCTGATAGTATAAAGGATTGCATTTTTTCTGAGACAGTGCTTTGGATGTGCTCCCTAATGTGGTTCAGCTTCCTTGCTGCCTCTCATTTTATCCCATGCCTTAACGGTATAATTTAACCTTAAATTAGAGGCATATTTTACCCTTGTTTTGTATGCAGAAATTCCTTTGATGTAATTGGGGGCCCTGTGCAAAGATGGAGGTTTTATCATGGCCCTTTGAGTGCATGTGACATGGCAATTTGTCCAAGACATATTCTCATGCAAGAAGAATGGGATCCCATTGTGGGAAAATCTAGGGCCAAACAGTGCACAGAACTGATGTCAATAGGATTGAACACAGTGTGAAGTTATGGCAAAATCTGATGTATTGCCTGGCTTTTTTTTTAAGCATCCACTACTCTTAGTGTTGTTGATGGAGGGTGGATATTGTATTGTTCTGAGAAACTCTAAGTTCTGTTGCAAGAAGATGAAAGGGAGATGATCTCAGGAGTCTGAGTGACCGTTTTAATTGGATACATGTGGACAGAGTTCAACCCAAATCTCACAGAAAAGTGTGAGAAGTGATCCTGGTGGCTTTTGGATGAGGCCCACTATGAAATCTTATTAGGGTTTGAAATAGAGTCAGTGAACACAGAAGTGACTGTCTTACCAGATAAAATGACATGATGTAGTTTTGCAATCGAACATGCTCTTTTCAATCAAAGCATCTCCAGTCTCTTTTTATCTTCCCCCCGCCCCCCGCCCTTTCTTAATAAGGCAAGTTTTGCTGACCTTATGTGGCCTCTCACAAGAAACTCACCTAAAGAATAAAGTTCTAAGCCCCAACTTTTCTACAGAAACCTGAAGAAAGTTTAAGTAGAGACATAAAACTTACCACATCTTATTTAAGCAACAATTGAAACAGTGTTGTTCTAGCCCTTTGGCTGTAACAGTAGTCCCATCTCCTTTGCAATCTCTCCATGGGGTCTTAATTTCTAGATACATATAAATTGCATTCATTCTTTCAGCACAGTACAGGATAACGCAGTGGAAAATAGGAGGGATTGGTTGGTTTGAAAGTCTTGGAGTTTATGAAAGGCATGTGAGATAAGAAAATGTCAAGGAAAACAGATCATGGGCAGAAGCAGATGTTCAGCTTATGGCTACATCTTTGATCCTTTCTTCTTTCCATCTCCCTTACATGATGTGTATACAGAGAGAGTATGGAGCCTGTATTCTTAATGCGCAGAAGCGAGGGTCATCATGAACTCATAGGAAGATGGGTCTGTAAGACGATTGAAAGGGGTCATAGAGTCAGTTTTTGTACTCTTTTCTCATAACAAAGTATGTCCCATGTCAGTTAGAATGCAATCAGTGCACAGTCTCAAGCCCACATATATAGTTAAATCTGGGTCTATAGAACTGCTATCCTTGAAGAAATATTTCAGTATATGGATGAGAGACTCATTAGGGATAATACCTGTGCCAGAGGCTGCAGAACTATGTAGCACAGACCTAGCCTAGGCACTTGAACAATGTGGACAGATGATTTATATCAGGATGAGGATCTGGCTTTAAACAGACAGAGGAAGAGAATTTTGAACATAAACAACATAAACATTTAAAATTAGTTCAGACTTTTGTTAGAAAAGGAATACTTAAAGTGCTGCAGAGAGCATGTGAATCTCCTCATACCTGTGCATCAGCGTTCTGGATAGTGTCTTTGGTATCTCACAGGTACTGAAGGTTGCCAGCTGTGTGTTTCTGCAGCTGCTTTTTATTGGAAGACACAATAAACACTACAGTCGTGTAAATCCTCTATAAAAAGCTGCAGCAAAAGCCATCCTTGCACCCTGTTCAAAGCTAAACACCATGCTAACTGCCTAGCCCCTCTCTATAGCTTGTAAATTGAGTATAATACTAATAGTTACCCTTTTCTAAGTGTTCCGAGGTCATCTAATGAGAGGCGCTACATGCTAGTAAAATCCAAAATATTAAAAAGAGTTACTTATTTCTCATAATTTCTGAACCATCATTTCCAATCCACCTCCATTGTTCCCAGCAAGCAACTAAAATAATTAACAGCAGACAGCCTATTAAGAAATGGAAAGTGTTTTGGTTACTTGCTATTTGTGGGTCTGCATTGTTCCAGCGTGGGAGCAGCCAACTGAAGTTGGGAGAATTTTCTGCTCACTACAGACATTCCAGATTCTGAATCTGGAAAAGTTCTGAGGTTGTCCAACTTCTTTAAAATTTGATGCCTAAAATTATGTTGTTTACAATTAATAACTCTGCCTAAATAAGCTCCATTTAAGTGCCATAATTTTTTTCCTGCTGAAGCCAATCTTTTTTCCTCCCACAACATCTCTATCCCCAACCCGTCCTTTTACCCCATGGAGCCCTTTAGTTCTCTCGGGAACTTCTGTCTCAGTCACTGATCAGGGGCAGAGATCACTCTGATGAAGGACATTTACAAAGCAACAAAAAATACCAAACAATTGACATTTATAGCCATAAAACATTTTAATGAAGGTGAAAGCAAACCCAGGTAAAATGGAGAACAGACTGAGTTTTCTTACATACAAAGGACATGTAAGACTTGTCTATGTGTTCTGAGACTCACTTTAACAATGAGGCTTTTCAGTCAGACACTGCAAAGAAAAGAAAAGACTGCAGAGACAGCAGTCAAGTGGCTCTAGACAGGAAGAAGACTAGTTCTTTTTTAGGTGTTTTACAGATTAAGATATCATAATGAATCAAAAATACTTGCCCTGCATTTTGAAATTGTTTATTTCTATTTGAAAACTGAAGAAGGGTCTCTTCTATGCCTGCAGGTTTGCATTTTTTTCTGAGGATGTTGTGTTCTAATCAAACACAGTATTTCTACTCTTGAATATTTTCCTATTTTCTAAGCAGAAAAGTTACCATTGCTAGAAATACAAGGTTTCCCCCCATCTCTAAGATGTCTCCATGAAGTAAAGCTGGGTCCAGGGCAGATCTCAGGAGACCCCTTGGGGCCCAAGATACAGGCCTGGGTGATGCATGATGGAAACAGAAACAGCCAGGGCAGAGCCTTTGTGCTGTTGGAGTGGTCTTACCTGAAGGGAAAGTTAGGGCTTTGGGATTGGGGTGAGATTTGGCATGGTTGTCTAGGAGGACTGAAAAGAACAGATCACCTTGAGAAGATTTTTCAAGTGAAAAATATGAGAATGACTGAAATATATGATCTCCTGGGACCAACACCATCCTTCCCCCTGCCAAATTTCAGACCAGAATCACTTAAAATTAGAATCAAACAAAACTGTTTTCTAGTAAGTCTTTCATGTCATCCGTGGACACTACTTTGTTGTGGCCCAGTCAAGCTAAAGGGTTAGTGCTCAGCTTGCCTCAGCACTGCTGTTTTGCTTTGCACATCTCGACACTATGTTCAACAAATCTACCTAATGGTGTCAGACAGGGACAGAGAACTGTGGCAAACACGTAGCACAGAGAAAGAATGCTTTCCATGATGTATCAGCTGCTGCTTTTAATTAAAAACCAGTTATGTGGATTCCTACCAGAGCCCAGAGGAGCAGCTTCACAGATACCCCAGCAGTTAATCCCGTGCTAACAAGAACGATAAGCACCATGGGCTCGGTGACTGCGGAGCAGCGGGAGCTTATTATGGAATACCTGTTAGCTTTTCTCTTGCAACCATGTTGCAAAGCTACACAGAGACAGAGGGGTTTTGTTTGCTTGCTCCATGGTATGACACTGTGTGATCTCTTGCGCAGTGCCTTCTAAGCGCTCCTTAGCCCGGAGCCACCTGTGACTGCTAGCGGCTCCAGCCCTGCAGGAGGTGGTTGGTCTTCTCACTCATTTTGCCTTTGGACTCCTTTCTGGAGTCATTAACAAGGCAACCAGCTGGGATTGCCTGTCTGCCGCGAACTGTTTGAAGACCACTGGCGCATTTAACCAAAACTATCCATAAGGACCACAATGACACTATTATTGTTCAGATAGCATTAGGGATAATGACTGATACGTGGGATATCCTACCTTGATTAGTCACAATGTCAAGGATGGATATCACTATTGATACAAGTAATAATATTGAAGGTATCAAGTATATAGTTACAATTTTATTTCTTTTTTAAAAATTACTATCTCCATTTAATTTTCTAGGTCATCAATTAAAAGGAGGAAGATTCTAAACTGGACTGTATGATTCTGCAAGACATAGTCCCTTCTCTGCTGCCTATTTTTCTTTTCTATTTCTGGCCTGCATGGTAGACAGGATGATTTCTCCCCAAGGAGAAATGGTATATTAATTCTAAAAGCATGCATTGTAATTTTTTAGAAATGGAATATGCTTCACACGCCTACTGAGTGATGTGCATGAAAATCAATGTAGTGTACATGTTACAGAAGAAGGCTTTTTTGTAAAACTTTTTTTTTTTTTAATGACCTGTGCCTAGAATACTAAAATTGAAACCTTACTCTGGGTGGTCTTTATTTTTGGCTGAAGCCACGTAATAGTTCCATAAATATTAATTTATGAAGAAGGCAGAACACAAGTGAATGTAGAACTGACCACTTTCTTCATGTTCTCATATTACTTAAGCTGCTCTATTATTATTATTATTTTCTTATAGAACAGTGTGAATACTGTTTAAAAAATTAAATAAGACTTTTATCATTGAAAAAGCTTGTGGTTTGCTTATTTGGATAAAAAAAAAAATTCAACTGAGCACATGCAAATAACTTCAGAAATAAAGTGTAACAGTACCAGTTTTGACACCAGCCCTGTTTGTTTCCTCTGAAATGTTTTGCCAGTGCAGCAGCCAGATATTTCAAGAACACCCTTGCAAGGGAAGATTAAATGTGTGTGTTTTTATAAAACAATGACATCTTGTTTTCAAAGCCCTACAAGCTTAAAATGGATATTAGAGCAGCCACATATAAACTGCAGTTCCCAAGGACAACTGTTTAGCTTAAGTGCCATTTAATGTTCTCCTAAATGGTTCGGCTGTTTAGTGTGCAATATATCTTCTAGATTAGACCTTTAATCCTTTACATTGTGCTTGCTGTGTCAAAGAGGGCTTCATGCCAACTTCTTCCTATTGGCGAGTCTCTTTCTCTCCCTTTTAACAGGCACAGGAAGAACATCAAAGTGTTACGTTTTGCCTCTTTGAATCCAAACAAGAAATCCAGATAAAAGTTTTTGGGAGCTAAAAAATTTTAAACAGTTTATTGTGTTTGCCCCTTTCTTTCTGCTTTAATTTTAGTACTTTTATGAGCACAAAGAAGTAGAAAAAAGACCAAAAATAGTTTATAAAGTGTTGAGGGTTTTTATAAATGAAAAAAAAAATGGATTAGTTGGGTTCCTATGATGTTAATGAGGACTTCAGAGTGCTATGGCTTTCACATCTCGATGCCTTAAGGTGAAGAGAACACAGTGCCATTAGAAACACAATACACAAAGTAGAGAAATTACCCTATACACCACGTTTAAGCAGAACAGAGTATAAAACTAAGCTCGGCTTTGATGCTTAAGGCACGTCAGTTTATGTTGAGCCAGCAGTTCTGTGTACTTACCAAAAGACCCTCATTATTGTTGGACCTTAAATGTAAGTACTGCTCTGCAGCATAAGTCAATAGTGGGTTTCCAGAAGCTAACTCTGAATTTCTTAGTCTTGGCTATGCTTGCGTTTGCTCCTGAGAGGAAAATAAATTTGCCCTGTATGGCCTAAAAAGCAAAAACATCTGCTGGTCTTATGAGCAGCCCTATTGTCCGAGCTCAGCAGCAGGGAGGTCTGCACTTGTTCAGGTCTGCTTTCCTGTTAAGCATCAAGAAAGCCTGTGGGGATCATTATCAAGGTTCCTAAGGGCAGCCAGGGAATGAATTCACCAGTCCAACAGGCAGTGGAAAAAGACAGTCCGATGTCCTGGCTAGTAGCAAGTTATGCTATGTACCATGCAGGAGACTCACATTTGGGGAAAAGTTTGGAACACTTGCTCCAAAGCCAATGATGGACAGCAGCCACAGGCTAAGGGAGGGACTCGACTCTGCTTCTCGGAAGGCTAGCTGTGGTAGCTGGCATCTGGAGGGCATGGAAAGCTGCAACTCAGTGGGTGGTGGGGAGGAAAAAATGATGGTGCAGCCAGAGCCCTTGGTTAGAAGAAATCCCACCTCGGTTGACCTGACCTGAACATCTGACTAAAGGAAAAGATCATTTCCCTGCTTATTGCCACTCCCTGCAGTTGGTTCATCAGATACAAAATGTCTATACTCAGATCTCAACCTCACTTTTTACTGTTACTTACGTTATCCTAACCCATAAACAGGTACATTTGTTTTGTAATTAGAGGCACTGAGAAAAGGAATACATTTTATTTTTTTTACTTGCATTTCTGTTCTTTATTTTCAAGCTTATGAGTAAGAAATATATTTCATATTTAGTACCAGATGTACACACACCCAAAAGCTGCAGTTTATCTCAAAATTTTTAATTATCAGATGTTATTCACATTTGGACTTGAATATTAACAACACCCATGAGCAGATGTCAACCACCTAAGAAGAAACCAAGTCGAAGTAGCACTGATTAGAAGAGCAAACAAAACCCTTCCTTTAAGCATGGGACCACCAGATCTCCATCCCAGCTGATGTTTCTGCCAGCATTGAGGAGGAATCCATTCAATCTCCAAGTTGCTTGGTGGTCCTTTAATTTTTTTTCTTTATAGGCACATGAGTGAAAAATAACATGGGCTGTGTTCTCCTGGTCCCATTCACCTAGTACTAGTACTTTGGTTTTACCAAGTACTGAAAATTTTCCAAATCTGCCTGGCAGGTCTGTAAGGGAAGACCTTCCAAATTTAAGCCTTTCCATTCAGAACCAAGCCTCAAGACTCAAGTCCACTTTCATGGCAATTTTCAGCCTCTATATGAAAATATCTCCACAAACATAATTATTTTCCTGATAGAATCAGCCATAGGCTCGTTTTTTCAGTATGGGATAGTTGTAAAGATGTTCATGGAAGCCAGTTTAAATTGTTGATGTGGTAGATGTCCTGTCAAACAGAGAACAAGTAATGGTTGGATTTGTTGACAGGGTATGTTCTTTTGTCCACAGAAAGTTGTGCAACTTCCTGCCATTGCAGCCACAAAGCAATTGCAAATCAAAGATTAGCTAAGTTAACTGTGGTGACTTACCCAACAAACTGCCATAGACAGGGTCACTGATTTCTAGCTAGACATATGCACACCTCCTCTGGTGATAAGGGACTGTAACAAAATTAGACTTGTCAGGAACCATGAGGCAGCATAAAGCATGCCCATCTCACTGCAGATAGAGGTTTTACTTACCTGTCTTTAAAGATGCCCATGAAGAGACTCCACAGTTGCTTTAAGCAATCTTTTCCCACACTTGACTTCCCTCAGGGAACATGCTGTCCCAAAAACATTGCTCTTATCTTTCTCACCACAGTATTTGATGCTTCTCCTTGAACACATAATTTTTTTGCCCTTTCTGCCTTGCATATGTGAATTAGCTTGTTCCTTTCCCCTTCACAACCTTTTTTATCCTTGGATACTGTTTATCACAGCTCCACTCAGTCTTCCTTGCCCGTGCTAACAGACGGAGGAAATCTCCAGTTAACAGGAAGATGGTGTAGCTGCCTTCCTATAAGCCCGCCCTCGTCTTCACCGAGATAAGAAGGATTTGGAGCTCTGGTGAATTTTGACGAGCACAACAGCCTCTTGAGGGACTTTCTGAGATAAAGTAGTGGTGAAGCTGTTCTAATTTATCTGGAGGATATAACTGGATAGCGGTCTTAATCAGAGTGGGGGGCATACAAAGATAGCTAGGCTGTTCCTCCTGTGCCTCTCTCTTGGGCTGTGTGCAGCTCAGGAAATCTAGAATATTTATCCACCCTAGAGTGGTGATTTGACAGATTCTGCCCAAAGAAGTATTCACAATATCCAACGGCTTTAGCTATGGGATACCAAGCAGTCTATCTTTCACATTCTTCTTCCATTATTTAGGTATTCATTAACTTTTCCATCATATTTTAAAGATAACCCATATATTTAAAAAAAAAACAAACCAGCAATGTAAAAACTACCTTTCGTATAACATGAACAGAAAGTAGTGTTTAAAGACTTCTAACTTCACAGACTTTAAATTCAGAACAAATTTATATATGAGGTAAAATTGCTAGTTATTTTAGCAGAGCTGCATATTAATGAGAGTGTATTAGTATCAGTTTTTAAACATTTTTCTGTAATATTATTTGAAGATATTGGGTTAGACTCACTAATGTATCTTGGCTCCTTTGCAGAGCTTTAGTGATGCAAAACAGCTACAAACCAATTTAAATCATTGGTTAACCTCAGTTTATGACTTCTTTGTGCTTCTGCAGTGGTGGAAAACAGCCAGGTTGTATCTGGTTCTCAGACTCTTACTAATCAAAGGTATCCAATTGCCTCCCACTAAGGCATTTTGTGTGCTATATAATATACTTTAATCATAATATTTGTTACTTATATTCTGATATCTAATAGTTTTAATTTATAGTATGCTTCAGCCTTTAAGATTTTACAAAGTAATGGAGATCAATTTATATACCAGTGGGTATACTGGAGAAAAACTTGAACAGAACACACAACCTATGTCTGAGAAAGCCTTTTAGATACCACTATTCATTGGAATAGCACATTTAAATAGAAAACCACACAATAAGCAGTTGCTGTTTGCATGCATATGAAGGCATAACTGTAACACTACTTAAAAAGATAGAAAAATAAATTCAAAGATAACATCTTTGTTACTGAGTAGGCTTCCCAACAGCTATAAAAAATGAAAGGCACAGATACACCAGATGTAAGCATGGATCCGTGTTAGTGGTAGACCATAACAGAAAAATGCATTCATCTGAAATACACCATTGTGTGCACACTGAAGCCTGGAGAACTGTTGAAGCTTTCTTCCTACGCACAGCTGCAAAGATAACACTGTCTGCTGTTCAAGGGCTCCGTGGGGAATTCCCCGTAACAGTTCTGTTCTTTCAATTCTTGTTAAGGTTTACATCCCCATTTCAGTTGATGATCAACTCACTATCTGGGTCAAGTGCTGGCATAAATTCCATCAGCAATTATAATTTTAACTTGACAATATCATTCCTAGAGAGAGAGAGAGAGCAGGTTGAAGCTTTACAGTGAGTCTGGCCGGATCATTTTCTTTTTACTGCCCCTGTACTGCATGAAAGGGTTCTTCCATGCATACCTTCAGCTGGTAAAATTTCTGTGATGATGATATGCTTTTGTAATGCACTAAGATAATATGGATGATGACACATGATACCTTTGAACTGAAAATGATTTGAGGAAAAAATATAGATGCATAGGCCCTTATCCAAAGCTTACTGAAATCACTGGGAGGCTTTCCCATAAATTTTAAGGGACTTTGGACCTGACCTTGAATTATTTATTAGTGACAAAAGCAGCCAATGCACTTTCTCCAGTTAAGACAAATGTTCTGAATCTGCCAATTAGAAATTTAACAGGAGTGGTACCTTCTGGTTTCTTTCAGAAAGAACTGCTTTTGCTAATAGATGCTTGCACTTCTAGTCTGCAACATTTATAAAGTTATCACAGCTTAAATAGAGTGTCACATTAAAAACAGTTTTTAGGTCACCCGAGCTGTAGTGATAGATGTCTTTGAAGTTCAGTCCTGTCAAGTTGTGCTTCTCTAGATTCCACTTCAGGGCCTGGAGACTTGCAATGAGTGCTTGGAAAACTCTTGATAGACTCCTTCAACTACAGAAGGGTTTCTAGAGATTTCTTAGTAGAGACCATACTTTGTTGGCACAGAAGTTCTCTGAGGTTTGAATGGAGCCTCCCTAGGGGATGTGTGCATTGAGATAACAGAAAAAATAAAGCTTGTTTGGGAGTGTTAACGGACAGAACTTCATTGCTGTAAAAAGGAGATTTAAACAGGTTTAGGCTTTGCAGTCTATCAAAAAAAAAAAAAGGTATTGTTTCCTCAAGCTTCTGATGGGGGTACCTATATTTTTTTTGATCTCAGCAGTGCAGATTTCAGCCTTGCATTGGCCTCCCTTTATGTAAGAAACAGAAGTCCTCATAAAGACTGTGGATCAGCTTTTCAGTCACTAACAGTTATTTAAGTAGGGATGATACTGCAAAGGGAGTATGTTCAACTCAGAAAAATATGGTGGAAGTGAGAAGAGAACTAGACTCTTTTTTTTCCTTTTTCAGGAAAATGTGTAGAATGTTTGGTGTGTAAAAGTGTGCTACAGAAGAAGCATTTGCTGTTGGCTACTCTATAAATCTTTACTCTTAGAAACAGGAGAATCTATAAAAAGTCAGCTTTAAAAACTATTTTGATTATCTTAGTGCATTCAATAGTTTTATCATATCCTTTTGTTACTCTAACAAAGATTAACTAGCCCATTATTCCACACATGAAGTGCTATGAGGGGTTTTGGACTGTAGTCTCTGTGTAATGACTAGGTGTTGTCCTGAAAGGCCATGGGTGGAAAAATCTGTCAGCCTATGAGTGCTATCCATGCATCAGGAATAAACATATCAGCAGGAGTTAAATAAGGACTTAAATGGAAACAAGGGAGAGGCGAAGACATTTCTTGTTCATTTAGTAGCTCTTCAAATATGACTGAGTTAAAATTACTTCTATTTTTTCCAAATAAATCATCTTTGCATAGCCTGAAATTCTTCATTTGAGTTATTTATGCTGAGGCAAATAATTTGCTATTGTATCATTTATCAAAATCACACAGTTAATCCAGAAATCATCCCGAAATCATCTGCACAATAGCTTTTGCATCCTTGTTTCCCACCAGCACATCCACTCAGATAAGAACAGGAGCTCCATTTTTTTCAGTCTCTCAGCAGTCCCCAAAGTGTTTTTGAGTGATGTTTCATCTGTATGAAAAAGAAAACAAACCAGAAAGGTCAGAGAGTCATTACAGGGAGATTTCTTCTATGCATTCTTGGCCACTCTCTCTTCAATGTCCAGAATATTTGTTTGTCTCCTTGGTTGACAAAACTTTGTGCAATGCACAAAGATACCCTATTATAAAAATCACACAGCTGTAGGATGTTCTATATGCTTCAGGAACTGACACTGTGCAGAAAGGAATTATTTGAGGTGTGTGATGCCTTCTGGTCAATTTATTGATATCCAAATCTGGGATTTTTCTTTACAAAAGCTCAAATATCTTCTTCAAAAATCCTTGAGTTTGGTGGGGAATTCCGAACTCAACTTCAAGTGTGGATAGGAGAGTTAGTCTCACTTCTTACTGTGAGCAACTGACTGGAAAGATAACAGTCAGTAATGTAAGAGTACCATAATTTTTACAGTTAGCTGATTTAGACTCCTTAATTAAGTCTTTCATTTGGAAAACATTTCAGATGCTGAGCAGGGCTGTTTTTCAAATGTGCAGCTCCGTATTTCAGGATAGTCATCTCTGATCAAGTCATTTTCATAAGATTTCTGAGTATTATTGCTTATTCTCAGGTAATATCGGCTTTTTTCTGAAATTTTTGTTACTATCTCAGTTGAGTCATGGTAGGCCAAGAAAAGAACGCAAACAAAATGTGTCTTGCCTTGATCCTTCATCATCTTTTCTAAAGAGAGGTAACGAGGTTATTCCGAGGACTATTCATCATTCCTCTGGTGGTCCAGCCACTCCAGATAGTTTATGATTCGCTGCCAGTGAAGCTGTATCAGCACAGCCTGAGGTGTTGCTCTCAGGCTGACAGTGACAGACCATTCCCTGTGGGAACAGCAGCCTGCACTGCAAGGCACATACTGACTTACCAGGCTGGCAAGATTTTAAATTAAATGGCAGTAAATGGAAATAAAACTTTCGTTCAAGGTCTGACTTAGAATTCATGGGGCATTAATAATTTTGTTGGCAGATCAGCAAAGGATTTCTTAATATTGTGACATCATTTTGTTGACTTGAGAGGAAACATCTCGTAAATCAGATAAGAACTTTTCTAATCACTGTCCAAATGCATTTGAGGGAAGTGACAATAGAGCTGGAATCAGTTATTTATATTCTGGCCATGCACACAGTATCTCTTCCATTGCAGATGTCTGTCAACAGGGCTAAACAGAAGTCCTTGCTTGTGAAACAATATGGGTGGTAGACTAAAGAAAATGGCTCACACAGCTGCCCACTTGTGGGTCTTGGACTTATTTTGTGCTGCAGTATTATAAAACTATGGATTTTATTGACAATTTCTAAAAAAACAAACTCTGGATCTCGAGTTTTGATGTTCTTCATAACTTTTATGCTCCCCTAATAATGAGAGTATAAGTGCAAACCACACAAATTCCTAATTTTGATGGTTCTGGAGTCCTACCTTGGTGCAAAATACAGCTGAGAAAACAGTTTAAGGAAACCTGGCACCCGACTTATCACAACAAGTTTAAGTGTCCTTAAACAAGCATAAATTGTTGAACTAGGATGGGTCCCTGGGCTTAAATCTATAAGTCTACTAACTTCAGCTCATGTGGCTAGACTTCCATCAGTAAAGCTTAGCCAGTATAATCACTCTGTAACTGGAAGACAACTCATACCATGTTCAAATACAATTTCAGTCAAACTTTGGGAAGTTCATATTAATATCTGACCTGTAAGTGCAATTTTTAAATTATGCATTGAAATGCTGTACTCTGCATGGTCGAAAGTCATGAAAAATTTGTCTTCTTCTGTACTCAGGAATAGTCTTGCCATAAACTGTGGAGAGAGAGAAGAAGGGATTTTAGGACCTGCAGTAACATTGTGTGACATGGGAATGAAAGACAGAATTAACAGACAGAGTATAAAACACTGCAGAACTTCTTTCCCCATAAATTTGTACTTACATGTCCTATGAGTGCACACATGCATGTGCATGTGCTGACAAGCACAACTAATGAGTATTTGAAAAAAAATTATGGAGAAGGGGAATACTTTATCTCCACTGTAATGTACATTTTTATGGGAAAAGTGTCCTTTAATATGTTATACATAGCTTAAAGGTGATGGCCTCACCAATGGATGTTCTGCCACATTCATGGCTCCTAACTGTATCTAGCATGCACTGAGAAAAACACGATACACTTAATAAAAGAATCACAGGGCTTTTGTTTCCACAGAGGACTCCTGGCTTTACTGGTCAAACAGCTTCCAGAGATGTCAGCAGTTGTAGAGCTCTTTCATATGTTGAAAATATGAACCCACACCATTCCTGGCAGCATTTGTATTAGCAATGGAATTTTTAAATAGAAATAATTAGTTTTGCTGGCCATGGTTGTTACATCTGGCATAAATTTGCCACAGTGAACCCTATTTTTAAAAAACAAAGCATCTGAATTGAGGTTCCAGATTATACCAGTTACTGATCTTTGCAAGCCTAATCCATTCTTATGAACAACGCCTCTGTGGTGTTTTCTTCCCCAAAGGATATAGTATGGGTGCAACCCAAGCTTTATTGTGCTTAATCTGAACCAGAAGTTTGAGCTGATTATTTTAAAAAGCATGCTGTTTCTTAAAAGTGATTTTCTTCCTGTCTTCATGCTGTGCTGATAAGAAGTTATAAGTGGATCTCTAATGCTTTAGGCTGGAGTGATACAGAAGGCAGCAGTGTGCATTTAGGGGCTACAGAGCCCAAGGCTGAGCCAGTTGATGTAGCAACAGTAAAGGCTGCAAAATATACACTTTGAAGCATATATACCACAGCTTTTGATTTCTGGAATCAACACATATGGGGTGAAAATATGCCTGGTGCTAAACAAGGGCAGAGGGAAAGACCTTACGCTTTCAGCACTGAGACCTGGGGTCTGTAGTGCTGTTGACAATGACAGTAAGCCCAAAGCACAGGGAGGCCAGGGGTCAAGAGATGTCCCCTGCAACCTTTCAAAAAACCCTACTGCCCAGCACATCAGTATGACCTCTATCAAAGTCACCTCCCCACCTCTATCTTCTGACTGGTGTCCCCAGTGATGCTGGAGAGTATCCAGGTCTGAGCAGGTCTGAGCTCTCATGGACCCATGGCAGCAGTGTGCTTCTTTATCTCCCTCCATTAATGGGGGAAGTCTATTTGTCCCTTTATAGCAGCCTTGCTACGGCTGCAGCTGTCATGAGCTGTTCTGCACACTGATCATCTTAAAAACTAGGTTTACCCCTGAGCTGATGGTCTGTAAAAAGTAGTGGCATAGTTAATACGTAGACTGACTTCAGTCAGTGCTGGATGTGGGACAGCAATCTCCACAGCGAGGGAGTTGGCTTCAAGGTACATTCCTGGCTCATTCCAAACTTCTATTGGCCCAACTGCAGTTAGGTTGCTGCAGAGAATGGTCCTGCCCGTTGATCTCGCTGTAGTCAATTCTCTCTGCTAGATAAATATAGGTACTATAAAACCTAATGAGGTGTTTCTACTGTTTGAATATATTTGTCAGTAGAGATGTGCCCTCTGCTCAACATACAATATTTACAAGTCATAAAAATCTCCTTTTGGTGATAAAAATGTCATTTCACATAATACTCTTATTTTTAACTAGCAAAATCAGACAGAGCAATCTTCACAAACCCTGGATCCTCAGGCTCATTCTATTATCAGCAGTTAATTTTACCAGTGTCACAAACAAGATAAGTAGACAGGTACTAAAGTAATTTCATCAGCTGTTTTAGAAACTATTATTGATTCTCAAATCAGTAGTCAGGTCTGTTTCTATTTGTAATCCAACAACACCCACAAGTGATAAATTAACAGGTATCAGGTAATTTGTTAAACTCCTGGCGTCCCAGAGCTTCATGTTCAGACCTCCAAAGCCACTCTAATGTATCTTGATTATGCCTGCATTATATCATGACATCAGAATCTTAGCAATTAAGGAGCTGGACTGAGATCACAATACTGAAATCACATACGCACTGTGTGTGCATGTCCCTCCCCACAGACCTGCAATCCTTATTATATCTTCAAAAAAGGTTAAATGGACACTTATGTATTCATGGGAATTAAATATGAGAATGTGAAGTACCAAAGAGCAGTCTCAATGTTGTAATCATTTTGATAATTATTTTTCACACTAAATCTGCTCCTTGCCAAATTACTTTCATCACTCATTTGCACTACATTTTGTTTCCAGCAGCTCCAAATTGCAAGCAAACTGGTAACAGATCTTCTTGTGTCCAACCAGTTGAAGACAGTAATTAAGATAACCAAACTTAATCAAGTCTGATTTATCCACAGTTATGCAGTTTCTGTTATTTCTCCTGACTTTTTTTTACCCCTCAGGGTAAATTTTAAGAGAAGAACAGGATGCTAGTGCTGTCCTTTTCAACCTCAGATCAAATTTTCAATGATTAGCCAGTTTTAAGCAGAGCCAGATGAGACCTCCCTGTTTCCTGTTGGCCATGTCCTTGGTATCTTAGGAAAAACTGTCCTGTTGCTTTAGAAACAGAAGCCAACAACAAACACTGAATGGAGGTGGCCAAGAAAAGTGACAGAGTTAAATGGCTGTGTCACAGCTGGCAGAGAACCAGATGAAATTATCCAGGCCTTAGATAGCTGAGAGCGAATATGTTCTCAAGCAAGTTGCAAGGCATGAGGAAATTCCAGTAAATCATTTACTTAATGAGATCAATGTGCAACAGATCTTTTTTCTCTCCTACAAAGTTAATATTAGTATTCTGTTATCAACCTTTTTTTTTCCCTGTTTGCTAAGTTATCATGTGAGATGCCAAGAGGGTCTGGCACTGTTTGGAGTCTGGCATTACTCATAAATATCCTGTGTGAATTAGGAACAACTGCTGGACCCTGCTGAAAAAATGCAAACTCTTCAGAGATGTGGTCAACCTGTATAAGAAATCTTAGTCCTGTCAGGTTCCCTGGTCAGATGAGAAGGAGTCAGGATTATCAGAGCCTCCAGATTCCTACTGGATCCCAGTCCTACCACTCAGAGCTTCAGAGGCACCTTTTATTTATTTTTATTTTTAAAATATTTGTGTTTTTTAACAAAACAGAATTGCATTTCCACAAAACTGTTTCAGTGTTTTTTGGTTGTTACTGCAAGTTGGAAGGAACATTTCCTAAAATCCTGGGATTTTTCACATATGTACAGCTTTGCCTCCTGGCCCTTTCAGCAACCACATTGGAGTCAGTGGAATTATAGCTCCCTTGCCCAGTTAAAACTGCTCTATGTTCATGGAAAAATTCAAACCTTGTGTTAGGAAGCACAGTTTCAACCACACTTGTGGAGGTTTCAGAGTCTCAGATTCCAGCCACTTTTTTGAAAGCATGCAGCAAGCAGAGGAGTGAAACCCTATTAATGCCACCAATGAGGGATGGAGAGTAATGTGAGCTCAAATGTTGTTAGACACCAGAGAATCCACATGGAAGTGAGCCCACATGCATGCTTCAATGACCTGAAAAACTAAAGAACGAAGATCTATAAAACTAAACATGAGAATTTACAGGAAATCAGGCCTCTTTGGTCCCAGTGTTCTCCGAACTACTCATTTATGGGTTCAATTTTCTACATATGCTCTTAGTAACAATAACCAAGTCAGTATCATTCTGTAGTGAAGGACATACGAGGACAAAATGGACTTTTGTACAGCATCTTGGACAGCACCGTCCTTTGCCTTCATGTTCTGCTGCGCTCCATATTGCTTCAGAAATCGAGTGCTAAAACTGCAAAGCTGTGGAACTGAAAAGAAACTTTTGCCATCAACATGGCAACTTCACAATTACATCCCACACAAGTTCTTGTTGCCCCCTTTGGAAGCATTTGTTGTTGATTAGTCTGGTCAGCCATCTAGTGTTATCCATGAGGCAGTGGGAAAGGAATAAGCTGGCAGTGATGAACAAATGACATTTACCAAGTTTAATGAAAGCTTCTTGCACAATTTGAAGCAACTGCTTCCTAGATCTGATTACTGTTATCCTGCTCCCACCTTCAGGTTTTTACAGTGCAAGTAGAATTAGCTGGTGGGAGATTTGTGTCTGTGTATGCCCATGCATGTTTTTGCTTAGCACCTAGGACAAAGAAGCAGTAATACAGGCAAGAGACTCACAGCATTCTCCCACAGACCCCTGAAGGTAGGAAGGGCTGATCCTGCCCTGAAAAGAAGCCACAGTGCCAGCCCCCAGCAAGGGAAGGGAGGAAGCCTCAAAGGATGGCAGAAGGGTGACATTCCACTTTATTCTGGCTTCAAAAGCTTGTGGAGCTGAAACCTGATGACATTTACAGAGTACCCAATACTTCCAGATGAAAACAGTGTTTTGAAACTGCCTGACTATAAACAAAAAAATCTAAAAGAGTAAGTCAGTAAACAAGCAAAATATAGTGAATGTAAAGGGTCCTCAGGTATTTATTTTTATTTTCTTACCCTTAGAATGCTTCTGTGGTTATTTTCATTCACTCACTAAAACCTCTCAAACACATAACGATGTGCAAACACTTGGAGGGGTTTTTTTCTTTGTTTATCCATTATTTAGTGTAATCCCACACTGACTTTAAAAATCCAGCTCTTTAGAAAAGATTCAATTACCTAATATATTTCTTTTAAAATGTCAGGGTAAAAACACATCTGCTATACGAAAGAAATTAAAAAGGGATGGTTTTCTTTTGGAAATACACTTTATATAACAAGAGCAAACTCATGAAATCAGTTCCTCAGGTGAAATTGCGACACTGTAGGCATGTCAAAGACAGGGGGGCAACCCATGGGATGAAACTTCAGGAACAGCTAATTATTTGCTCTTTTAAAAAATACCATTTCCTTTCCTTAATGAGCCAGCTTTTAGGAAATGAGTACAGAGAAGGGAGAAGAGAGGAAGAACAGTATTCTGGAAGCTAAAAATCTCATTGGTGTTCTTTCTGTAGTTTCTGTGGCTAAGACACTGAATGGATTCCATAAGTGATATTTTGTCAGTATGCCAAATCTACATAGTCTTCTATCTTTTAAAAAAATGCCTTTGATTTTCACAGACTCCAGCCCAGCTTGGGACTTGCACTTTTTTTTTTTTTTTAAAAAGCATGTCCTGCTGCTACAGGAAATATTTTTCTCAACACCACTGTATTTTATTTTTTTTAATCATATTTAAAAGAATCTCGTAGAAATCCCAACAGTACTTTTGCTCATAACCCAAAGGAGTTCATTTCACCTATTTACAGGAGAAAAGCTCACAGGATTAACACATTTGGAAATGATGTGAAAATGCAAAACGGATTTAAATTTTTTTAAGATGTCCAAGTATTGAATATAGTAGGATATGAAACTATGACCTTTCTTCACATTTGGACAAAGACCATACAACATACTGAATACAGGGATTGGTTTATTTTATACTGGAATATGGAGGGTCCACTTAATTTTCTAGTAGAGAAACTTATTAACACTGTATAAAACAATTGTAGCAAGCTTGGGAATTTGATATCAGGCCAAAATTAATTCTCCATTTTTGCATATAACCACACACTGACAACATTCAGGTCTGAGTAGTTTAATCATCTTTACTTCTTATAGTGGGCCAAGCTCAGAATCATAAAACCATTTTTTGCAGATGCAAAATTTAGAGTTAAGACCTACAGTGAAAGGTTTAGGTTTCTTTAATACATCATCCCTATTGCATTTCTTACAAGTTATTTGCAAGAAACCCAAGTTTGTTGTTATTAATAAAGAGGTTTTGAGAAAGTCTTACCAGGCAACCATCATTATTGCAGTGTGCTGGACTACTGAAATATGGGGCTGCAGCAATAGGAGGTTGTTACAGAAACCTGCAGTGGTGATCAGCTAGAACAGTAGTTTGTAGACAATGCTCTTAAATCAATGATATAGCTCCATATAGAATGTGGAGAAAACCCCCTGAATTATTGATATTTTTATTGGTGACATGTGACCTGTTTTATGTGCTGTATATTTTCATCCTGTAATCCTTTGCTTCACCAGGTCCCAGGTCAGTAAATCAATCAAAACAGTCATTTGCTGCACTGGTAGAAAGTTACCAGCAAGAGTGGCTGTCATTTAATCCTGGCAGCAAATAAGACATCTCACTTCTGATCTAGAGAAAAGAATTCTAATTACAGAAAGCCAATCAGATTACCAACCCAGCCCTCCATGAGTAATTCAAATGGAAAAAATTGAAGAAAAGAGGTACTAATCACACACTGCTCCTTTGTTTACTGTAAGCTACAGAAACAGAGATGACTGGATGAACCTTTGGGTTTTGTTATCTATTCGCTAGGAAGTCCTTGTTTTCATGGGTCAAAATCTCTCCTGACAGGTCCATTCAACTGATAATCATCAGTGTGGGCCTCAGTAAGCCATGGGGTATCTTAAAACCTAAAGGAATGCTTAACATATTCTGAAAGGGTAAGCCATCAGGAAATGATTTTGGCAAATGTCACTCAGTTTTCTCAAATATACCCAAACTCATCCTGGTTCTGAAAATCAGATATTTAAGAGGTCCAGAGAAATAATGCATGTCTTTTTCAGAGTGAGGTTCATTACAGCAGGAAAGATACTGTGGTTGCTGATTCATTTTGACAAAACTGCTTTTAAATAAATCAGATTTCCCAGCACAAACCACATCTAATTTGTCCAGTCTTAATCAAACATTGCAGCCTAAGAATTCATACATGGAGTCATCCAAGGCAGACTCTGAGCTTCCAGGAATGTGCTTACAGTGAGTAAGCTCATGTAAACTTGCTCAGATCCAAAGAACAATTTTTTGCACCATTTTTTTAAAGTTCCAATAAAATGAACTGTCTTGTTTTTATTTTTGATTGCTCATGAACATATACCATCTACTTTTACTGTATCAAATACCACAGCCCATTCCAGGCACTGCACACATGTGAGGTAATGATCCAGCCAAAATGGAGTCTGTGGCAAAATAGTGGAGAAAAATATTTTTAAGAATCTCTGATCAGCATATTTGCTTTATTTTCTTTACTACCTTTTTAAGTCATCATATCCTTACATTGATTTTAAGTGAAATGTGTGCGCAGACATGCTTAAACTTAATGAAGTAACCCCTCATGGATGGTGAAATGATTTCCTAAGTACTTTTTATGTTGTCATGGCTCTTGAGTTTTTCATTTTCCACAAATGGAACAGATTCATCTGAGCTCACATGACAGCTCTAGCTTGGCAGGAAGTGACCATGGCTGCCAGGGAGACTGCTTAGCCTTCAGATCCATTGGCAAGGTAGTACTGTACATTTAATACAACTAGGTGTAAAGTGATGTGCTTTTTTCACTGTTTATTGCTAAGCCAACCTGCTATAAAACATTGATGTCTCAGATACAGGAGACACATGACTCCCATGTCACCAGGTCCAGTAGGCTTAACCTGCTGAACCCAAACTGCTAAAAGGACTTAAAATGTAATCATTAGTAGATTTTTGCAAGCAGCTGGTAAAACAAGATTTCTAGGCAGTCAGGGTGCTTTAATTTATTTCTTAATCCTGCCAAATCAGCAGAAAAGTATTTTAACTTAGTTCCACTTGGCAGACAAAAGGTAAGATTCCACTGGGACAGCACAAGAGAAAGCATCCATGCAGGTGGAAAATGATAAACTCTGTGTACTGATGGCTATCTGCTTTTTAATGTTGCTCTGGAAGCAGGGAAAAAAAAAAAAGAAAAAAAAGAGGAGAAATACTATATCTTGTTTTGGCTCAAGCCTGCTAGAAATAAAATATCACTTATTTTTCAAAAAACCAGCAGTGCTCTGCTTAGCTTTTCCAGCCTCTATTAAATCCAGCACATTGTACTGAGACAAAAGGGATCGGGGAACTTTCCCTGCTTTCCTCCCCATCCAACTCGGAGCTCGTTTGTCAGCAAGAGTTATTGCTCTAACAAGGAACTTACAAGTCACCCATTTGTAGTAGTTCACTTTTCACATTAAGGGAAAACATGGCAATGGGCAGCCTTTACAACCAGTTTTCCCATTGTTTAAGCTTGACCCTGCCAGTGTTTGCACACAAGATGTCAGGGTAAATGATAATGACTGCACCTTTGAAGGCAAACAAAAACTTCCACCCATAGAAATAAGATTTTTTTTGTCCTTGGTTGGCACTTTCTTTACAGATTTTTGGGTTACTGAAATACATCATGAACCTGATTACTTGTCAGCCCATCGCTAAATGTGCAGTGAAATCTGTGGTGCTTGTTAACCAGAGGTATTGACTAGGCTACAGTGATTCCTATACAAACCACATATTTATTTTCATGATCTCATTTAGATGATCTGTTTAATTGAATGCAATCTACAGATTTGATCTCTTGGCATGTAGCTCACACAGGAAATCCTGGAATAATATCCAAACACTGCATTGGACTGAAAGTGAAAACCTTTGTTTAACATGTTGCCAAAACTTTTAAAGAAGCAGAAATTCACAAAAAGAAAACCTCTTGGTGCCCCCGAGATCATAGTGTGCAGCTCTGGCTGACTGGACTGGTAATACCTGACCTGAAATTCAAGTTAATTCTCATAAGTTAAATGAATTATTCCTTGATTGACTGGCATATAAAAAGAACCTAAAAAGCAACATGCAATGACATTTAAAGAAAACCTATAAGAGGAATAAGAGAGAAGACAAGAGAGTAAATATGACAAAAATATTCTCTAAAGAGGTTTTGTTATATTCCTGTATTAAAACATTACAAAATATCTCCAAACTATTTGCTTTCAACACTAAAAAAGCCCTGATCAAAGTACATATCATCTTCTAGGAAAGCCAAACTTGGAATGGGGTTTGACTGCCAAAATTCCTGAGTAGATACAGAATTCATGCATGCAGGTTCATTCAGTCTCATCCATTACACTATTTGTTCAGTTGGCAAAAGGATTTGTTCTTCAGTTTCAAATCCACAAAGATCTGGTGGTCAAGTCAAGCCTTACCATCTCATGTGTCCAACAAGCACACAACAAACCAGTGTGGTTTTTCAAACGTTGCTGAAGGCATATTCTAACCACAGCTGATGTTACAGAGATAGAGCTGGCAGCTTAATTTGGCTTGTGTTATCTTTATTGTCAGTGATGATGTGTGAAATAAAAAGAGCTCAAGGAGAGCTTGGGGAGTTTTTAGTTTAGAAAACTGAATGCTTTCAGCTGAAAAGTGTGTAAATTCCGCAAGTATTCAATGGGAAACAGGAAATATAGACTCTCATAAAGTGATTATTAGAGTCACATTTTAAGGACAGAATTTTTCCTTCATGTAGTGTCATCTGCAGCTACCAGAAACTACTCATAGTTCTGCATAAATACGTTCATTTATGGATTCAAACCCACAAGCCACTCAGTATTTGAAGAAAACTTTCCCTGTTTCAAAAATACATGAAATATAAGATAACTGTCCCGGTTATTAGGATTTCAGACTTCACAAAAATCTGCTGATGTTACTGAAATATAGTCTCATTATCTATCAGAACAATTACCTATTCAGTAAGAAGTAGATACAAACAAAACCCAGGGAAATTGGTATAAGGGTCTACAGTGAAAGGGGATACAAAAAGCTATTTTTTCCATTTGCATAGAGAAATTCTGAATTCTAAGCAGAAATATACATTTTTTAGCAGTACTTTCTTCTAAATCAGTCCTCTTTTTTCATTTTGTAAGAAGGAACTACTTGAATTGCCATCTTCTGCTTTACTATGAGACATTAATTTTGGAGTGTATTTACACAGAAGTTGCTCTGGTAAATTTTTGTATTTACAAAAGTAATTGTGAGGTGGGAAGAGCAGAACTGCAACATGAACAACTTCAGAAACCTAATTTTGTTTTTTAAATAACATTATCTCAAGATCCAGTTTGCTTAGCAGCACTGAGAATGTCCCTGGACTTTTGCTTCAGACCCCTCCCTGGTCAGAAGAACTGTAATCCCAGGCTCAGGGACAGATCACCTTCTTCCTGAATGGCAGTAGAAACCTTTGAGGTCCCTGTCCTTGGGAGGAAGGAGATCAGGAGGACAGCTGGGTACCCTGTACTGCTGTGTCCCCAGAAGATTGGTTTTACAGTAGGATACTAATGCACAGCTCACACTTGATTAAGGCCTGAACTTTTGCCTGCTACACCTCTGGAGAATAAGGAGATCAAACCCATTAGTATCTGCCTCCTGCAGTGCTCACAGGTTTATTCTGTGTTTGTGTCAAGCTTATATCCTGAAAATGGACTGTAGATGTTTCCCTGGACAGAGCAACTACTGCAGCAGTTAGTCAGATGAGCTCCATTTTACAAATTCTTTAGTATTCTACATTCTGACATCTGAAAACGGCTTTTAATTGATCAAGTGCAGTGGGTTTCTCTGAGTAAGAAGGAAGACTGATTCACAGGCAATCTGAGCTGAGGGACAGAAGAAATATAGCAGAGATGGCAATAGACTAGCCCTGGTTTTGTTCCCCCAAAAGGGTATAAGAACTTAAATTTTATAATAGAGAGTGTACTAATGTGACACCTTAGCAACTGAAGTTAACATCGCAACTGGAATTTGTTAGGAAGCATAAGACTGCATTTAAAACAAATGTCCATACCTCTGTAGGCACACATGTACAATTTATATAACCTAATACATATTTAATACAGACACTGCATTTTGCAGTTAGCATTATAAACAGTTCACTTAGACGTGCCAGAAGTTAGCAGGAGAGAGAAAACAGGAATAACGTTCTGAACATGTAGGTCTCCAGGATTAGTACCCTCTAAACCAGGCCTGATTGATGCTCTCAGATCACTACTCGTAATTCACATTCAGCACTTTTTTATGGGATGGGACATTCCTCAAGAATGTGAGAGAAGGAGGTAGTCATCAGGCTGGACCAGAATTGTTGCATACAGAAATTAAATGAACTCAGCACAACTCTGACTACCTCCTTTGCAACTGTGGCTACACAGTCCTAATGACTGCACAAGAATTTGTAAGGAATAAAATTATCTATATCAACAAAGTGGAGTTCAATGGTGAAGGAAGCTTCAGGTAATGAAGGTCTTAGAATGAAAACAATTACTCCTTAAAAAAAAAATCTCTGAACTATTTCTATTAGCGCTATGTCAGATTGTCTGAAAGTGCAGCAGAAATTTTGGCTACAAAAACGAAACATGAAACTCTTTCTGCCTGCCAGTTTTAATCAAATATAGAGCTCAGCCTGAACCTACACAAGGCTGAAATGATGCTGATGGAAGTGAAACTGGCTGTCTCCCATTAAAGGCCTGCAAGCTATTTTTTGTTAAAGTTGTATGGACCCTTGGAGTTTTATCTGACTCCTTACTGAGTCTGGATAGCTGGGCACCTTCCCAAAAATACCTTCTCACATCTTTAGCTTTACAGGGAGTTTCATCCCTTCCTCCTGCTGAGGCCACAATATCCTCTGCATTTGTTACCTGACTGCTGCATTATTAGCAGCCTCCTGTTTCTCAAGCCAAATATAAGACAATGTGCCGGCTCCAGATGTGGTAGAAGGAGGCCGTCTGCCTTGTGCCTGCCTTAGATCACCGTAATCACTTCAGGCCAGTGCTCAGGTCCTTTTTTTGAGCTCCAGGTAATTCCTGATGCCAGTTTACAGCCTTTGGCATACACAGTCCTGCTGCAGTTGCAAACCATCGAGGCTCATAACAAAGCCTTTGGGACCTAGGTTCAAAAAAAATTTTTGAAGGCAATCCAGCATTGTAAAAATCTTTCTATGAACATCAGGTGAATACAGTTTCTGACCATCTTTAGAAAACAAAAGAAATCTTCCTCCTAGAGAACGCTTTGCATCAGAAGCACTGCTTGCTTCAAGTTTCAAACTCTTTCATTTGCCTTCTCAAAAAGCTGCTCAAAGTTTTGACTCCCTCCCTCAAAAAAACCCCAAAAAATAAAATAAAAAGAAAGGCAGACATGCTAGATAATGCAGAGATTCAGTAGCTCTTTCACTACAGTTGCAGACCCTCATGCAGGGTAGATGGCAAAATCCAGAAGTCACCAGCTTCAGGCCATGGTTCAACTGTACAAGTTCAGCTTTACATTTCTAAATTCTGACACCAAAAAAGGAATGACAAAAATCACTGGTTGGGTGTAAACTCACTCAACCAGTGCAGCTTCTGATGGGTTATCTTTGCTGCAATAGGCTTTAAGCTTAATCAGGTACCAACTTTCACCACATTGCCAGCATAAAAGTAGCAGGAGAGCACACAGCCAGAGTAAGCTCTATATCATGTGCTGTGCTGAATTTGAAAGAAAAGTGATCCCATGCCCAGGCCTGATTTAAGTCCAAATTTCACTGCTAGATATCAGCAGTGTACATAGTTTCAACAGCAATGCTTGCAGACCTAACATTTACCTTGCAATAATTTTTTTTTCAGCATATTTTAACTTCTGCTTTTGCTACTGCCTAAGTGTTTTGCCCTATATACATCAGTGATAGAGTCTTCTCCAATCTTGAAGGGATTGATACATACAAACATACATATTTATGCCTGCTTATGTTGTGCACTATCAATTGGGAAAAAAAGTTCATGTGTGATCAACAAAAGAGGTTAGCATATACTTTGCTCTGTATCTGTTTAAAACCTTTGCTATAGAGTTACAGATCAAACACACCATCTCATAGATAAAATGGCTCATCAGACATAATTTAGAGGCTAATGCTATTTTCCCAAGGTCTCTACTGCCAGTTGCAAATCTTCATGCTTCTTTAAGACTTCTTTTCGAGCCAACTACTTAATTTTTACCAAAGCCTCCCTGTAGTTCCCCATGTCCTGTTCAATCCAGCTCTTGCTATTCTTCCCCTGTAACACCATGACTGTGGACAGATGGTGGTCTTCCCCCATAGCAATAGAAGTTTGGTGCAAGTTCCCCCTCCTGAAAGTTGTGCACAGTGAATCCCCATGTGATGTAGGTCCTTGCACTCTCACCTCAGTGTGTGTGGCAGCCCAGCCACCAACCCAGGGCAAGCTGAGCAGCAGAGGACAGGTTTTGAAAACTGCCTGGAAAGAAGTGCAAGAGCTTCAAGCAATGGTCTGTACTCAAAATTTGCAGGGATTTAAAAAACAGATCCTCTAAACTCAAGTTTTGAAGGAAAGGGTAGAAGTGCAGAATGACATACGCATGTCCCTCCATCCAAATTTTGTAATAGGACATCTCCTAGGAGTATGTCACTCAGTCACTGATGTGAGCGCTCAAATAACCCTTCTGAGGTATTTTGCTTCAAGGTCCTGTATTTGCTGAACATTTGAGGTCTTCAGATGAATACAGTTTCAGGATGATGATTATTTTTATCATTGTTAAAAACCTTATGGCACCAGTTCTTTGTAGCTGACTAGTGGGGCTTTGCAGTAATGCCTGAAAATGGGTAGAAATGAGCAGTACTCTGTTCAGACTGCCAGACAGCCAGAAATCCTGAAAAAACATCAAAAGGAATCTGCAAATTTGTCCCAGAAAAAAAAAGTCAGGTAGAAAAACAGGAAATGTCTGTGGAAAAACAGACATATGGGAACTCTACTTCTTCCATAATCTTCCAGTAGAAGAATTCTGGGCAAAGAATTCGACTTCTTGTAGGGTGAAGTTTTATCAATTTATTAAAAGGGTTTAATGATGTGTGAAACCTGGCCCTGTCCCACCTAGTCCTTCTCACCTAAAAGCTACTCACAGAACAGGCTCCCCTTGTACATGCATAACAAAAAGATGGCTCATGGAAGAATGAGTAGAGAGCATTTATTTGTACCTGTGAATTCTTGATGTGAAGATACCATATAAACACATATGTATGTAGAGGTGAAAATTACTATGGGTTTCTTAAAAAAAATATAGCCAAAGAATACTTATAGTTATGAGTCAATCCACACAGCTTTGGACTAAATGATGTGTTTGAAAAGATTCACTGCTACAGAAAAAATATCGGCTTAGCTTCCAAGATCTAAATTATTATTTTAAAGCAGCTGTCTAGCAGAGCTGAGGTTAGCTTAACAAAGGGGCTGACTGAAGAAACAGCTCTCCCTGATCTCCTAAATTACTGGAATAAATTAAATATTTAACACAGAGGACTAGAAAACTGACCATTTTTGCTACACACATTTTCAAGTGAGAGGTTGACAAAGCTTTTCCCTTAGCTGCAAATTGATAATGTCAGTTTTAATGAAGTAAGATAGACATACACATTATAAAAGATTTCTCACAGAGAGACCAGGAGCAGAACAAGTTATAGAGAAAGACAAACAGAAAAGCTTGGTTTATTGAGTTCAGGTTATTCCAGTTGTTCCATATTTCTAAATATTGTAGGTTCTTCTTTATTCCTTTTTGCAGCAAGAATCTTGAACCCTTCAAGATGTAATTCAAAATGGCCAAAGTAACATTCTTCTTTACCTCTACCTGGCATATTTTCAGAGAGATACATTTACTGGATGGAAACTTCCTGCCTGGACTGGACGTTCGTTAGTGTGAGTAATGAGCAATACATCCATCATTACAGTTAGCAAGTTTTCCATTTCATTCTCTTCCCTCTTTAAGTGCATGATTTAATTCACAGCATATAAACATTTATGTAGAAACCTTGTGAAAGTAAAATCGTGTCCAGTATTTTGGTCATATATATGAGACAACTATAGGCAGGTGGAGAAACTCTGTTTGAAACAAACTCATATCCACTGTTTGTAATATCTCTGTATTCTGTGTCTGTGCCTAATTTACATTACTCTCCTTTCTTTTTTTCCTTACTATACATATATTTCACACTTGGCACTGCTTAGAGCTAGAGCTGTACACACTTAAGAGGAAATTTGTTCCTTTGACATATATGAGCTCTGGGAGAGGTTGCTTTATCAACTAGATTACAGGGTATCTTGGTATCTCCCACCTTGAGGTCCCTCCAGGGTTGCTGAGCTGTGAGAGCAGGGTGGGTGGTATGGAGAAGAGGTGGCTGGTGATCCAATATGCACCTCAATGCAGAAGCAATTGTCTTCCTATTGTAGGGTGCCTTAAATATTTCTAGCTTTCTCTTTTCAACAAAGTCTTTGTGTTTCCTCTTGCTCCTTAGAGCTGAGGCTGTGGCCTCTCACTGCATGGTGGGTCTAAGACCCTTTGGATGCCGAGATAGGCAGGAGGGGCTTCGAGTGGCAATACTGCAACGACCATGTGGCCAGGTGCTTGCCTCTGCACTGCAAAAAGCAAGCAATTTTGAAGTTCAGAAAAGTGGGGGCCCTTCTTGTTCCTCAGAACATGAGTTTGCAGCCATCTTTTCTGGGTTTTCCTTTGCCTCCCAGAAGGTTAGTTGCCTCACACTACAGGCAGTGTACTTGAGGCAGAGGTAGCCAATCTTGCTCTGCAAGTCCAGCATCTGAGGAGCTTTTTGCAGACTTTTGGTGACTCTCTTAATTTAGTCTGCAGCTAGATATGCAGCTATCCTCAGTGAACACTCTCTCCCAACCCTTAATAATCATCCATTCTTTTCCATAAACAATTGTGATTTTCTTGCTCATTCCCCAAAATCTCCCCATAAAAGTCACAGCTTACTTGATGCAAGTAGAGGGTAGTGGTAGCAAGAGCCCTGAACTGCAGGCAGAGCTGTGAAGCAGAGCTAAGCAGTGCTTTTTCAATGAATACTCGCTGAGCCAAGAATACTTTAAACACTCCTCCTCCATCACCGTTCTTTAAAATTGAGATTATTAATGAGTCACACTTACATTCATATTCTTCAGAGCACTACTTTAGAGAGAAACAATAGCCAGGTCTTCCTCTCCTTCCTCCTGGGTGGGCAAGCAGTACAATACTAAAGCATTATCACATCAACTGCTGGGCTAAGAAGCTTGACCCAAAGCCCTGTGCCAGTGAATTATTTTCCCTTGACATATGGCTTAAGGCTGAAGGATTTGAACACTTAATTGGTGCATTTTCTGCAAGGCTTTAAAGGCTTGGCAAGGTGAGATTCCTGCTAATCAGTGATACAGCTGGGAAACAGCTCCTGCTGTGCATCACCAGCAGCCTCCACCTACACGAATTTATTGATCTGCTGGAGCTCAAGGGACTTGTATTATCTGAAGGTGTTAAATTCATTTCTAAGTGAAGCTGTCCAAAGATTGTGTTTCAAACATCCTTCGTAAGTTGTATTCGCTAAGACGTGTAACAGCGCTGATCTGTGAATGTATGTGAAAAAGAACACCACAACCTTCTCTCTGACATTATCCTGGTGAGATGTATCTTTTTTAACTAGGAAAACAAAACACATTCCCTGTAACTTTTGCCTTTTCCTGCAAGAGGTACCTCAGCCCCTCCCTACAAGCAGCCTCTCACAAAAATTAACATCTTTACAGAACTTTTTCTGTTATTGAAACTATCAGTCTCCTCCCAAAAATGCTTCCGTTCTAAAGGTGGGTCATTTGATGACAAATTTAGGAAATTAAGTCTTCTTTCATTATTATCACATCTGGAAAACAATTATTCAAAATATTTGTTTTCAGTTTTAATCCTGTCATTTTACTGTATTTATCCCTTTGACTTGCAAAACGATGGTTTCTGTAATATTCCTTACATTTTTCTGGCATTTTATTTTCTCTGGAAAAATTTCTCCCAAGTAATTTCATTTCTTCTATTGTGACTAATTTACAAGTTCTATCTCATCAGAAACCTTGTAAATCTACTCTTCATTGAGCTCCTGTGATCTGGAAGGAGTTCTGCTCATGAAGGATTTGCAGGACTGACACACTTATTGTTGCTATTCTGTTTTTTCCAAGGAAAAGTATTTTTCACAATGATTCAGACAAATCTATCTTTTTATAGACATGATAACAAAACTAAGGAGAGCAGATACTGTACCCATCAGAGAGAAGACACTCTCCCTTGAAGATAACTGTATCCAGCCACAAACTGACAACAATTATTGCACATGAAAGGTGTTCTCACTGGACATGCCCCTGCAGCCACACCCACTCACATACACTTGGAAATAAAATTGATACACTCTTGAAGTATTAGGGCTGCTTTGGAAGGCATTCTGAAAATACTTGTAGTAATTAAATAAAGTCAACCAGATTTCATTTTTTTAAACATGTAAGCACATAAAAGGAAAGCAGAGGTTGGAAATGTTCAAGGAATGCATGTTTAGGACCTTAGTTACAAAAGCTAGGTATAAGTGAAATTTTAATATTTTTAATTTGTTTTTGTTGCATTAGTTCCCTTTTTCCTTCGTCCTGCTAAACACACATCAAATTTAGAAGATGGTACAAAATTCCTTTGTCCATTTTCTTTGCTCATCTGCACTGGCTAGCAGTTGTTTTGTTTTGTTTTGTTGTGTTTGTTTTTTTTTTTAATTTTATAGTCCTAAAGCCTGCTTTTAGTCGTGGCATCACAGAGAAGACCTGTGAGAGCCAGAATAAGATGATCCTCACCCACAACAAAGAACAATACCGACAGAGATAACAGTGCCTCTATTTGGTTCTGTTTACACCAGCATCACCCACAGCTTCGCAGTGCCTCTCTCAAATTTGCAAATGACAAAGACCTTCAAACAAAACCAGGCTCGGCTTCTTAAAATACCTTTGACAACTTAATTAAGTTTGCACACTGGCATCTCAGGACTGACAATTGTAACATAGTTCAAAGATCAATTAAAAGATCAGTTCTTTTTCTCTGTATATGGGAAAGTATTTTTACACTAGCAAATACCAATTTACACTCATTAAGTTCTATGAATAAGCCTGCTGACACACCAGGGGTCCCATTGAAACACACTTTTCACAAATACAGTAGGTGTAGTGTTTACCCGTTGCTTAACTGTGCTGAATAAGCTCTTTGACAAATAAAAGCTTTCTTGCTGGCCCCAGTTATCAGAAGGTCCACTACGTGCAGTCTGTTGCCATCATTCACCACCTTTTCTCATCGTCCTACCAAACAATTTTTAATTAACAAACTTTTCAAACAGTTAGGACTAAATCCCTCTGTGCAAGAGATGGTGTAAAACTGCTGTGAACTGCTGTAATTCAATCTTAGATTTCATGTTATCTTGTATAATCCCAAAATGCCCTAGTTTGTACAATTTTCTGCTTTTACACCATGGGTAGTAAACTTACAGATTTCGTGTTAGGGCAGTCATGCAATCCAGCACCAGCAGCACCCAGCCCTGTGCTGACAGTTCAGCTTCTCTCCCTACCTCAGGCATGGTCAGATGCCTCCTGGGTGGAAGCCATTAGTGAGAAGGGCACATCCTTATACTGATAAACTGCAACTGGGAACTGTTTGTGTGCCTCCCTGCAAAGTGGTTCTCATGGCATATTATGTGTCATAATAGTTGAGTGTCTTCTCTTGGCAATGAATTTCTGTCTCACTAGGGTTAATTTCTAACCCAAAGTGCAGAAGTATGAATAAGGATCATCCTTTAGACTCCTCCATGATTTACATCACGTTATGTTTGTTAGTGCATTTGGGGAGCAAACAAGGACACCAGTGGTGACATTCTGGGCATTTATGTGCTTAGGATGTGGGCGTGTGTAGACTCTATTGTCCAGCTAAGGGTTTAATTTTACTTTTGTCACAGGTTCTTTGATACACATCTCTGACATTTCAGTTTGCTATACTGTGCTAAGTCTTGCATTCTCTTGACTTCTCACCCATCCCATGCTCTGCTATAGGTTACAAAATTAGAATAAAGCTTGAACATGATAACAAATGAAGTTTGGGAATCAGAAGAAAGAAATCAGAAAGGAGATTTTGCAGCACTATACTTGATTGCCCTTTTCATGCAAGGTCTAAACATTTTGTTGAACCAACTAAAGCTGAACAAGATGGTCATCTTGTACTTCACCCAGCTTTTACATGCATCTGTCTAAAGGTATATCAACAAAATCATGCACATGTGTGTCAACATATATGTGTGTGTGTGTGTACTTGCATATATATAAAATGTGCAGACATAGGAGAATTTTATAGTGCTGTGATGGGATAAATGAACCTGACACTTATATGAACACCTAGAGTAAAATTGGCCAGTGCTTCAATGAGCAAAAAGTGAGATGGTGGCCCTTCCAAGTAAGTCATACATCTTCTTTACAACACAGAGATATGTACTCCGTATCTTTCATTTAAGCAGTGGGAAAATTACTTGGAAGTATTTTGAGAAAAGGAGCAAAGGAAATTCAATTTTATTTGTTTACATTTCACTCTGTAAAACACTAAATATCAAGAATCTAACTATATGAAGTCAGAAGAAAGCATAAAGACTTCTAACAATGATCCAAACCAGATTTTAATGTACATAAAAAGGTCAAACTTAAACATCAGCTGCTACAGACTTTTCCACAGTTAGATTTGAGTTTTATATATTTTGCTGGACACTTGACATAAAGCTCTTCAGAACTGCAGCATATCAGACTTTATGGTTGCAACACACATAGTGAAAAGAGAAGTGCTCCATAATAATTTCTCAGTATTATTTGCTAATGTTGTAATTGGGATGTTTACCATCTGAATGTATTGCTCTGGCAATTGGATCCATAAGGAAAAAGGAACAGCTCAAGAGAGGCCTCTTGGGGGTGTCAAGAGAAATCAGGCTGCATGAATCATTGACAAAAGATAACTGTATGTACTCTATACACCTAATTTTTTTTTTTACCCTTGCAAATGCTACATTCTATTGATAAAAGAAACAGTTCTTTGAGTGCAGTAGGCTGCCTGCTCTTTGTAAACCCTTAGTCAAAACCTTCCAAAGGAAAGACCTGCAAGTTTTCAAGCTTTTTTTCTGCTTCAAGCTTTCCAAGCCTTTCAAGGCTTGGTATGGTAAACACACAAGATATACAGAGCAATGTAGCATTCTGCCTAGGCTAGGACTGCAGATTCTGCCATTACAGGTATTCAAACCAATCAGAAAGAGTTCCTGTCATGACAAAGACATATTCTGATATTAAAAATGTTTTATTGTCATCTTTTGGGAGGCAGAGGTATTTGCTTTAGTTAAAGGAAACTCTAGGTGTGCCTATACTATTCTCAGGAGCAGACTTGGCATTAGCTGTGAGGAAGGCCTGTGTCCTGCTCTGTCTGTCCCGACTGCAGAGTCCAGCCATAGGCATCCCTGCCAAAGCATCTCCTGATGGAACAGTCCCTGGTGCCTCTTCCACAGCCAAACTGCCTTTAGCCCCACTTAGGCCACCCTTGTGGAGAAGGACTGCAGAAAATATTCTGTGTCTGTGGGGTTTATTACCTCTACTCATGGAGGACAAATACATTTAATATTTAACATTTCCTATATGTTAGAAACAGCTCTGTTACAGCAGTGCAAGAAGGGCAACTGACTGACCTCACAGCTGGCTTTAAAGACAAGAAGCCAGGCAGTTCTCACCGCCTTACATGATAGCTTTACTCTATTGCAGAGCAAAACAAATCACCCAGTGTGCACATGGGAGGAGTTCACCTGAATTGAATTTTGGCTTTTTCTATTGCGAACAGGCTGTGCTTTGTGCAGGTTTCTGTTCAACTGCAGGAGAAAAATCTTTCTTCTTCAGAATATTTAAGACAAGAAAAGCAAAATAAGAAAGCATTTCTAACTGATTGCCCCATTGAAATGTCTCAGGACTGTACAAACAAAGAAGAAGTTAAGGTGTTTCTTTTTTTTTTTTTTTTACTTTAATAGCATGCAAGTGCTGGGATACTATGAAGCTGAGTAAGCAGTGAAAACTGAGACAGACCAGATATTGGATACACAGTATTTGTTTTCTGAGTCCTTGCTCACAGAGTTTTCTTGCAACTACTAAACAAAGGTCCCGAGAAGACAGAACTCTCAACTAACCACTTTTGTTCAAGAAAAATATAATTGTTTAGAAGGGTTTTCCTATTCTGTTTTCTTTAAACAATCCAACCCAATCCTTTAAAGTAACACTTCAATAAAATAGCTTCAAAAGGGATAACATCTTTTAAAACTCTTTTTCTACAGTAAAATAAAGATTTCTGCCCATCACAGTGGGAGACACACAAAAGTTGCCTATGTCTGGCTGTCACATATCACACAAGGATAAGAGACTTCTGGAACAACCCAAAATGTCCATATTGCAATAGCTTTAATTTTCACATCCTTGGCTGATTTTGTCATTTGTTCTTGGTTATACAGCTAGTAAGTGTAGGTAGCTGCTATACCAGGAATCATATAAACATTGTAGTTCTACACTGCAGATACTCTGAAACACAGGGCCCAACTCCCTGTTTTGCCTTCAAAATGAAGTGTGTGGAATAATTTCCTTGCCCTTGTGGTTAATCAGTCCCTCCTTTTTGCATAGTGCAAAATTCAGTTTTCTATTAGTCTAACCACTGACAGCTGTGGTTACAATAGAAGTAAACAAGAGTAGCAGAGAGATGAATGAGTCTGTATGAAATTATATTGTAAATATTCGTCCCTAGGGACTATTTTTCTTGCCTGATGCTCTGTTTTTCTACTACTGTTATGGAGCTTGCAGGTGAGAAGTATTTTCCAAAAGAAACATTTTCAACGGGAGGAGGGCTGAGGAGAATCCTGAATCTTTAGTTCACTCTCAGAAACAAGTCATAAGACACTTGATCATAATCGCAGATCATAATAATTTATTTAAATTTTAATTGAGATCAAAAAGTAGCATCTCAATGACATGGAAACCCTGCTACCATTTCAAACCACTTACACAATCAGATATATCCATATATCTGGGGATCATTGCAGCAGAGATCAGCTTGTTTCATCCTTGAGAGGAAATATTTTTTTAGATGAAATGTATTAAGAACTGCTGTTATTTGAAGTATTATAAAACAGACACACACACAAAGCCCCCACAGACTGCATGCAATGCATCAGGGTTACATGTCTCTGTGTTTTATTTCAGTCACTTGCTGTTAAGGAAGATCTTGTGTTAAAGAAGTGAGGAGGACTCAGGCATTTGGCGTCTAACAGTCTGATACAGAACTTTCCATGCTCCTGCTGCAGTGACTTGCTGAGCTGTGCCCTGAGGCCTTGTGCTTGTGTTTGCTGGAGGTCATGCAGAGAAGGTGCTCTAACTCATGGGTCACACTTGCAGTATGCTGATAAAATTCCTCCTGGTTTTTGGTCCCTGTATTGATCCCCATTAGTTTAATGTTCCTATTCTTCTCACAGGAGTGGTGTGAGACCATGTGCATTGATACATGTTATGTTTGCCATATAACGGAAATAAAAGACAAACAAAAACAGAAAGCCTTGAAAATAAGGCAAAAATAGAGTAGCCCAAGTATGTCAATTCAAAACAGAATATGGGAGTCAATAGCTCTGGTATTTTATTTTAAATTCCCATCTGATTTTTAGTTGAATATATAGATGACTTAAAAGGTATCAATAATATTTCAAACTGCTGATAAAAATCATAGATAACACCATGAAGGAAGATGCTGAAAGACTTTAATTTTTTTTCCTTTTTAGTCCATTGAAAATTGTTTCTCCTAATAGGCCTTTTTTTTTATACTGAATAAAAGTCATAGTCAACAGGCAGATTTATCTGATGTCACAGTGAGTTAAAGTACAGAATTTTGACAAAGACAAAAGATAAAATCAGCAGGGTACCTATGCCAAATTTTCTATGTGCTTTTCATTTATTTCAAAGAGAAAATAAGGGAGTTCCTTACATGTGCTTTTAAAGTGGACTGTTGACAGGATAGTTCTGCTTCACGCTGCTTCTCTTCCAGCTTATGCATTTATCTCTTTAGCTTTCTGAGGCATGTTGTCTCTCTTTGTTCTGATAAGAATAATCCGCTGATTCTCCTTCCTTTCCCTGCAGTATTTGTGCAGAGTCTGGCATAAACTGACATCCATATGGCATTCATCCCATTGAATGGCACTTGGAGCAATGCGGGGCTGTGGGAGGACAGGTCAACTGGATGACCCTTGGGGCAACTACACTGACTCTTCCCCCCAGAACTGCTGACTGCTGTCACAGCACAGTGTAATCACGTTTCACAGCATCATCCTCTTGACTTTTTATGTTGGGCACACTAAACAGTTCACGTCTTCTCCTGGGATACAATCCTCCAGGGATTGTACACATATATTTTAACCTGATTTACAGGTAAAAAACTTCTGACCTGGCTCATGCAACCTTTGGTCAAGTGAGGGTAGACTTCATGAATGACAAGACTCTGGAAGAAGCAAAAATTGTGATGGTCTTAAAGGTGTTGGCATCTGCACAGTCATCTGTGCAGACAGAGCCCACCTGTAGGGATCAGACCTGTACTGTTGGAATGGTGGGGAAATGTTGAAATATTGTAGGGAAAGGCCAACTTGGTGCTCTTCTTTCCTCTCTAAATTTGCTGACTTGCTCTCTGATACGTTATTCTATTTGAGTGCTTTGTGGAGTTCCAATCAGTATGGAAGTCACCATTTTTAAGCCTTGAAATCAGACCTGGTTACAACTGCACAGACTTCAGCAGTTCCAATTTAATGCATTCTTTAGGAAACCAAAGATTATTTTCTTTCCACCCTCCCTGCAGTAGGTGTTTTCATCAGGGAGCTAGAACAGTGAATTCAAATCTACAAGACTTCCTGTATAACTTGCTGTACTGGAGGATAGAATATTTTGAACTTTGAATGCAATTCAACTGGAATTAAAATAAGGGAAGAAACCCAAGGAAAAACTTAAAAAAATCCCTCTCTTGACTGTATTATGATACTGTTATTCAGAATATCTTAAAATAGAAAAAAACCTCCACCATTAGTTTTTCCACTACTATTTCTCAACTAATAAGAAAGCTTAATAACATTTATTTCTACTGCCTTGCAAATCCCAAGAAGAATTTTCACTGTGTAATGGCATTGTCAAATCACACTCAATTGCTGCATAGTGCTAGAATGTGCCTGCAAGCCATTGCTGTTTCCATTTTCAATTTCAACATTCTGCTTACAAGCATTTCTTTATAAAATGATGTTGAACACATAAAAAAGGAAAGTTTTTATTTTCTAATAGGGAATGCATGTTTTCTGTCTATCCTCATGCTCATAAAAGGGCAAGGAACTTTGCACAAGAGGACAGAGAAAATGCTCAAGAACAGATTGCTATATTTCTGAACATTCTAAACTACTTGTTTACCCAGAAAACCAATTTGTGTGACATTTCAATTGTCCACTTTTTTGAAAAGCAGACAAATGAAGACAATTTGTTTGCAAAATCAGCTGTCAAAAACTGATTTTAAAAGTTCAGAGACAGATACTCCTTCAAAACAGGAAATCATAAGGAAATATTGTGAGTACACCAAATCAGGCTCTGATCTTCAAAGTTAAATTGAATGAGAACACTCAAATTAATCAATGGGTAAATACTGGAAGGGCTGGGATAAAACAGCTCTAACAAACAACAAAACCAAAAAAACACATCTTGTAGTTAACAGTGCAGAGATATTTTACAACTTCTGTGTAATTATGCAGTTCTCATTTATGGTATCTGCATCCAATGGAGCTTTCTTTACGTATCCCTACAGCTAATCGGATTGTGCACAGCACAGGGTTCTATTCACAAATATAACCAATTTAAGCACTTTAAACCCTTTTTTTTCCTCTCTTCTTGGCTGTTAATTTAAAAGATTCCCCATTATTTCTTCTCTTCTTTGTTATTTTCTAATGCTGCTGCTGCACTATCTATCATATTCAAGAAATCTGCGAGTTTATGATACTGGCACCTGAATCTTGGCTCTACATTCCCTCCATGCCCTAAACTCTGGCAGAAAAGGAGGAAGAAGGAGATAGCTGACTAAAGGACAAATCAAGGGAATGAGAAGGACAACAGCTGAATAAGAAAAGATAAGAAGCACATGGGAGTGCACAAAGTCATGATTCAGGGGCAGTAAGTAGTGATAGTGAAGGTGATTGACAAGGAGACTGACATGGGTTAAAATTGTCTGCTTTGCTTTGCTTCAGTGCCTTCGAGTTGGTATGCAAAGGGGATCAATCCTATCACATATTCAGAACTTTCAGAGAAAAGCTCTTATTTTTGCTCTGGGGAGGAAAATGTAATGCTGCATCACTAATTTTGTGTGAGAGTGTCTCCAAGATAGAGTACAAACAACACTACCCCAAAAACTATACAAGGGGAATGTGTTCAGCAAAGCAGAGTTTGCACTTCCTATTGCATCAAGACATGTAACCCATTTTAGTTGCTTCATGTGAGAAAATAATGTGTTCACCAGTCAGTGAAGTTCCTTCTGTCTGTCAAGTGACACTCTTGAAAAGGTTTAAGCTTCAACTCCACAGGAAGATAGGTGAGCATTCTTGTCAGTTAAGTCCTCCCAAACTTCTTCAGTGTTTGCTTGCAATAAGGCCCCACATGCTCCATATGTGATTTTCAGCTGAGAAATTTCTTCTTGAGTCAATAACTCCTGAAGTTATTCCCCCTGATAGCTTAAGGGAACATAACAGAGGAATGACTAACACCTTTCAGCCCACATAACCCTTGGTGTGCATTGATATGACCTCTTGGGGAATGTGATAGAGTGAGATTTCTAGCCTCCAAAAACATAAAGTTCCAGAAAAGTCCATTCTTTTGCCTGAGACACATTGATTGCAGAAGGGAATAAAGCTACCATCATTACCGCAAAGCTGTGAGTTCATTCTCCACACCACATAGTACAGGGTTACAATCGGTGACTATCAGGCTAACTGTGGTGGGTTGCCCAACATATGGGGGCTACTAACTATAGTTTTGGTCCCATTGCCTTAATCTCTCTAGATGAGGCTGATTAAATAATCTGAAAATGTCTATGGGCACGACAACATTGCGGAGGTCTTCAGTATCAGCATGACATTCAACACAATGCATCTCTATTTTGGAAGTTAATTGAAATCCCTGTGGGTAAAAAAGCTTATGTAACATTTGCTTCACTCATGACTCACTGCAGGATACAGCGATGACTCCTGGCTCACTGTGATGGATAGGCTCAGAACAGCAGTGGTTGACATTTTCAATGTCTTGGCCCTTTAATATGTTTTATGTTTGCACAGTTGCAATGAACATTCTCCACTGCCTTTAATCCTGGCTGATAAATGAAGCACGAGTCTCCCTCTAACCTTGGATACTCTCACAGCTGATGTTTGCTTGATATGATCTGCATTTTTCCATGGACTCTGTTGGAAACTGTCCAATTAGTTCTCCCCAGTCAAGGAAGGAGCATTGCCATTAACTGCTTAATGCTTTTCCTGAAAATTATTAGGCATGCCTGCTTTTTTACCATACAATAAACACGATTTAACCATTTTCATAGGTTGTATAAAATCTATACAAAAAGGGCAAGAATTCACAAAAAGCAAGAGAAAATTCTTGGATGCATAAGGATTCTGTCTCCTTGGCTGTAGATTGGTTTAAATCTAAAGCCATACAGTCAATCTCTGTGTCTCAGTTAAGTATTTATACATGGAAAGGCAGTCTTACTCTAATGTCATATCTGGAATGAGATGAGCATTAAAAAGAGAATGATAATGCTAGGAAAAATTCCTACTCCTTTCTTTCTCCCATGTCAAAATTATACTTGAGGAGCACTTGTGATAAATGGTTCTCCACGCATCTTTCCCCTTCTAGTTATAACCTTTTCAAAGCACACACTTTACTTACAAAAAAAAAAGCTGCAGATCAAAGCATGACAGTTGACACCACAAAAACAAAGAGACAAGGTTACTGGAACAAACCCAGGAAGCAAAACTGATGAAAAGCCTTCAAGTTCAGAGCAGGCTGATGAAAATAAGTGTGTGCTGCATGATTTGAGTAGAAAGGGGATGAAATAGAAGAGAAGCAGGAAAGACTGATGAAAACCAAGAGCTGAAGACTTAAGAAAGCAAAAGAAGCTAATGGCTCCAGGCTTGGTTTTCATAACCAGAAGTTCTGTAATGCATTTAAAATTTAGTGGAGAAACCACTGACTGTGGCATTAAATCACAACACAGAATGAGGAGGAAAGATACTGAAAAAGAATCCTGTCATGGATATACTAAGAGTACTCAGAGAGGTGATTTCTGTCTGAATGCTTATGTCACTTCTAAGACATTACTTTAAAAGAGAAGCAGAATTTAAAACAGTAATTGCTAGAACTTGGCATATTGAGAGGATTGGAGAAGAAGAAAATAAATTTGACATAAAACTACAGTTTGTACTACAACCAATCAGCTAATAAAGGATGGTTCAGTTAAAATAAGAATTCCTTGCCTGTGCAGTCATTCTGTCCTGTTCCAGTTTTACAAATAATGCCCAGTAACACTTTAGGTATTTATTTTTATTTTTATTTTTTAAACTGCTGCTTTTTTAAGAACTAGAGTCAGATTCACAGAAGTCTCAGAGAAGACAAGGGCACATTCCCAAGCTGTGGAAAAACTCATTCCCTTTTCTGTCAAAAAGAATTTGACCCCATGTTATCCAGATTCACCAGAAGGAGCCCTAGCTACCAGACTGCTTCCTGAAAGCACCCACTCATGCACACCAGGCTGTGCTTCCAAACCCCTTCCTCCTGTGGGCATGGTAGGCCTGCCAAGATGCTGATGAATACTCTCTCTCTTTGGAGTATTTGCTGCTGGGGTGGAGGCAGAAAAGCTGATGTGTTTACACCCTCATTCTCTTTGGTTACATAGGAAAGCTGGTCAGGGCAATATGTACCCATCCACCTCATTTCGAGAGGGGAAGACAAGAAAAAATAGAGATTACAAATTTGTATTCAGGGTACATTGATAATAACAGCCAGGGGTGGAGAAGTGAAGGCTTGAGCACATGAACTTCTACATCTGCTTCCCAGTATGGGATGTTGTTCTGGAAACAGTTATTTAACAGAAGAAAGTCTAAAGAAAGCTTAGGCTGCTGGGAATCCCCAAAGAGCCACCTTGCATGACAACAATAGGAGCAGCGTGCACTCACTCAAAGCCAGGGCAGTGTACTGCACCAAGTCACATATTTAACTCACAGCAGAAATGTCCATGTCTCTATATGATCTCAGCCTAACCTAAGTGGCAATCTGTTCACCCAGATTTCTCCTACTCCCTGCCTGTTCCTCAAGCATTGCATGGTCCTCTTACACCTCCCAAGCACTACTCTCATGCACATGCTCCAGTCATCTCACATCCTGCTAACCCTCGCTTCTGCTACCCTCTAACAGCAGTGTTCACTCCTTCGTCCTCTTTTTTAGCATACCTCATTCCCCTGCTCCTTCAAATTTATTTTTACTGTTCTCCACCCTCCTCCTATCTGGCACATATAGCACATTAACAGCCCAACACTAAAGCTGAACTCTGTAAACTTATACTGAGAAGAGTACAGGTCCAAAATTTCTTCAGGCAACATTTTGCAATTATTTTATAGAGATCTTAGAAAGAATATGTCATAAATTACTATTCTGTTTGTGAGATTAACATCACTCAAATAATTTCTATACATCAGGAATATTATTAATGGTCCAGAATATTCTAGAATTTTAGTCAAATACTTTTTGGGACTTTGAGGTCTTTCCAGCCCCATGTCAATGGTAGCAAAGTATATTGATACATTTGAAGGTGTCATCCAGATGGGTCCTTTTTCATATGATGCTTCAGATACCAGATAGGGTTTAGAGGAGGGAGCAGCTGTCATCTTCTATCAGCTGCCACTCAGCAGGGGCTCCGAAGCCCCACAGGTCAGCTCTGTATCCCAAGCCACAGTATCAACCCACACAAGACATATTACTCTATCAAAACTGGAGCCTATTTGATGTGCCACCTGCACACTGCATTAAAATGTGCTATAAGAAAGAGAAATATTTTAAATAGTAATTGCAATTTTTAATGTAGTAGGCACAGTTTCCTGACTACCATATGAATGCAGGACCTAAAAAGATGTGAAGTGGCATCATTGACTTCAACTGAAGAGAAGGATTTTTAAGTTGCACCAAGCTGTACCACCTTCATACAAATTGTAATTCAGAGGCTTGCCAGGGCAGACAAAGAAACTGCCTTTCCTCCAGGCTTTCTGTCTTCTGAACAAAAAACTGTGTTGCTCCACAGTATCACGCAGACAATAAAACCAGAACAAAACCACCACAACAAAACCAGCGCATGAGTATGTGGGAATGTAGAGACATATTTCTCTCCCGCTTCTTTACTGTTCTGAAATTTCATTAATAATTCCTCTGTGATGAAATTTTGATGACTTTTAGAAGCCACATTAATTACTTGCATGGAATAATATCTATTAAAGAAATTATTTTTGTGTAGACACAGTGACAGTTTTCATACAGAAAATTAGAAGCCTGAAATATGCAGCTAGGGAATTGTGTTTGGACAAATAGTGTAATTTTTACTTTTGATCCAGCAATCTTAGGTGAAAGAACATTGGACATAAATACTTATAAAAATTAAGTGAAAATGTATGTTTTATGAACAATTAATATGCAAAATTAGGACTCCTGATACATGAGACCTGTTCTAATAGAATTCTGTCATTCAGAATTCATGGGAAGATGTGAGAAAAGAAATCAGCTGAAGTAAATGCATCCAGAATCTAAGATGACTGGTGTAACACAAGGTTTCCTCTACTGTTTCTGTGCTATTTGGACAGCCTGCGATTCAACTTATATTTATACAGCATTAATGCACAAATTTGGGCAAGAAAGTATACAGGTGTTATAATTTATATTGTGCAAAGATCAATAATGTATTGCTGTTCTTGATGACCTTTAAAATAAAAATAGAAGAAAATGTCACATTATTATTACTATTATTATTAATAATGCTCTTTAAACCTCCTGAGATGAATAGATAAGGTTGTTAAATGAGTGTTCTCTGAAGCCATGCCTGGTTTGTTACACAAAAAAATTATTTTTTCCATTTTTCTTTGGAAAATTAAGAATTATTTCACTGGCTCACTGTGAGATGGGTTGTATTGGCCTAGTGGATGTGGTTCAAGTGCTGCTCTTGGTGCATAGACTTTACCTTTGAGGGGAAATACACCTGGGTGGACATTTCTTTTTCATATCGGGCTCTGTCTGAAGACAAAATGGCAGTTCCTGTTGAAAAAGGGCCTGAAAGCCTTTTGCTTTAAAGCAACTGCAAGCAAATAAGTCAGAGCAAGAATGCTACATTGACCAAGGCAGGGCGGAGTGTGAGAAACTGTACAGAGCAGCAGCTCCTGTTTCTCACACAACATCTGCTGCAGTGGGTATTGCTCGACGCGGATGGTTAACATGCTTTGCTCAGTGTGATTCAGGAAGCATCTTCTCTGTTTCACTGAAGGAGCTCTGCTTCAAAGGGCAAACCTAGTAGTCTCAGGAAATAAGAACCTGAAACTTGCAGAGAAAAGGATGTGGAGTAAACAGAGAGCTGGCAGATGTAGTTGCATGCCAGGGATGATCTCGTCAGCCATAAATATTGATGACTTTGCAGTCTCTGAATGCAGATTATTCAGGAGGCTGAAGCTGCAGCTGCACATTCACAGCTTGCTGCTCTCTGAAAGAGCATTCCTGACCTGAGAATGTGCATACGCCTGTCTGAGAATCCCCCACTGCTCTTTTTAACTCTGCTGAAACAGCACTCTTCTGCTTCTGGAATTTATATTTTATCATAATAATGCAAAAAGGGAAACAAAATACTTGTTTTGCAAAACCCATTTGTTCTGCAACAGTTGGAACAGGTTGCTATTAAACCAGGTTGCTACAAGAGAGGGGATAAAACTCTTCCCTTTCTTTCTCTATTCCTTTTATCTCCTTCATATAGATACTTTTTCGTCTAAGACTATTTAATACAAATAAGCAGAAATATCTAGAGACCACAGTACCAGTTCACTCAAGGGTGTTTTGTGTGTAATCTAAATGTATTGGCAGATAGAAGGCAATAATAACAGCAAAGGGCCATCTTCCATGGCCCATTTTCATTTGGGTATGGATCCAGTTAAGCTCTGGGACTCAGACATCCTTAACAGAAATTAATTTAAGATTCATGTTGGATCCTAAATTCAATAAGCCAAAATTGGACCTGACATTCTGAGGACAATAAAGAAACTTAGGAAAGTATTGAAGTCCAAACAAGGACAAGCCAAACCACAAAAGAATCAGTAGAGTATTTCGCTGTTTCTGAAATAAAGTAAAATATTGGGAGCTCAGAGAGCCCATCAGGGGTTGGCTCAAGTTTTAAGAATAAAACTTAAAAAGGTACTGTTTCACTTAATTCCATGATAAAAGTAGCAATGGCTCAATATTTATTTTTCACTTTGAAAGAAACAAAAAACAAATGAACATTTTACTAATTATTATATATCACATCTGTATACGTGTACTTATGTATGTATTTCTAGCTATATACACATACATACACATAAAAACTCTACTGTCATTCTTCAGTTCATAGCTATCACAAATTCATGCTTAAGGCCTGATTGTACCACATTAAGTAAGGTCTTACTTTACATGTATTTTTAATGACCTACCTGTGCTCTCTGCCTTCTGTGTTCCAACAGGGTCATGATCTCTCAATCAGCATTTGCAAAAGTGCTCGTAGGTATAACATAGTTGCTTTAAGCACTCTGAACATGGCCCATGTGAAAAAAGAGGCCAGAGCTCAGGCTATTAAACCATATCTATTCTGGACAACAATGACATGTGTTTTAAATTTTCAGAGAACTTCAAACATGTATAAGGGCTTTCCTGAGAGGAGATGCTTCCCTTCACTGGGGTCTAGTACAGAAAGTGCAAATTGAATTAGGAATGAAATTGGTCACAGGAGTGTAGTGTTACTGCATCTTTCAAGGAATCTTGTGCCTCAAACAGCATCAAAGAATTATCATTTCACCGTAGGCATTTTTGCAGTGTGTCCACAGCTTTCCTGTTCGTGAAAGGAGTTTGCTGTTGAAATGCCTGTTAAAAAGCTTGGACTTGACTTTCTGTTATAGATTACCACAAGCCTTAGAGGTTAATCAGTTAATATGCAATTATTTTTGAATATTACTATCACCTATAGCTCAGGTCTCACTTAAATTGACATAAAAATATTCTCTGTGTGACATTCCCAGCTCCTTCTTGTCCAAGTTCAGAACAGTCCTTTCCAATGCAGTTAGATTAGCACTGGCCTGTGCTTCTTTCTCTCCAGCTTTTGTGTCCTGGTTTTATATCCAGCTAAACGGCAGTGCAAAGTCAGAAGCAGTTCTTGTCGGTCATATACACACAGCTGGCCTGGAGATTTGCATGGAAAACCAAAACTGATAAAATAGTTTAAGAAACTCTTCCATGGGCTTCCACCAAAGTATGTCAAATTGACTTTCTTCTTTCTCCTTTGCTCCCTTTTCTCTTTTTCTCCCTTTCCATACGGTTTGCCTACTTACAGTAAGATCATGGCTACTGCCTTCCAAAACTTTATCAGAGCTGGTGAAACTACAAGCACCAACATCTCATGGTGAAGGCACATCCAGACACTGTACACAATGTACAAAAATGAGAAACCAGATTTTAATCCAAATTTAAAAAAATTACCACCTCCTCCCCGCTTTCATCTGCCTCTCTTGAATCATTAAGGCAACCAGATAAAACATGTTTGAAAACTTGGGGCATAGTGATTAATTAGTGCTAATCCTTTCTGTTATGAAAATCTTTGGGACTCCACACAAGCTGCAAGCAGTAGCCACCTGTCCAGATAAAGCCTGGAGTACCTGAAGCTGCAACTCTTCTTTAAGAAACGCTGCTCAATTGGCACATGTTATTTTGCAGTTTAGGCTTTGTCCTCTGGCTCTCTGTTGGCTTTCCTTTCTTTACCAATATTGTATGTGCACACTTGGATTAATGCTAATTCATTTTTATGTAATATTTTGATGTTATTTCTGTGTACTCCAGTATCTCAAGTGAGGGTTCTCTGAAGCTAGACAAATCTTCAGTTTTGCTTGACTGCAAATGATTCATCTTTAACAGTAATATTTATTTCGACATTCACTTCATAAGGTCTCAGTCTGTTGACACCAGCATGGTACCATTACCAATATATAAACAAAGAAAAATTATAACACTGAGACGAAATCAAACTTGTGCATAGTGTCTGTGGTTGAATTTTAAATGGATGCAGCTTCAGAGAGTTTATCCACATAAAAGTAATAATTAACATTCCTGAAGTAATAACTGCTCGGCCACATTTCAAACTGCTAGCTCAGACATTTGCATGCTTCCAATATGAGCATGATATGGCTCAGTCTTAAAGCTGCCAAAGAACAGCAGGTTACTCAGCATGCATAAAAAGAAATGACATTACATTCAGCAGGGACTTTATCTTGTTTGAATAATCCTCCCTACAAGATTATTTCGGCATGCAATGTGTTTCATTTAAGCAAAGTCAGAGAATGCAAAATAATGTGAAGTAATTATGCTATTAAATGTTGTTATTAGTTTTTAAGCCCTCTGTCTCAAAGCATAAATAGCTTTCTCAAGGCCAAAAATTGTCAGCAGCAGGTCAAATACACCTCTTGAGCAACCTCATTAAAACCAATGAAGTTTCCTGAAGATTGAGGTTGGTCCCTTACCCCACTACACTGAGAAGTAGGAAAACCACACAAATAAAAATATATTATTTCCTTCCCATTTGTATTCATTTGCATTTCTACAACACCCCAACTTGAATTTCTCAAAATATTTTACACTGCCCTATAGAATAGGATAGTTCTGTTTATCAGCATCTAGCAAATGGCTAGTTATACCTCTCCATGCTAAGACTCACAGCTGTAACCATGTCCTGGAGATTAGCACCTGCCATGTCAGCCAGAGCATCCACTCTGGTTGCAGTTTCACCATGCTCTCTGTGTTAAACTTATCTGGTCAGGGAACAGAAATGACACCTTCAGGTATATTTAAAGAGAAACAGATGCCTAATGATTCCCACTAATTTGTGTTTTGAAAACTCTCTCCTGCAGTGGCTAACAAATCGCAGTCCAGCAGTTTGGAGTTCATCCCTAGGGCCCAATCCAGGCATTACACCATAGAGGGACGTCCTGACTAAGTATGTACAACTGCAATCTCTTACAGAAAATTATAATGAAGTACTAGATTTAGTAGTGACTGTCAGCCATTCAACCAGTAGACTGTAATTACCTCTGATTACTATTTGATGATCAGCTATGCTTAGCAGGAGTTTGTAATCTCCTTTTCTTACATCCTACAGAAGGCAGCAATGGATCGTTACAGTGAATGAGGCAGCTATTGTCATTTTTATTGAAAGTACCAAGGAGGCTCTTTGTCTTTAAATTCAGTTTATTCCCAGCCAAGATTTAAGCATAATGGAGAAAACAAGAGGAAAGAAACTCATCCAGGATTGCTAATTGACCAAACATCATCTTGCCACTGTCCACAAAGAGTTCATAAAAACTGTGCTCACTTCTTAAAGTTTCATTACTTTTTAACAGCTTAACTACAAACACATTTTTTGCCTTCCTATATTACTTTCTACTTATTTTCCTGGCTTTTTCTTGTGTCCCAGCCCTCAACAGGAAGCATTCCTTACATGCATACCCTGTGTTATTGGGACAATGTCACATGGCTTATTGTAGGAAAGACTTGCTGGGATTTATAAGGTAGAGGGTTACTCACTAACCCAACACATGAAAAATCTTATTTCAAACTTTGAAAATGAGTATATTATCCAGTGAATGCCCCCTGAGCAGTTATGCAGAGCCAGTCTGCTTGTACCAGCTGATAGGAACGTGTCGATCTGGTAAAGCATTGATACTTGGATGTAAACTTAAGCTCCTGAGAAAATACATATGATCTCAAGTGCTGTGTTGGATTGGAGCCACAGGACCTGAAGCAAAACTTGTGGAACTTGATCAGAGTATTTTAAATAACTTCACTGGATTCTGGATCAGGTCCATGCTGTCTGCTAGAGGTATTGGCTATATTTTTCCAAATAAAAGAAGTTAGGAATAATATATCAAAACCTTTGATCCAGGACTAGCAGGCCTGGGAATTAAGACTCAGTCCCTTTATATGATGAATTTACAGATTTCCTGACTTAGGAAAGCATGAAAAACACTGACAAATACTTATGTTGACATACAAATAAGTACAGGAGACCAAAGGGTAGAAAAGGCATTTTAATCCTCTAAAAATATTGAACCATTCCAGAGCAGAGTGAGTCTAATGATTTCAGTCCACAGTTGTTTATATAGCCTAAACCCTGTATCCATGATGACATTTCATTTTACATCATTTGTTTCTTTAATCAGTTGTGTTTCATAAAAACAGTCTTCTAGCCAGGTCAGCAGGGAATGTGCTGAGCTACCATGAGCAACAACCAGAGTCACTGATTTCATCTGCCTGCTTTGCAGATGGAGCATGTCCGTGTGATCACAACGCACTGCCTGGGGACCTCTGTCTGAAGTCTGTGTGTATCCCCATACATTACCCTGCTCAGGCTTTCAGCAGGAGGACGTGTTTATTCATCCCTAGCCATTGGTTTAGACAACATTCAAAAACTGGGTTTGGCCTTTTTTTTCTTTTTATTTTATTTTTTTCAGTGGAGCCAATTCTTGCTTTCATAATTAAAATCATGCAAATGTCTCCTCAGTGTCTGTGGCACCCTTTGTCTCTGCTGAGTGTCAGCTTTGACTTTGTCCCATACTAATTGAATTGGTACTTCCACCATGGTAATTACTGTAATCTTTGAGTGCCTTCCAATACTCATTAAATAATGTGACTTCATATCCGTTAGGTATCATTTGCTTTTTCATCTTCCCCCAGAGGAAGTATGTACACTGTAAAGCACCTTGCACACAGTGTCTGTGGCTTGGTGCTGTATGTTTAGCCTTTTTTTCCATGGCAAGTTCCTCTTGGAATATGAATATAATTTCCAGGCTCAAATGGGACAAATATCTGACTAGTTAGCTGGCTATGCTGAAAACACTTCATTCATTAAAACTAATTACATTCACCAAACCAGACAACCATATGAAAAACTCAACATACATATCATACATATTTATGTGTGTGTGTATATATATGTACACACATGCATACATAAAGGATTTCTTTTAAGAAAACATTTATTTTACAGAAACAAAAGAATCTAACATGCCCTTCAGATTTTTAACGGGTCAGCTACTAATCGGTATTTATAGCTGCTAAAACCTGTTTTCGGCATTGAACCAAACAAGCCCCTGGCTCCAATTACTGTTACCCAGAGAGCAGCCGAGAAGGTAGCAGCCACAAACGGAGGAGGCCAGACTGAGGAGAAGAAAAGTAATTTATTGATTCTTCTGATCCCTCCTTGCCTTTTATATTGTTGGATGGTTTGAGCAAAACCATCCCAGATTCTCCTGCCTCTATTTGTGTTCATTCAGATTTCTCCGGCACTGTTCTTAAAAAGAGCCAACAAAACACAAACCTACTAAGTCATCTGCTGTGGGTGTTTTTAAGCAAAATTACCTCCAATCAAAAATTTCTTTTACCAGGGTGCATGCTTGCATCTACTGACTATATGAAATTCCTTCCATCTGCTGTCATTGCACCTGATTAAACATCACTTACATACTGTATTTCCAATATTTGTAATATTTTTATACTGATTACTTGCATGCTGGTATTAATCAAAGAACTCCAGCTGTAACTGCAAGAACACTGAATTATTGTAAAACACCAGACAGAAATACAGTCTCTGCTCCAAAGACTGTATCTGATTTAAATTGGGCATGGACAAATCTTTCCATATTTCTTCTACTATTCTTCCCCAGGTGACCTCTACCATAACTTTGGTGGTCTGAAACTTCCCCAAATGCCCTACAATCTATCATGGTCCTTGTCACTATTTTGAGGTACCTGTAGATGATGTGAGACCATGAAAAAATCTTGCTATTGAGCCTACTGCTGAACTCTTCCTCCTTCCACTAGACATGGGCATAAATTAGCACAGATATGGTTAATTTGACATATCAAAGAATTTAATGTCTGCATTGGTTTCTTGTTTGATTTACAAGTGGAGACACAGAGCAGGATTTTTTACATGGAAAATTAACTTTGTAATTTTCGACATGACTGCGGACTAAGGAGAGGAAATAGATTTCAGTCTTTTATCAGCACTATAGTGTGTTGCATCGTCACACAACAATCAGAGAAGTAAAACTAACTAAATAAAATGCCCCCTCTCTGAGTACAAACCATATTCATATGCTTTAAGTGTTAGCAATCTGGTAATTAACATAAATATAAATGCTAGATTGAATGATCCAAGGACTTTCCTACCTTTTTTTTAAAAAAACCCAAAACAATACCAGCCTATTTATATTTAAAAGGGAAAAAATAGTACTCAGGTTTTGCAGCTTAACAGCTAAAATGGATGCCTATCTTCCTTTTAAAAAAAATTGCACTGAATCTATTGTCATTGAGCTGAGAAAACAACTCAAAACTTCCTCATTTATAAGCTTCTTGTGTTGCACTTGCAGGTTGCAGCAACCAAGATGTTCTTATGGCTCCCAATTCCTCTCAGCTCTGCAGAATCAGTAAGATGGGTTATATTTTTCTTGCAAAGAATTAGAAGGAACTGTTTACTACATTTCAGTCCATTAGGCTCCAGAGCTTACACAGGTGTCAGAGGGCATTTTGTGGCCTGCAGGCACTTTATTGCTGTTAAAGATGACTGAGGGGGTTGAATGCCACGTAACCTCTGTGACATGCATTTATCAAACTGGCAGCTAAGAGACTCCTATTTATAGTGTTGCATGTAGATCTCTGGAAGATAAAAATCATACAAACCCACAAGCTCATTTTTGTCTTTTCTTCTTCCCTTTTTTTTTTTTTTTTTCCTTTCCAGAGCAAAGCTCTGCTCCAAGGCTGGAAAGTCTCTCAGACTCCATGGGAGTGTTACCATGGAGTTTCATGGGCTTGGGCTCAAGCTGTAAATATTTAAGTGGAAATAGTAAAAAGAAAAACAAAAGATGGCCAGATGCCCAAAAGAAACCATCTAGAGCTTGAATGAGCTGGAGATAAGGTTAATGTGACATTCAAGATAAAGTAAAAGCAACATTTTAATTAACACATTTTCAGCTCCTATCACAAAGCTGCACTTGCCTTCATAATGGAATCAACCTTTCTTTTAACATTACCTTTCCCTTAACAAAAGTAGCTTTCAGCAAGCAATTGGGGAGGGGAAAAAAAATCACATATTTTGTTTTAATAAAATAGAAATAGCAAGTACATAAAAATATGAATTTTGAAAGCCAAGCCTTGGTTTCCCAGTGGGAGGAAGTTCAAGTGTGCCAATTTCCAATAGCTCTGCGTTGGGATGCTGTGAGCATGCATAGTGTTTATTGACTTCTAAATTAGAACAGTCAATCTCAAGGAAAAGCAGAGTAACGGTGGCCATTCTTTCAGTTTCACACCGTGTGTGTGAAATAGTAACAATCAGCAAAACTTGACTGAATGAACAACCACCAGTGCAGCCATAAGTTATTTTAGAACAGGAAAGGGACTTGTAGACAAATGTGCCACCCTTTCTTTGTTTATCTTATTCTACTTTTCAGCTTTTTTCACTGAATCGCTCAATCACTCCCATCCTTCTTCACAACCAACAAGTAACCCTATGTGTCTCTTGGATTGATTTATATTTATTACTTGCTACAGTCACTCGCCTTCATTTGTTAACTTTTTCCAGATGACTGTTAGTAAAACTGTGTGAATAATTCACAATGAACAATTTACTCAGCAAATTTGCCTTCTTTTTATGTTCTGTTTTGCTGCAACAGATTCTCTGTCAGAAAGTATTCACACACTATGGGCTGGCATTGCAGGTCAATGCTTGTATAGCTACTGTTAAGTAAGAAATGGAGTAAAGCTCACAGCCTTATCCTTCAGACAAAGGTATTGTAAGGAAAACATCCTCAGTTGAGTTCTCTGGAGTACAGCTCCCTCAAATAATCCCTATATAAGGCAGAAGAAAGGAGAATGCCCTCTTTCCTATAACTCGTCTTCTCCTTCCTCTCAAAGCCTGGTCCAGATCTTACAGATCCTAGTAAGTATTTTTGCTCTGTCACACTGTATTACCCAGTATTTAAGCTCTGATAGTTTTAATCGTTCTGCTTCTGTGAAATTATTATAGCTTAGAAACATACAGTTTTAGTTACAAGCCAACATTTGCATTTTGCAATAGTTCTGCAATTGTCTGCTTCCATGACTTCCTGCTAGGAAACTTATTACTAGACTATTCCATCTCAGCAAACACAAAATTTGGAGAGGTATGACCATACAGGCCACTGAAGCCCATTTCAGTAACTGATTTCATATCTATTGCTCTGGCACATGCTCGGGTTTATCTATTTGCTTTTTACAAAATAAATTTCTAGATTTCTGACTCTGATACAACAGGACCAAATGCTGCACTTCTGCATGTCTGCAAAAACACACACACTGGGACAATCACAAGGTGAGGATGCATTTCTATTACCTTTAAAACTCCTTTTTTATTTTCCCTGAGTTCTCCTTGATCTCTGAATGAAAATTGTCTGTAACTTATACCTTCTTATCTTACACAGTTGACACAGATTTTTATATATAATTGAATTAGTTGTGCTAGGAAGGCAGGTACATAGACATCACAGTGTTCATGAGAGACTGCACTACCTCTCTGCTGCTCTACATACACTGCTCAGGAAGAATTGGTAGAACCTGTTCTCAGTCAACTTGTGCATGGCTTCCCTCTGCTTGCACAGATCAGACAAGGAAACAGGAAGCTCCTTATTTATTAGTATGGACTGTATTTTCTAATGCCATGATGTATTTGATCTAATATCTACCCCTTCACCTGAGCTTTGTGGTCTGCAACACCAGTGGATGAGTGGTGGCACACACACACAGAGCCTGGTTTCCACCCACAGGTGAATGTTTGGATTGCATAACATGCTGGTTTGGCCAGAGTCACACAGGAGTGAGAGGAAGAGGGGAATTGGAAATCACCTTCAGGTCTTCATTTAAGTAATCTTTCTCTCCTGCAAACACTGTGTTAAGAGCTTAGGATCAAACAAAAATAAAAATAAATAAATAAAAACCCAAACAAAAAACCCCAAATAAAGTCAAATTCTTGCCAACTCAATTCCTTGATCTCATTTCTAAGAATCACATTCTTGATCCTTGTTCAAAAAGAATGTAAAACTCCTGTAAGATTGTTGCCTGGCTGGGAGCTTGATGGCACTCTTGGTTTGGGATATTTGTTGGCACTGTAACTCTTTCAAGTCATGTTTGGTAGATGAAGAAGGAGAGGTGGAGTGATGGATCTGCCACCCTACCATTTGCTGATTAAAAACCTGAGATCATAGAATCATAGAATCAATTCAGTTGGAAAAGACCTCGGAGATCATCAAGTCCAACACTTGGTCCAACTCCAGTCCATTTACCAGATCATGGCACTCAGTGCCACGTCCAATCTC
>JAWWLZ010000118.1:23901924-23939585 GCA_035041345.1 Poliocrania exsul
GGAAGGAAGGAAGGAAGGACGGAAGGAAGGAAGGAAGGAAGGAAGGAAGGAAGGAAGGAAGGAAGGAAGGAAGACCTGTACACTGTCTCACAAGGACAATTGCAAGGAAACAGCTACAAACATAATGAGTGTGAAAAATAATTGGAGAAGGGCATTTGTATTTTAGCTTTTATACTTAGAAAACTCTGTAGTACTTTCAATGAATGATTTATGAATGCCACTGAGAAAAAAAAATGAAAAAAATGTACTATAAATGTTATTTGAAAAATAAGCAGCTTATTGGTAAGCAAGGCAATTTAGTGCCTGTTGTGCACTAATGCTTTGTGAAATCAAGATTGTGTTTGATTTCCTGGGAGTCAATGGAATAGAGAAAAAAAAGTTATTGATTATGAAGCCCTTCAAAAATTCAGGAAAGTTCTTGCTCCTGGTTAATTGGAGCTTTGATTGTGTATTAAATTGCCCTTGCTACACAGTAAATATGCAATATTCCACTTGATCTGTTCAGACAGATATATACATAGTAATAAAAGAATATTTTCCACATACAGACATTAGCTACTTTCCATAACAGGATGTAAAATAAATTATTTACAGCACCGAGACTGATTTGAAAATGTGAATCTCTATCAGTTTTAAGAAAAGCCTTTATTCAAATACAATTAACATGAGTATAGGATACACTAACAGACTCTGCCTAAAATATTCTCTTTTTTCAATACTTTGGGCTTCATTTTTGTCAGCAAGGAAATTTTCTCTGAAAAAAAGTTTCTGTTTTGTTTTCAAGTGGGCTAGGTCAGAATCACTTTACAGGGAATCTGCACCAACAGTTGCACTGGTGCAACTAAGAGTGGGGACACTGCTTCCATGTGCAAAGACACAGCTGGCAGTCTTGGGGGGAACCAGGGGCACGAAGGAATATCTGAAGCCATGTCCTGCCTGAGCATCATCACCAGTCACATTGCACTGTTACATCAAGTCCTAGATACTCTGTACTGAGCTGAGTTTGAGATTAGGCAACTAATAGGACATGCATATTTGAAACAGGATTTTCTCAGTTTGAAACAGAAGTAAAAAAATAATTCCTACCTCTTGCAACACACTTGTAACATTAAGCCATCCTCAGTTTTAGTCTGTGATCTGTTATAATCACAGCTGTGTAAATAGCAATAGACTGTAAAAATTTCAGTTAAAAATGTTTACATTCTCATTTTTAAAAAACATTAATTTCTTGTTATGAAATTGAGTAATCCTCCATGCAAGTGCCTTCCTAGACACTGGGATCATTTGTGCAGTAAGTAAATACCCAGAGTGGGACCATTCTTCCCAGTTTTAACCATGGGTTAATCAAGCTCTGAGAAAAATGAAGAATTATTATTTCTATATGAGGTGCTTATTGTCAAAAAATCTGGATATTTTATGAGATTGATTGAGATGACTGAATTTATATTTCAGCATTTTTGAATATAAGGCAAAATGTGGTTCCTGCTTTAAAATGGAAATAACTGAGAGTGGCTAAGTACCTAAAAGAATGCAACTCAGACCTGATTTTTTTGAGTACTTACCATTTTATAGCTTGCTATAGTTTCACAGCATAATTTCTATTGACTCAGCTGCCTTTCTGAGAGCTCAGCACTTTTAAAAGTCAGACCTCAGGTATTTTGAACTGGGTGCTCAGATCTGAGAAAAACACTGTCAGTGGCAGTGAAACTGCAGCTGTGTAGTTTTCTCACCACTGCCAGCAGCTCACTAGCAGGGCAAGGAACTGAATTCAATTCACCAAAGTTGTAATCTGCTCTCTAATGATCATCTCTTTAAATATCTGCCTTACCTTTGGGTCTATCAAGTCATGGGAAGGAATATTTTGTCATAGATAACTTACAAACATTGATGGTCACTTTTGCTAAATACTACAAATTCAGTATAGCTTTTCTGTGTAGTATTAGACAGGCACAATACATTCTGAAAGTTGCTGAGAGCTTTTTGCAAGACAGCAGGCATGTTCACTTTCTATAGTGCCTGGCTTCTTGAGTATGGCCTCAGTTGTGCTGAATGCAACTGCTATTTTCAATGAAAATCCCATCCCTGCATTTTACTTGCACCAAGATTAAAGGAAAACATATGGAAAGCAGAAGGCAAAATAAAAATAAGAAGTAGAATCATATCCACTGTTATGCATCATTATATTCTAATATCATGGGAAAACAGCCTGTACTAAAATACTACCTAAAATACTGGCATGAAACTGCAAAGCAGAACTAGAAGATAAATTCTGAAAACAGAAGTGACACAAACACTATCCTATACCTAAGCCCAAGGAAGCTAGACTATAAATTCAAAAGCTTTTTTAGAAATACTTTTATGTCTTTCTTTTGAGAAAAAGAAACCAACACATAAGTGCAAACGGATATTATGAGAAGGTTTGTGATTTGTATTGCCACTTTCTTCTTTTAGGAAGCTTTTATTTTATTTTATTTTATTTTATTTTATAGTATTATATTGATAAAATAGCATTACTTATATCATCCTTCTCAGTCAGACATCAATAATTGCCTCATAAAGCTATCACACTTATATGGTCATACAATGCTTTTCAAAATTGTTTTTCATTCATTGGAACTGACAATTCCTGTGCATAACGTGGTTTAAATAAACTTGATACCCACTTTTAAGCCACTCTGACCAGAGCCTGTATTTTCCTCTGTGGTGTAAAGACTCTGATCTCAGTAATACACATGCACACAAAGCTGTCCTGAGACTTCAGATCTACAACACCAGTAAAAACCAATCTGACCAGGATAAGAAGAAAGAGTCTTCTGTTTTTCTGACTGGATTGGTGCCTGTTTGCATCCATCCAGAATTCAACAAAGCTATGGCCAATATTGATTCTACTGATTCTCGGCTCAAAAAGTGTTTTGTCCCCACCAGAGAGCTATCAGCTTAATCAGTTGCTTAAAAAAATGCAGATACTGCAAGATGAAAACACAGTGAGCTCGTAAAGTTGGCTGCAAGGCAACCTGCTCCCACAGTGGAGAAGAGCAGGAATGCTACTTTTGGTGACAGCCCGCAGTGAGATGGGCTTAGCCAGTTGTGAAACCACAGAGTAAGCCTTCCTTTCTTCACTCCTAGCCAGGCCAACCCAAAGCACAAAACCCCAAACCTTTACTAACGATATATTATGGCTGGGAAATGAAGCATGCACAGAAGTGTGTTTACACAGATATTGGTATGTTCCCAGCTAGGAAATTCACACAGGCTGCTGAGGAAAAATGCAGTTGCTATTCATAGCTGTTTCTGCCATAGGAGAAGTTCCTTCTGTCCATTCAGAATGAATCATCATATGTGAGTAAACTGACAGTTAGAAAACATGGAAAATATTTTTTCAAGTTGAAAAAAATTACACTTTAAAATGCTGTGAGTATGAAAGTAAAACATTCCAGCATTTCTGATCATTTTTCCAAACATGTAGCTCAGTATATTGTTTTCTTTTTTTTTAGAGTGAGTTACATTCAAAACAGGATCCATTGTTTTAAACCTCAAAAATTACTGCATGATGAGAGAAGAGGGAAGATGTTTTCCTACCCTGTTCTAGTAATCCCCTTTCTTGACTGCGCTCTCTTTTCTATTCCTGGTTTTGGGCAGCAAAGCCACACGGAGGTTGGGGCTCTCAGCAGGGTTTTCCAAATCATTGCCATGGCATGCATGGTCACCCGCTGTTCCCCTGCTCAAACTCCTCCCCTGGTGGAAGCCCGACTGTCCTTTTTGATCTGCTACAATCACTTGTCATGGAAAGAAAGATCCTTCCTGTATGAATTTTGCCACGAAGAATTTATATAATTTTATAACTGTCACTTCCTTTAGTCTCATTACAACACTGGAAACTGAACAGGACAGTGAAAACTTCTCAGAATTTCTCAGAAGAGAAAATTAGGTTATTTACTTTTGGTGTGCCAAAAATTATAGCAATAGCCAGCAAAAGCCAAAATCCCCTCATCCAAAACATGAACTCATGCCCCACTCATGCAGTCACTGCTTTAGCCAGTTCTTTTCTGCTTTCTTTAGCATATAATGCAAGTATTATATATCCTTAAATATATAAACCACTGTCTGCTTGGATGTATGTCTGCCTTTCTATTATTGATACTTGTAAATAAATTTATTATTTACACTATTACCAGTCAATCTAGAGTTTTATATATATCTAAATCTACTCAGTCTATGACAGCACTGCTCAAATAATGCTAAAAATGCACCACAATGAAAAAGATACTAACTTTTCTGCATTCTCTTTAAGTCAATGTTTCAACTGAGTACTGGTAATGAGGATACAACAAAGCTAAGATGAATTGAAGCTATGAAAATGCCTTATGACAGATTGCAAGTCAGTAGGAAATATTTACACTGTCATCAAGAAGAAAATATTTGGATATTTTTAATATTGAACGTATTATGGTACTTGGAAAGACAACAATCAGAGGTGTTGTTATATGTGTGATCTAACTAATACAAACATACTTGTTATTTATGAAGCAGTAAAATAAACCAAACTCTTCCCTGAGGTGATATTTTATTTAAGAGGTAAACTTGTAAAACCATTTAGGCAACCATATAATTCCTTTATAAGAAACCTGAGGGCTTCTACTCTGCTGAAAGTTTTGTGTGCAGCCTTTTCATTTTCTAATATTTGGTTCTTCCTTATGCAAAGACAAATCCTTTCTATCAGAACGAACAGAAGAGTGCCGCAGTCAAGAGTGATGGCAAGAACTGGCCTCTGAAGACTGTGAAGATGCTGCCCGCCTTCACTGATGACAGCTCTCCTGCTACAGAGGATGCTCAGTACCTTTTGAATCAGCTCCATCCCATAGGGTGTCCCATGCCTCATTCTCATCTATCCTTTCCAAATTCTTAATGTAATCTGGATTCTGTGAATAATGTACTTATTCTGCAGTGCCTTAGATGATGTGCAGATAACACTTTTGAGAACAACTGAGCAGTTTAAAATTTGTTGAACTATAAAATCAGGGGGAAAAAGTGTTAAGACTGCTTGTAAGTATAATTTGAAGTACATAAAAGTAAAACTATGGGTCTTCTGTGGACATGGGTGAGAGGAAAAGGGAGCTTTTTCTTCAGACACCAAAGAGACAGAGGTATTTACTTACAACATTGCACAGCCTTGTCTGTGCCCACTTTGTTAGACTTATACCACAGGACACTTGACAGCATAATGATATAAAATTATATAAAATGTAAAGGAAAGCAAACACCTATTTTGAAGAAATACCCACTTAGCACTCAGTTCAAATGTCTGCATCTCCAAGTTTAGCAATAACAAATTATTTCACAACAAAGTATACATTTTGCTGGAAGGTTGGAAGTGCCAGGATATATATTTCTATCACATTACGTGCCTACTATCATGAATCTTAAACTTCCCACTAAAGTCACAAGGGCTACTATTGTTCATATTCTTTCCATTTTCATCTGCCATCTGAATACACTATTCCCTTTGAAAAAATAATAAAAAGGCCCTGACACATGCCTGGGTACAGTGAATTTAAAAGAAAGAAGTTTGGTTGCTGTTCCTTCCAGTTGTGAAACAGGAATTGCTTTTGTATGAGGCTGGGTCTAACAGAGTAAGACTAAACATTTATAAAATCAAGTAGGGATTGAAATATAGCTTTGTGGTTACTAACATTTTGCAGCAGCATATCAAGTTTCACATTTCATCAGCTGAATAGAGTCTGTGTGCTGGGCTATTGTGGTTCAGTAGCTGACAGCAGTCAAGTAAGTGCTGCTCTCTTCCTGGCTTAATCATTTCTATTACACTCAGTGTCAAAACAATAATGTCAGTGAAATGGGCTTGCTGACATTATAGATTAGAATTGAGTGATTCTGAATGTCCTGTGACTGAATTGCATTTTATTTCTAGAAAATTACACATTACAATTACAAATTAAAGAGCCAAGATCTCAACAGGCTATATCAACAAATATGGAGCTGCAGACTCCATGCTGCTGGGGAGATGATCCATCACGAAATTCATGAGGTTTAATGTGTACCAACAAGAAAACAACTGCTGAAATACTCTACCATGTATTGGAGAAGATGTGAAGAAAAATCTGTGTTGTTAGGAAAGATTAATTTAGCTGCACAAGAGGTGAGAATCCCTTGGGTAATCTCAGAGAGTTAAAGGATGTTCCAGGAAAAAAAAATCCTGGATTTTCTGTCTTCCATCTGTGAGCCACCACAATTTATAAAGAAAATCTCCTGAAATTCACTTAAAGAACACATTCAGAGTTTAGAGAGCAGTCACAGTAGCTGGCTGCAGAATTTCTGAGTGACAGACATCTACCAAATGACAAGAAGTAGCATTTAATGACCACAGTCATCAGGACACTTACTGAGAAAGACCAGGGCATTTCTGTCATCTGCCCTTTAGACAGCATGGAAAGCAACTCTGTCCTGCAGCACTGTCCTACTCTAGTTTTATAATATCCAAGTGTAAAGCACATTTTCCAGAATATGAGAAGGTATATCCTTTTTGGATATCTCCCTCTATGAGTTTTTCCTAGAAAATCAGCAAATCAGAAATTACTCTGAAATTCATAAAATAATCTGAGATTGCTCACAAACAAAAAGTAAGACCAAGCTCAGTAAAACTGTAACAGTCAGCTGCCTTTTTTGGGACAATAACAAAATCCAATTTTTTATCTAGTTTTAAAGAAAAAGGGCTGCTGCCCAAAGATGGCATGTGTTTCTTTAAAAAAAAGAAGAGAACTTGAAGGCCTACCTCAGGCACTTGTATCTAAAGAACTGTTCATTCCTTCTAGGAAAGAAAATGTGCAACAGCAGTAAATCAGACAAAGGCAGCGCTGATGTTGCTGGAATAATTGTTTGCTCTTTGAGCACAGGCAAAAGTGTGTGTCCATGAAGAAATAAGATTTAATTTCCTGTTCTCTCATGGCTTCTTCAAGCTTTAATTCCAGGTGGGTAGAGAAAACTGTAAGATAGAGATTTTCTATTCCTTCCCTTTTGGGACAAGATGCGAACACATTCTAGGCAATAAGTGAAGTCTTAGCATCTTCTGTGGCAGTTGGGTCTTTTTTCTTGTGGGATTTTAAGTACTTTTTTTTATTTTCTTCTTCTCTTGTGTATGTTTTCCCTCTTGTCAGTTTTCCGCCACCCACTCTGGCTATTCTTCTTTCCTGACTGATCATTCCTGTACAGTTTAAATATAATTTTCTTCCCTCTTTTGTCTTCTAAAGCTAAAAAGAATATAAATATGTGCAATTGTTTGCAAGCACAGATAGAAATCAAATTAACTATTTGAGATTTTTTGATTAGAGCAATGGTTCACTTTTGTTCATCTCGATACCTTGTAACCTGTCAAAAATGTCCTTTGTGAACACATGCAGCTCCTCAGATGACTAAAAATGGAAATGTCCGGTTATAACAATTCTTTCATTCTGCACTGGTTTGTTTTAATTTTCTTTTTCTGAAGTAAACTTTCTTTAAACATGCAGTGATAATTAGAAAATAAATTCCTGGGGTTGGTATTCTATCAGGTAAGACAAGACAAATATTAGATGGGTTTGTGTGTTTGTTTTTATATATATTCTTCTGAATAAGTAGGTAAATTAATCTTCTCTGAGCAGGAAGCAAAACTTATTCACAGCCCACAAAAGTTCATATGAATTCAGTATATCATTTGTAAGTGCTGCCATAGAAGGAGAAAATCAATCATATTGTTCCTACATGGGAGTGTTTACTTCCAGAAACCAAAGTAATAGGCCATCACTTTCAAGGCTCTCTGAAAGTGCATTCAATCAATCACTCAAAATAATACAACCAAACAAATAATGAACAACAGATGCTCAAAACAAAACCTAAAGAGATGTTTCCAAGTAAGAAAAAATATGTAGGAAATATATGATCTGAATGCAGTTTGTAAATTACTAAAAATATCTACTAGATATTCATATGCCAGTGCCTTGTGAGTAATGTGGAAACAGAGAAGACATCAAATTTGTGGAATAAATCAGTTCTCATCAATATCACGAACAAAATAACATTAATGAAGAGCAATGAAAGACAGCTGGGGAACAGAGCAAGACTCCATGAATTTATATGATCCATCATATTATGAAAATAGTATTAGAAGTAAACCGTCAGTGTTGCATGATGGAACTATTTAAAGTTTTCAGTTAATTCTCATTATTAATTTGAACTGGAGTTCAAAAGGCATTAATCAGTCAGCAAAAAACATGATTTTACTTTTAAAAATGATCATGCTTTTAGATTCTCTTCATTTACTTGATAACTTTTGAGCAAATAGGGCAGATGGGTGTATCTTCAATATTTTCTCTGCAATCAGTCATAAAGACTAGGTATAAATTTTTAAAAAGTCAGAATTTAGGTTAATCCCCAAACACAAGACAAGATTTTTTGTGTGTGTGTTTGTGAAATTCCTGTTGTAACTGGGAGAGCAAAGTACTCTAGTTTTCTCATGAAGATGTCAGCTTCAGTCCAATAGGCACAAGGAAAGATGTTAGTTACAGAAGTTACTGACACATTTACCAACTGCATTTTGATATGATTTTTGCAAAAGCTTCTTTACTTTTGCTCAGTGATTAACTACTGAGAAGCCACAGCTTTACCCATTTATGTGACTGGCAACTTCCTTTGTGTAACTGAATGAGAAAGTTTGTCCTCATTTCATATATAGTAGAAAGCCAGTCATGCACGTAGAAAAGGTAGAGGCTGTAGCAAGGAATAAGGAGTGCCAGGAACAACTATTTGTTATGGATAATCACAGAACATCTGTTGCTCTCTCCCCATGGGTGGTCCAGCTCCAAAATATCCACAGCTTTTGCACCTTTTGCTATGCAGCTCAGATAAAGTACTGTTTTATTGTATCTTGATTAGTGTTGCTTGCCATAGGCTAATACTGTTTTTCTCAGAGAACCTACTGTACAGATCCAGTCATAAAAACAGTTACCTTATGTGAAAAAGAGAAATTGTAATAGTACATGTGAACAAAAATATACAATTTATCCTTCACAGTGAGTTTTGATTAATTTCCTTTATAGTTAGAAATATGCTTTCTGCTTCTGTCACTGTTTGCCCAGTGCTTTGTCCATAAAGCAATTCTTTTCTTCCTACCATTAACTGGTGGTTCCTTGGGTCACAGTTAAACTGTTTGACTCTGCAAAATTGAGTGCAATATGATCTTTCAAATGGTTAGTTATGGCATTTTAGCATTACCTCTGCCTTTCGTCTGCATCTGTCTTTTTCTTCCATTTGTCTCCCCCTGCCTCTCTCTTCCTCATTCACAGGATAGAAAGGGAGTCCTGTCATACAGCAGTGTACTAAAGCTCTCTCCAGATGCTTGTTACTTCATTCCCTGTGGTTATCTATCCAGAAATGTAATGGAAGGACATTGCTTTGTAAAAAATGCTCCCAGTATTAAGCCTTTATTAATATGAGGTGATTACTTTCAAGTGTCTTTGGCAAACTCACTATTAAGAATGATAACAGAACCTGAACTAAGAGGCTACAAAACAAACAAACAAACAAACAAACAATTTGTTTGTGAATGATAGACTGGAATGCTATCCTGTTAGGGAATATGCAACAAGAGAGGCCTCCTGGATCTCTCAAAATCTAAAGTGCCTGGTTGCAGATGTTCAGAGTGACTGACTACGCACTAATTTTCAGCAAAGGGGTACCAAATCCTCAAGCATTCCTCAAACATGTCTTTGCCTCTGCGGCTGCTTTTACCTTCTTCTGACCCTCAAAGGTCAGTCAATGCCTTCCTCCTATCTGTCTCCATTTTCATAACTTTCCCCCCAAAGAATAGACACAATAAACCAATTGGGCACGTCAGGTAACTTTTACAAAAATGCAGGTTATCCTCCACTGTCACTTCAGCCATAGAGAAGTAGAGAGGCTGAAAACACATTAGGGTGCCAGATTTTGGCACAGAAGAAATGTAAAGGGCTGCTTTGATTTCCTCTCTGTCCTGCCCACTCCCTGTCCTGGACAGGTTAATTTCATTTCCGTGGGGTGGGAGGCATGGCTTGGGTGGGATGCAGCATCCTATCCACTCCCTGGCCAACCATCAGCTCTTCATGCTCACAGACCAACCCACCCTCTCACACAGCACTCTGCTCAGGCTTGCTTACCAAAATGGCCAGACAGCTCTACATGGCACAGAGGTCAACACCATATCTCCATGTGACTTCCCGGGCCATGGCTTGGCTCACAAGGTACTTCTGAACAGCCACACAGCCGTTGACCTTGGGGAGCGGTTTTATGCCAGGACAGTTACCTTTGGACTGTAGCCTTGGGACCATCACCCTGGGACTAAGAACATCTCCAAGGCCACCAGATGTCAAATCAAACTGCAAAAAGGAAAAAAATTTTAAAGAGAAGGTTTTTTACACTACAATTGACCTACTCTCCCATAAGGCATAGATCCATATAATAATCAACAGTGAGGTTTTAAACAAGAATAATAGGAAATCTATAAATTTTCCAGCCATTTCTGTGGAAAAAAAATTTAAAATCAGCCTTAATTTTCTAATAACTTATTATGACTAAGTTAATATTTTTTTAAACTTAGAATAAAAAGAGCAATGTTCTTTCAGGAAAGTGCTAATTAAGTTTGGGTATGTGATCTAGGAAATACAGAGCTGGGTAACCCGATGGAAACAATCATTTTCAATTGTCAGGACACTTCTGCTTCTTTTCACCCCAGTTTCAAGTACATCTGGTTTCCACCTGCTCTATATAAAATTGGTTCCTCCCTTTTTCAAACATGAGTATCATGCTCTTGGGTTTAGCCATGGCTCTCCTGTGGTATTTAACTCAAAAAAGTCAGATCCACCTGGAAAACGGATGCAGCAAGATGGGAAGAAGATAGGTGTTACAGGAAATTTATTCTATTCATGAAAGAACATTACAAACTTCAAAGAGGCAGTTTAGTTGGCAAATGAAAACACTGAGCCTCTCTGATTCAAAACTTTAACTGCTTCAGTTTTAAGAACTGCATTTATATTTTGACTAATGCCCTCCAAAAAATCTGTTTTGGTTGGTGGCCTTAAACTTTCACATGCTCAGCACAAGTTTTCCAATATGTCCTGACAGTATAGAAGATTCCCAGGACAAAGCATGTTCTTTGTCTCATGACTGTCTCCTAGAGACTCTTCCATTTTCCACCAGCAGTGGCATTTATTGAAGATGATTGTGAGTTTTTGAGACCTGGTAAAAATATCAAGTTCATTTTAATTAGCCCTTGTAAAGGCTAAAATTGTGTCAATCTTAAATTGAGAACTGAATTCAGAACTGAAACTGGAACATGAGACTATCTCTTTAGATGTAAGGAAAAAAACTACTATTAGGATCATTTGATACTGGGATGGAAGCTGAGAGATGCTGTGAAGCCTTTATCTTTATGGATACATGAAACTCAGTGGGAAATAAAGTGCTGAGCACTGTAGACTTTATATAGGAGAAGCGAATTACAGACTTCCAGAAGTCTCTTCCCACCTACACTATTCTGTAATCTGGTTACCAGCACGGTTTTTGTTCTATTAAACAAAAATGTAACTACTGGGTATACTGTGACAAGAAGATATAAAGGTCGAGAATATTTACTTGGTCCTTTGCTTCCACCTGTAGCAGAAAAGTCTGCCCACAGCAGTGTGCAAAACCCCCTGATACACAGGCACAGCAGTTTCAAAAATCAGGCTGTAGATCTGTCAGTGCACTTCAGCTTTGTGGCACTCGGCTTTGTAACACTCAAGAAATAAGACAGTCATCCATCGGATATCACATTCAGGAAAACTGTTTGGCCCTGTTCTAGAAATGAAATTTTATGTATCAGGTTCCTTCAGGGGAAAACAGGATGTAATGGTAATGTTAAAGAGGAAGCAGCTGTTCTCTGAGTATCATCTGGTGATGTGGAAGTCCCTGGATATAATCTTTTTTTTACTTGATAATAGTATGATTGGGCTGATTAGGAAAATCAGTATTTTCCCAAGGCAGTTGTGTTGATGTAACCATCAAAGTGGGCAAACTTCTGTTGTTTTCAAAACATAGCTTAATCCCTTATTCCCTGAAGTACAAGATAGTCCTAGAATAATAGGCCATATCACAGACGTGTATTATGCAGCATTACAGTGTTACAAATACAGATAAAGTGCTGCTACATCTTTGTGAAAATTGCAGTGCAGATGCTTTTGCAAATCTTGGGTTTGATGATGAAACATTGAGGAATTTTTTTAAAAGACATTTCCCAATTTTATTTTTACTGTTCAGAGCATGATCTGTACACTATTCAAGAGTCTGGCTTGAATAAAAAAAAACATTTTCAAGGCTGTCTGTGCAGGGCCAACACAATGCAAACTGTAATGTGTTTAGCTTCCCAGAACCTGATGTAGTTATGAAGACTGCAGTAACTGCAGCTGGAGTGAAGCGCTGGCTCAGGAAGGATCTGATACCATGAGGACACTCCTCATTCAGCCAAGGATAACCCCAGCATCTTTCCTAGTCTTCACATTAGCCATGTGATAGAGCTGGTAGAGGTACCAAGGGCTGAGTCAGTCATAACCAATGTGTCCAATGTAGGGTGTCTGAGGAAAAAACTGAACTCAGATATTTCAATTTTTAATCCAGTATTGGGCGTATCTTTCTATTTCCTCAGACTCCCCACTTGCTCTTTGGCCATTGAGCACATTTGGCACATTTGGAATATGCAGTTCTGCCGTGGAGTGAATGAGACAGTGCTTTCTCCTGGAAGATAAAAATACCTCATGATCCCCTAAGTAAAAAACTATATTGCAAAGGTGTTGGATAGAAGGGCAGTAAAGTTAATTTGCAGGCTGAACAAAGATGATTTCCATTATAGCAGTGATAAGCCTGCTAAATTTCAAGTTTTCACTTCTTCTTGCAGAGATGGTAGAACTATTAAAAAAATTCTTTTAATCTCTTATATAATTAAAAAAAACCCTCAAACAAAGAAATCAATTTTTTCCCAACCTATAAGCTATTCAACCTTCCCTAATTCAAATATGAAGAGAAAGTTGCACTTTGTCTAGAAGCAGGCATGATGCCATGCAGGTAAAGCTCAGACAAAAATTTAAATGATTTGAAGTAATTGAATGATAGCAACACTTCACTGCATATTAAGCAACTGACCCAGACAGAACACATCAAAATGTTACAAATGTTGTTTTCAAAGACTGACATCATGGGCATGAGCTGATACCTCTTTGTTAGTATTTTAGTTTCACTCAGGGCTGGTTTTGAGAGACTTGTCCCCAGTCACTGTGGTTTCATTCATATCCTAGAATAGTCTTGTTATGCATGAACTGGGCTTCTTGAGGTTCTTTTTGAAGATATGTGCTGTAGGAGTGCACCTAATTTACTATAGCCAAGACCAATCTTTTAGTCAATGGGAGCAGCCTGGAGTTAGAGTGAAATTAAGTACCTTGTAACATGAATAGCTTGGATGTCAAGTTCTTGGTATCCATTGTTTCACTCTACACATCTACTTCTATTGGCCCTTACTGCTTTCTAATTTAGAAATAGAAAATACTTTTAATAGGTAATAAATGCATGATTATTTCTGATAAAGCTTCTTACAGCCAGAAGATATTAGTTAAATTGCCATATTCAGTATTATTAAAAAAAAACCAAAACAACACAGGACTGGTGAGTTTTCACATGAATGAAGGAGTCAGGTAGTAGATGTGTCTGATTTGGTTATCCTCTGATGACTTGGTGTGACGAGTCAGATTCCAAAGTTGTCGTTTACAAAAACCAGTTTGCTATCTAACTAGACTGTTTTAAAGCATATGAAATCTCTCAACAAGAGTAAGGATCAGAAACTGACTCTGCATGTTAGTAATTTGAAAGAAAGAGCAGATGGAAAGTGTTGTCTCAAGACTTTGAATACAGCCTTCAGGATGCTCCCACCAGCATTCTCCGGCTGCAGTTCCACTACTGCTGATGCTGGATATTGGGCACTATTTGATCACAGCACAACAGATATGACTTGCACCAGAATAAGGCAAACAATCCTACTTCTCTTGAAGTAACAAGAGTGGAAATCTATGCATAAAGCCAACTTTAAGCTTTTCTATGGGTTGCACAGGGACATGAAATATAGTCTGCTATTGCAGAGTTAACTCATCGAAAGTTTTTGAACAAATTTGAAACAGCAAGTGAGTTTATGTGGGATCAGCAATTTGCACTGTATGACTGTGGTATCTTTGTTCCAGTGCTATAAGTAATGGATTTATTATACCATGACTCTTTGGAGAATTCAGACTATTCAGAAAAATGTGCTCTCTACTAAACCAACGGAAATCTCTGATTCACATCTGCTGTAGCAAGTAGTTATGTATTTTATGACATTATCGCTTTTCCTTCTGCCACCCATGTTCCTCAGCTGTCTGCTCCATTTTCTGCAACAACGGCTGGCAGGGACAGCAGAAGAGGAGCTGCTGCACCTCAGCCTCTGCTCTGCCTGTGATGCTTGGTCTGGTGGCAAAGACCTCCGTGAAACAGCTGAGAAGTGGATGGGGGCAGCCAGGCACATGCAAGGAGAAATTGCTGACATATCATACTGCCACAGATGTGGGAGGACCACAGCCAGCCAGAGGAGGATTGTGGTCCCCCTCCACTCATTTGCTTCGCATGAAGGACTGTGATTTGCTAGGTAATCTTCTTTAGGAAGGAATTTGTGCTAGTCCTACGTAAATACCTACAACACATCCCACTAACATTCACTAAAATACAAATGTAAATTACATTTACTGTTACTGAACACTCATTTACCACAAATATTCCAGGTAATTTGATTACTGGCCAATATAATTAGGTGAATATATATAATTTTTTTTAAAGAAATAGATATATTCCAGAAAACCACAGGCTTTCTATGGGCAATTCCTCCATGGGCATGCGATGATGTTTGCTGAATAAATCACCACAAATTATTTGTTCACTCAGATTTGTGCTATCTATGAAGTAGAAAATATTTTTGCTTTCTTTTTACATCAGATTTCAGAGTAGTGGAAGAAAAACTTGCTGACAAGATTTTATGTTTATTTGGTGAGAAGCAAATTGAAAGCACACTTAAAAATCCCAACAAAACTGGCAAAAACAAAAATAAGGCAGAACCAATCTAGCAGTAGCAACAGAATATTTAGTCTGTAAAAATAAGTCCTGGTATGCTCCCAGACTATAGTTGTTTCTGTGGCTTGTCCATAAGTACAGACAAAAGAAAGGCCTAACACCCTAAACAAAATGGCACCACAATATATGAGAATAATTGTTCGATCATCCTGAGATTTGGTCAGAGTTAGCTGAGTGCCATAATTCTGCATCATCTGTAAGGATGCCATTCCTTGACCTGGTCCAGTCAAGTGCTGTCTCTATGCAGGATCTCTTAAGTCCTGAGATGCATGGGTCATGTTTTTACACCCCATGCTGTCTTTTTTTTTTGTTGTTATGACTCTTCTGGTCAGTTAGCAACTGCTGTTATTGAAAAGAACAGCTTTATTACCATTATTATGACAACCTCACATTAATAATTTGTTGTAGGAGGAACTACATGTAAATGACTTCATCAAAGCCACTTTGTAGTATGCCAGCAACCAAAGTATCTTCTGGGTAAGGGGCAAACTTTATCGAAAGTGGCTGCCATGGAGTACATACTTATGGAGTACATACAAAGAAGTACTTTAATTTACTAGGGAATGCACATGCAGAGAAAATGCTTAACTGAATGTTTATTATTAATTAGAACTCACCTAATGATTAACTTTTAAGAGGCAAGCAGTATTACTTTAAAAATTCTCAAATGCACTTTCCTCTTACCCTCCTTGTTGTGACTCAAACTAAATATTTACATCACATTTGGGGCCTCTTCTTGGTCCAGTCCATTATTTCTGTCATTGTTATGTTTTTCTCTTGGGGTGGGTCAGCTGGTGCTGCAGGAGATAGCTGGTAAATCCAAAATCCAGGTGATGCAGACAAATACCATACTCAAAGAATTGAAGCTAACCCAAGCAATCAAATTAGCTCGAAAACATAACCAGTTCATGATGATCAAAGTGGTATTTATAGTGCAGCTCTCTGCTTGGCCTCCTAGGATCTAAGAAAAGGTTAAAAGAGGAAGGATGAAAGGTGTAACACCATAATAAAAATTGTAATAAACGTATTTCCCTGAATTTCTGTGTCAACAGAAGTAAGCAAATAGATATTGTGCAATCACTTAATTGTGCAGTTTAACACTTCTGTTTAATGATTTAAAAGATCTTGTAAGATCAGGTGAATAAATTTATCCTTTCCCAAGTGGAGGGGCTGGAGGTAATACCTTCAAAAATACTTCAATGCTTCAGAAAATCTTAGAAGTGACAGACAATGCTAGCAAACACAAAGTCAGTTTTACTTGTGAGCTGCAAAATGTCTCTGAACATTAAGGGAATGAAGTTCTAATACTGCCTTGAAACAAGACTATGGGAATGGGGCAATACATTGAAAAGAGAAAGTAGAATGACCTAGCTGAACTGAAGATGATAAACTAAGTAATATAGCATAGGCTGGAAAGGCAAATATAATTCCTAAGCATTGAAAATGAGGAACTCCTGAAAACCTTATGCTTACTGTCTTACAAAGCTCAAATGGGAAAAAGTAGCCACAACAGAAGAACTGTTAAAACTAAAATATAGGCTTAAAATGGGTATTAATTGTACACATCTGCATATCTTACTACTGGAAACCAAGACATTCAGGGTATTAGTTTGTTTTGACCACACATATCACTATTTTGATCAATGGCTGCCTTAGGCAAAAAACCCCCAACTTGATGAATTAAATATTTATAATTGGTACCTCAAAGCTGTTACTTTTTTTTTTTGCTTCCACGTGCTGAAAACCTGCTTCATATTGCAACAAAGCTTATAAATTATGTGTTTTCAAGTTAAGCAAACCCAATTTTGGCCTATTTTGGAGGGAACCTCAGGGCTGCTGGCTGGCCCCCATGTTTTGAAGCAGGATGTACCACGGAGCCGAATGACCAGGCGATGGGACGCGGCGCCACGGGAGCGGGATTGGGATGGCTCGGGGCTCGCCAGCTCCCCGCTCCCACACAGGAAAGGGGATGCGGGCCAGGGGTTTAGGAGGCGTTTCGAAACAGGCGAGGAAATGGGGCTTTCCATGCCTCTGCCGCAGCTGGCGGTCCGCGGGTTTAGCCGGGGAGTTGTTGCCACCTAATGGTGGAGCTCGGGCAGCAGCGCCGTCGGGGCTGGGAACCTCAGCAGGTCCGGAGAGGGCTGAACACCGAGGGAGCCCACGGAAATTCCGTCTTGCTTATCTAAGAAATCCGACCTGAAAGCTACCGAAGGACTTGGGAAACCTTCACTAGCTTCGGACAACCTTCTATCCCACCACGTATGCTTGGGCAGTGACAGGCTCAGGGAAAGACTGCAAGAACATGGGAATTTAGGGACTGTCACACTTAGAGGTGGCATCCAGAAAACTTTGTCAGGCCTCCAGTGAGAAAAAAATGTTTTGAAAGTTACACTAAAGAGTGTGAAGCTCTATACAGTTTTAAATGGGAGATTTTTATTTCCAGTTAAACTGCTCTTGGAAAACAAAACACAACAAACAATGAAGCCCCTCAAACCAACCAACCCATCAACCAACCAACCAACAAACCAACCAACCAAAAGTGCAGTAACAAAAGGCACTGACAGAATCCAAACGTCTCTCCCTCTTGGTCACTCTCTGGAAAGAGACAGAAACAAAGATCACATTATATAATATTGTTATTTGAAGCTCTGAAGAATAATTAATTTAATCAGAAGTTGATGAACTTCAAACTCTGATAAGAATGTTATATTATGCCAAAGAGAAGACAAAGAGATCCTTTCACTGTTGTTTGGCATATGTGCTAGAAACAAAAATCCACTCCTGGTCTCGTTAGGCAAAACAAAAAACTGTATCAAAACTCTAAGGGGAGAGGTTAGAGAAAACAACATAAATATGCAGACTCAGCAGCATATTCACTCCAGATTTATATCTTTATTTATAGATATGTATCTATTTATAGACATAACTAGTATGGGGGTTTTTTTCTTATTGCAAGAATTATTCTGGGAGTCAAATTGAGAACAGTCTATCAAGCATGAATGAGCTGGAAATTACCCAGGAGCCCCCAGCCTGTCACTGTAAACCCCTCCATGTGTGCATATGGTGAGTACGGCCTCTCTGCATGACAGGTACAGAATCTCTGCAGCTTGTTGCTACAGAAGGTTGTGGTGGCAGATGTGGTTACTGTTCAATGAAAAGACCAGTAAATCTCATGAAGGCTCAATAGCTGATGTCTCTTGTCCTCTGGGTCAGTGCCAGGAACCCTGGCCAGACCACCTGGACATGTGTTCCTTGGTGCCTGCATGCCGGCTGGATTACGTGAACACATGAAACTTGGATCTTGTGAGTATGCGGGTGACAGAGTAAGAGTGAGTGAAAACAGCTTTGGTTTAGATCAGATCCCTCCCTCCCAATTGCAAAGTCTCACAGTTCATCTTTCCATATTTTTACTCTAATCCTGCAATTAATTGCAGGGTAGTATAATTAAGCCCACACCCTGACCTTTAAGAAGGTGAGTTTCTTTGATACTTCCTTCATCTTTAGATACTACTTGTGAGTGAGATACCAGCTCACCATGAAAGCAGAACAATACAAAGTAGTGTGTAAGAATTAGCCAAGAATGAGTCCTTGGCCTGGATATTATTCCAGAGAGGGGTGAAGAACCAGAAACAGGTTGCAATTCAATTGCTCTCTATCCAAACAGCCTGATGGCTCTCTGGCTAGCTGTAAAAGTATCTCTATCCAAACATATGCAAACACACAAGAACACAATTCTTAATTTAATTGTTTCTTCTAGGAATTCAATTACTCCTTGATTTAAATTTAAAATTCAAGATAAAATTCAAGGTAAAATTTCAGGTAATGCAAACTTAGATATAAGAGCTGCAGCAGATGATTTACAGATGATTTACAGAGAACCAAAGCTAAACATAAGAGAAAAAGGTAAGGTTTTCCAAAAATTCTTAAATGTCCTTTAGATTTCCACAGAAATGCTGGAATTTGTTAGGATTATGCAAGATATTGGCAGACTTCAGCAAGCAGCATTTTCTTTAAGTAACTCTAAACTTGGGGTGCCAAGCCCTCCACATATTATCCTGAACAGTCAGTGCCAAGTCACACTAGCCAGTGGTTCCAGCAAGTCTCAGCCAGGACAATGCCAGCACATACTTCTTGTGGGAACTTTAAAAGGGAAAACACAGGAGAAAATTTTAGGGCTCTATTATTATATCATGGTTATCAATGAAGCCATGTTCCAAGAAAAATCCGTTATTTTGAATTTCAGGTTTGAGGCCTTCTCTCTCTGAGACTGATAGGCCCAGAGAAAGCTGCACCTGGTGGGAGAGACTGTACATTCCCCACCAGCCTGTAGCCACCAGGAATAGACTTTAGGAATGTGGTACTGTAGGGTGATGGCAGAGCAGAAGGAGTAGGGAAGAGCATGGCAAGGTGCCTGCAGAGCCACCCTCCTTGGACTGGCAGGGCTGCAGGGAGAAAGGCTGCACAGGAACTGTGGGTGACTCCGTGACCTCCCTGGGGTCAACAAAACTCAGATATCCCTTAGAAAACTGTCTGCTGGAAACTCAGCCCACTGACTTGCAGTTTAAAAACTTCATTATATAAAGAATACTATCATCTGCTATTGGTTTTTAATTTGGTTGGTTGGTTGGTTTTTTGTTTGGTGGGGGGTTTTTTGGTTTTTTTGTTTGTTTGTGGGGGGTTTTTTGTGTGGTTTTTTTTTTTTTTTGGTGGGTGGGTGGGTGGGTTTTTTTCAGTTTGCTTTGTTGTTTTGGGGTTTCTTTATGAATTAGATAGATGGACATGCAGCTCAAGATTCAGCATACAATAGCTAATTGTACACAATTAGCAACAGAGCTTCCTGATTTGCAGCACCAGATCAATAATTGCATTTTGCAAGTCTTCTTTCAAAATTGTGGACTCACAGTGGACATTTCAGTAGGCATGGTCCTCCGTCCATGTAGCTTTATTTACTATGTGCCTCACTTCCCCTCATCCTCTTTCTCATAGTGTTCTTATTTTTACTCTGTGCCATTTGCATCCTTTCCCATTCTTGCCTTCCACTCCTACTCTCCCTTTTTGGCTGGACAGATTAAAATAGAAGCCATATCCATGTCAAAGCCCTAGCAGGTGTTAACTGCCTGCCTTGTCAGGCCCACAGGGGCAAGGCCACCTGGCTGCCCTTCCTTCAGTGCTGCACTCTGCCAGACTTCCTTCAGCCTGGACAGAGGCACACACTCCTACTACAGAATTTCACAGGGCTTTCGAGAACTCCTTCACTGCCTTCAAACTTCAACTGCCTGAACAATTTGAGATTAACTAGCCAATAGATTAAAAAGCTATCACAGAAAACTGACAGAAACAGACACTGCGACTCCATTAGAAAGCCAGTAAATCATTTAAAATTATGCTGAAACAGAATTTCCTTATATATACACACACATCAGAATTCTCTTAAACTGGATTTCCATTAGTTACAGAAATGGTGATATTGATTATTTATTTGGGCTTTTTTGTCAACTAATACTCTAGAATATCCAAAGTCCACAAAAATCATTCAATTCTGACAGGATTTTTCTTCCACAGTGCGTGCATCACTGATTATAGCCTAGCTCATGCACAGTCACAGTTTCATTACTTCACACTGTAATTATGGTTATGTGGATCAATTACTAAATTAATTCTGGCATTATAAAGCTATCATTACAGTCAGAGAATGATTCAGGGAGTTAACAGATACTGAGTAGGTAACACTTCAGACAAAACTGCATTGAATCTTTTCTCCCAATGTCCAAAATGCATCCTGAGTTTTCTTAAAACTAATTTAACAAATTTAGTGGTGTCAGAAATAATGGTCCTATTCTGGTTTCAAGGTTTGGCAAAGCAATCACAAAAAATATATTAATTGTTTTTATACTGACTTAGTCCATCTATTGTGGCTGACAATGCATCTTCAAGATACACTTACAACAGTGTATTTAAATGTGTATCAAAAATATAGAAACACTAGCCTGGTTCACTTTACAAAGATTATATATTTTGACATTTCTCTTTTTTTTTTTTTTTTTAAACTAACACCTTACAAAAGTGAACAGATTTACAAGTAGAAAACAACTGCAGGATGCAGTCACCAAAAGCAGTCAAAACCATTCAAAAGTAAATTTAATTAGCATAATTTTTAATTTGAAAAACAATTTAAAGGTAATATTAAAATGTAGGCAAAGAAAAAACCTTTTAAATAATGGAATAAATTAATTACACATGAAGTACTCTCCATTTGATGCTGTACTATGCTAACACTTTTAGTTTTCCTTCTTAGAATTATGGCAAGTACTTCTCTAACTTCTTTTTACAGTACTACAATTTGCAAAGGGATGACTCAACCACATTAAGACAACTTTAGATTTTAACATTGATCTCCCCAACTTGCATGCTTTTATTTATAAGGATCAATTACTGTATTGTAAGAGTTGCTCACCACACAATCAGAAGAAATCTCCAAATGATGTCTCCCACGTACAATTTTAAGCCCCTTCTTCAAACACCAACGTTTTTTCTACACAGTCTTCAGTCTACCTTTAAGGCCAATGACAGTAATCTAATGATAAAATAACTTTTGTTGTCTTGGAAATGTGTCCATTGTAATCACCAAAACTTAACAACACTGTAAGAGTTTTCAAAATGGTATCCCCTAACATTTCTTGGCTCAAATAAGTTATATGTATTGAATGAGATCAAACAACATACAAAATTTCAATTTTCTGAGTGGAGTGTACTTATATATAGATTCAGATCAATTGTGTTTAGCCAATTTATGATTACCTGGACTACTACTGATTTCTTAGACTGAAATTTTGCATATGTAGGAGATTTCAGCACCAATACACATCTTCAGAGATTTAAAGCCATTTAATAATTTTAATTTCCTGAAAGTTTATTTTGTCAGAGCCTAGACTAGTTTCATAAAATCTTAGCACTCATTGTAAACTGGCTTACAACAAAACAGAGTCATTAATAAAATGTATCAGAAGAAAGAAAAAAAAATGGACAGTCGCCACTTTGGCTTGGGCTGAGACAGACAGCACAAGCTACAAGAAGCACAAAAGTCAGGAAAAGATCATGACACCTAATCATTAATTCTTGGCTAGCTTTGTGTTCTATGCCACAAGACAGAGACAAATATCCTCTGAAGAAATGTCTGCAACTAACAAAAGCTGTTCACGCACTACACGAGAAGCAGCATCACTTGAGAACATTTTTCTCCTTTCAGCCTTCTCCCCTTGGACCCCAATTTTGCTCACTGCTCCAAAGCAAAGGATCAAAGCCCCTAAGGGTAATTGATGAAATGTGGGACAACCCAAGTATCTCAAAGCAGCAGCTTCTGGATTTAGGTCTGACAGTAGCTGGTAAAGCTGATGAAATTGTGTAAATACAATTTTAAAAGAACTAGTGAAAGGTTAAGAAGCTACAGCTTTGAAAGCATTACTGTCACTTCTACATCCATGCAGTGCCTGGTAGCAGAAATTTCTGCTGTATTTATATAAGATACTAGAAGGAAAGGCAGTAAGCAATTGCTTCCTCTGGTTTAGCAAGAGTATTGTGACGGTTAATACACAGTCCATACAGGGGTTCACTCTTTTTTGCATCTGAGACAAGAAATCCAACCAGTTGACATAGCTGCATCTAGGCCTTTCCTACATGACAACCTAAAGTCAGTAGGGCTGATTTGAGCTGGCTTGTACCAACCCAGCTTTCCATCTTAGCTGACCTCAGAGGTCTTTAGTCTGGAGAAAGAAAAGTATAGCCAAAAGGGCAAGTTTTCCATGGTAAGGCTGGTGGGATAGTCCTTATCACAACATGTGACTTGAAAGGAGACTTAGATATGCAGCTTATATTAGATATGAACATTTAGCCTACCAGCCTCAGGTAAGAGGGGAGCCACACATAAATGGCAACTACAAGACATATTCCTATAGGAAGCCTAGCATTTTGGTATCAACATCTTTCCATGAATCAGCAGCCAACAAGCCACTTTGGATAAACAAGAGCAAAGTGCAAAGGAGGAAAAACAGTTCAACCCACAATACTTTTTACAGACATAGGCTGTCACTGTTATTCCCAGGAATTCTGGCACAGCATGGTAACTCAACTGCAGGACTCACTAAAATTTCCTAAACTTCTCTAATCAGAAAGCAAACACTACACTCCAGTACACATTGATTTCATGCCCTGCAAGGCCATAGATAGACAATTTAGTACGCAGATGGAGACACAGCCAAAATTATGCTTTTTGAAGTCTTTTAAAGTCTTCTATTTTTAAAATAACTAGTAACAAATAATAAACAAGAAACATGCAGAGAACTCAAATCATTAATTCTCCTATTTGAAACATTGCAACTAAAAGGTATTTTTAACCAGCTTTACCCAAGCAAAAATGACACAGAACTGGTTGTCATGACATAAGAGAAAGAGACAGAGGAAAATTTTGTGACTATAGATAGCACATTGTTCAAAGAATAATTGGTCTCTTGTTTTATGACTTTAATGTAGCACATGAAAGTGATGTGGCATGACATAGGCAAATGACAGGTTTTTGCTGCAAATTTCTATGGATGCATAGAACAGGTAGACACTGCATTGTGCTGTAACACTTAGGGGCCAGCACTACTACATTGCTCAGCCACATGAGCTCATCCTCAGGAAAACTAGATTTATATGACACTGAAAACATTGTCAGAGCATGCTGAACCAATATATACAACCTGTACTACACTCTGGCCAAGAGGGAAGAGGGAATACAGTCATATTGAAGTACTTTAGAAAAAGATTAGGGTGCTTATAAGGGAAAGCAAAGCTAGATTTAGCAGTCCTTTATTAGGTACTCAATTCTTTCACTTTGCCATATACTTTCCTATAGAGGATTTTTTTTTCCCTTTTACTCAGAGCTTCCCCAGCCTTAAACAAATCAGCTATCACAACTGGCAAAATATTTAATCCAATGGGTACCAGCATAGATGTATTGTCTATAGTTACGAAATTGCCTGTCTCCTCAGCTTGTAAATTCAGCATAAGAAGTAGATATCTTGTGAAAGTCAGGTGTCTGCAATGCCAACTAGCACAACTGATATTTTATATGCAACAAGAGGGGGAGGAGGAAGTTTAATAAATACATAATACATATGTATTCTCACGTTTAAAAACATACATGTCAATAAATGTGCGTGCACATGTAACAATCCAGTTAGAAAACCTGACAGGCAATCCTTTTTGCATCAGTTATTCAGGCTCCAATTATTCAGCAATAGTACCAATGCATAAAAATGCCAATACCACTACTACAACCAACAAAGATGTGTGAGTATTGTGACAACCATAGTTGTGTGTTGTTGTCAGCGCAAACATGTCTTTCATATCCTTTTACCACCAAGAAGCAGAACAGAGCTGGTTATACTCACCCAAGCTGTGACACCCTGTTCAAATGGTATAGCTCTGTAGTATAGCCATAACACAACCAAATATTCTGAACTACTTGTTATATTATGCATACATTAAAAAACATTGAGATGCTAAATATATCAAGAGACTAGGATGTTTTATTTACCTAAGAACTGATGGGCTAGGTTCTATAATCAAGTCAGAAATTTTTGATGAAAGATTACCTTTTGGATCTTTTCAATTGAAGCTAGTGAGGCAAAATGTGGGAAAATATGAAAAAGTGCTTATTAGAGAAAAAAGTGTAATAAATAAGACATGAAGGTAGTCATCCATGGTAATTTGCTCACAAATGTAACAAGCAATGACTTTAGTGTATTCTACTTATGTTAAGATGCTATAGCTGTATTAAGTATCTAGCTTCAGTATATTAAGACAGGCTTTGGATAGGCTTTATAAGAGAAGTGATGCAATTTGTGGGGTTCTTTTTGTATTATAATTTTGACTATGAATGATAGGTCAGGTTCATGGTACAAATACCAGCATCAAGGAGCTTTTTTTTTCCCACTGAGGATATGCATATAGTTACTGTATCATGTATCTTCCAACATTCTGTAATTGTCTACTAGGTCCTTTTTGAGAACTATTAAAAAAAAACCAACAAAAAACAACCAAACACAAAACAAACAACAACAAAAACAAGAAAACAAAAAACAAAACCAACTTACTTGCTGGTTTTCATACAGCAGAAAATGACTTACCAAAGCTACTTCTCATTCTAAGTTTAAAGGAAATAAGGGACACTAAAGTGATATTTTTAAACTAGTAGTCATTGGCAATTTTGAACAAAAATCCACATATAGAAAGCCATTCACAGGAAAAGGCTGGTATATTCACTAAAAAATAAAATCACCCCCAAAAATAGTGGTCTGCTCTGCATAACTTTAAAACTGTAAAAGAAATTAGAATTAATGTATTGGATGAACACCAATCTCACTATTTTGAAGACTGGCAATTATTTGTAGTTTGTTTTTTGTCAACTCTGCAAATAGATTTATACAATTTTCTCTGAAACATTTTCCTCACTAACACATCTGAAAAATTCCACCCACTCTAAAGCAATCTTTTTAAATGGTAAGACATGGAAGAATTTCTTTTCTTCATATTTGTAACCATGATAAATAGCTGTTGATAAAATTTTGTTCTTGAGCTGTGCATTTCACAATGATTTTGCAAGGTTGTTATGAAGCACACACCGAAAATGTCACATAATGTGATTATTCCTTTCCAAATGAAACATATGGAATTTCATTTTACCTGGTGCACATCTAGAAAAAAGCATGCATATTCTTTTGCTTGTGTGCACTTTTTATAATACAAGTATAAAGACATTATATTTAGTAAAGTTTATATGCTTGTGCATATTATCAGAACCTCTAGATGGATAAACCACACATGGTGACCACCATGCAAATTAGCATAATTTCCTTTCTATGTTAAGACTAATCATAATTCTTATTATTATGCAAAGACATCAATATTTTAATTCGATCTACAAAAAGATTAGTTATTTTCTATTTGTTTATGTTCATTCCAGTAGCTATCCATTTGTGCCATGTTTACTGCTACTCAATTACTTCATAAACAGGAAATTCAATATGGTTTTATATCGGGGGTTTTTTATGGTTTTGTTGTGATGGTGGAATATTATTAACTTTAACTACTGCACTTCATAGGGTAATGCTTTTGGCTATGCCTAATTATTAGCATTTCAACAATAATTATATAACTTAAACTGACTTCTTCACTGTTCATTGAACTCCTTTATTTCCTCTGACTTTTTTGCAGATGATAGAGTTCTGTGTCTTGAACTATAACTTTCACAGTTCAGTATGTAATATTGCCTAAATAAGAAACTAAATATGTTGAAAAATTGCTTCAATTTTATCCATTGTATAAAGTTTCCAATATCAGACATGAATTGTATTAATTAGTATATAGATTATGAGAACGAGTGACTTACAACTCCCCAAAAATACTCATCTCTTTTGCCAAGTGATTTTGTCTTTATTAGTCACATAGAATTTTCAGAAATTTTACTTAAATTAAAAGCAAAAATAAGTAAAAGTACCGTAGTTTCCTCAAGTCCAAAATACATTATCTAGTACCACACAGTTTCTCAAGTCATACAATGCAGACATCTTTGGATTTCAATTCATACTCATAAAACTTATTTTAAAACTTTGCCATGTAATCATAGCAAGAATATGCTATTTTTGTAGTTTAATACTAGAGAAAGAAATTGTCTTGCCAACACACTAATTATTTACACCTGTGAGAGTCCTATTTACAGCAGCTGGGACCAGTTTATGGTTGCATGGGTGCAACCAAAAATGTATGTTCTACATGCTCTGTGTCATTTCTCATGAACTGTTAAAAATGGATTGTTGGCAGCAGCTGCCCAGGGCACACCTGACACCTCGGGCTACAAGCTAGGTGATAGAAAACCCTGTGAGGCAGGGGAGTGTTTCTTTGTTTTCACACCAAAGTATGATAACTCGCCTCTGGGGAGGCATTAGCACCTACACGCCCAGTCTGAGGGGTCATGTCTGCTAGTGGGCCATCAAAGACTCCAAAAATATCCTATGACTCCCAGAGTTAAATCAACCATTTTGAAAATCCCTGCCCTGGAGGTACTGGGCATTCCCACCTGAACCTGAGCATATATAATCTTTGGGTTTGGGGACTTTTGGTTCTACTTGTTGGATCCAGAGGAGGATCAGAATCTTGACAGGACTGTGACTGCCACTCTGGACCAGACTGCGACCATCATTCTCACTGACAGTTTTTTCTTTTCCTTTTACTTTGTATTCAGGGGTACCACATGGGGCTCAGCACAGGGGCTAAGGAACACCATTCTTTTCATTCCTCAGGGTGCTGGGTTATACTTTCGGGTTTTTTGGGTTAAAACATTTTTTTTCTGTGTACCATTGTATTTATTGTAATTTTTTTAGTACATTGTGACTATGACTTATAATCTCTTTTGAGCTGGTTTCATTTCTCCTGCCGGTTTAACATTAAACGAGGACAGTGAGTAAGCAGCACACTAGCAAAGACAGAGGTAGTGATGGTCAAAGTGTTATAGCTTGGCTCATGGACTCCTGTAGGGGTAGGCTCAAAACTGCATGTACTCTTCTCAATCATTTTAGTCAGCTATTAGTGACACAACTAGAATTTAGCCCTAGCAATAGTAATCACCACAAGACTGAATATAAAGCAGCTTTTGACAAGGAAGCATGCAAGAAAAATGTATGAGCACACAGCTGTAGATAAAAGAGGAGAGACTAGTTATACAAAAACTAAATGAGCTAAGTGATAGAAATGAGTATGAGTACTTGGTGTATCACTGACATGGTATTCTAGTTGCAAAGCCATCATTAGACATTGCTCCCGGACCTGGGGAAACTTTCTAAATTAGAATTTGATCGTGTTTTAACTATTGTTGGCAGTGTTTTGGAGTCACATAAAATCACCTCATGTGCTTTACAAATACACTCCCTGAAGCAGTCATCAAGTGTAGACTTTTTTATTCCTTTTATTTTAATTAGCAGCCAGAAGGACTGTGCATGGCACTTGACTTGTTAGGTTAAAAACTGATTTTGAGAGTTGAATAAAACAGTGCTTTTCAAGGATGATCCAGCACAACTGCCAGTAGCAAGAGTCTTTCATAAACAAAAATGAAAGTTTAAAAAAAAGAGTTGGAAAAGAACCCCGCAAAACAAAAACCAAACAATTAACTACAACACTAAAAGACTTCTTAAAATAAAAACACTTGAATAGTTTCTAGAGCCTTAAAACCAAGAAATTATCTGTACTAATTTTGTTTCAATGACAATATTAGTTCCATAATTTTGACCATTAGCTTTGCTACATTCCACTTGAGCTTGAACATTACCACCATGCTCTACATACTTAGGTGTTTTCTCAAATTATCGATCAGTGTTGCTAATTACTGGTTACATCTTTATAGAATTTGCAGAGTGTTTCAGTATTGTTTTATGTGAGCAGCAAGCAGAGGTACAGAGAAGAGAATCTGATACAATGAACAGAGTTCCTTTCTGTGAGAGAATGATTATACAAAGAAATTCAACCATTTATTTTGTGTTTTATCACAAATTCGTCCTGTAATTTATTTTATATTTCTCTTATATGTGCCTCTTTGCAACAGGTGAAGGTAGACATATGCTGGAGGAAACCAAGCCTTAAGTATAGAAGTCTTGACAGAGTGAGACAGAATAATGCAAGCAGATGGCAAGGGTAAAAATATACAAAATAAAAGGCTGTACATGGACAGTGAAACAGAGATAAAAATCAATATTGCCTCTTTTGCTTCCTTTGCCTTGAAAACTAATTTCAGGTCATCTACACTGAAAGAATTAGACAAACTACAGTAAAATTAGAGCAGGATTTCAGAGTTAGGATTTCAGATTTCAAAGTATTAGAACAGATCCTGTAGAGTTAAGAGTCTTATTTAATTCTGTTTCCAGTTCTAACAGAATCATCACATTTAGTCCAAAACCAAGAAAAGGTAGAAGCTAAAAATTCAAGGTAAATTAACAAAATCTGGTTTTAATGGGTTTCGGCTCTTTCAGAAGTCTAAGGCAGACAAGATTTATCACTGAAACATAGTTACATAAAAATCAGTTAGCTCCCTGATAAACGATAGAAATTCTTCTACCTTTTAATGTTTTATAATTGCTGGTGGGAAGAAGACAAAGAACCATCAGAAGGTCAAAAGTAAATATAAGTAATAAGAATGATACATGTTAACATAAAATTGTCAAAACAAGTCACTATCCATATAGGGATTTATGAGGAGAAATTAAAAGCAAAATAAAAACAGTTTTACAAGTAGATTTAGTAAGTAAGTGTCTTTTCTTTCAGTTATCACTGTAATTGATGAACAGAATATTTGGTTCAACACCCACTAGTGAACTACAATTCAGATTCAACTATTGCTATGTATATATAATTTTATTCTTTAGCAAATTGCTGGAGTAATATATTGTCCTTTGAATTTTAAAGACAATCTCATAAATTCCTCATTATAATTGCCCATGTTGTTTTGGGCTTAAGAAGTTTCAGAGATAAATTCAATTGACATGATATCAGTTATCTGAGCTGGTAAGACAAAAGCCCCCAAACTGTACATAAAAGCCTTTTTCCTGTTATTTCTGCCTTTGGCTGAATTTCTTTTATGATAACGGATGAAATGTATTACAAAGTACTAATCTGAAAGGGAACAAGCAGTCTGAAAAGCAGAACAAAGTACTTTCCTGTTGATATATAGCATGGAAAAGGTCTTTTAAAATCATTTTGTTTTCAGCATATTCTACAGAATGTTATTGCAGAGTATTGTTCTTATTCTGTAGCAAAGCAATTAAAAAAATTATAAGCAATAAACTACCTTTTTTTTTTTTAAATTAAACCCTAGAGGACTTTTCCATGAGCCTGAAGCTATTTGAAATAAATAACTGGTTCTAAGTACAAATATAACTTCAAAAGCAGATGCATCATATCCCTTAAAGATATAATTCAACACAAATAATTAGATACTTGCCAGAGTACTTTTTTCCCCTTAAAGAAAAAAAAAAGCCAAAACCTCTGGATATATTTTGACTGTATTTAATATGGGAGGAACAAAGAAATATATATATATTTGGTAGTTCTGAAGAAAAAAAATCTAAGATTCAGTTTATGCAAGCCAATATCATTTTTTAATTCAGTAAAGGAGCTCTGAAAGTCAATGTAGAAATTAGTGAGGACACCCATGCATCAGGTAGCAAATTGATCAGAAAATTTACTGTGCTCCAATTTAGATCATGATTCTTCCTACTTTCATCTGAAATATTGCACACAGGTCAATCCCAAAGAAACAATTTCAGCCTTGTATGACAAACTTTATATTCCCAAGAGACATGCAAGGAAGTATGTTTCTATTTTAGCCTGAGTCAGCAATGTGAACTGCCAGCAGCATTGTAGTCTATGTTAACAGGAGCACAGCCAGGAGGCCGGGGGTAGATTAGTCTGTCCCAGTCAGTGTGAGTGAGACAATATCTAGAATCCTGTGTCCAGTGTTGGACCCTCAGTACAAGGTAGGTGTTGAACAACTGAGTCAAGCTCAGTGAGAGGAGGCTAAGCCATGTTCTTGCCCTTTGGGAAAGAGCTCTTTTCCAAGGTGGACAGCTGGAAGATGAGAGACAATGAACATGAACTGGAACAAAATGTTGCAATTTTATATAAGGGGGAAAAGACTGGGGGGAGGGATGGGGAGGAAATTGCTGTGGGGATAATTAGGCAGCGGAACAAGTTCTCCAAAGATGTTGCGCAGTTTCCATTCTTGTAGTGTTTTAAGACTGGGTCTCAACTAGGGGGCCTTCTGAGGCCCCTTTGAACCCAAATTACTCTATAATTGTAATGCAGAATTATACATATGTATTTTGGAAAAAAATAGAGTTCTTGATTTTGGTGGTTTTCTTAACTAATCTGAACATTCATTGTAGCAGGCAACAGCCTCCTATTACAAACTGCCTCTATTCAAGCAGTGCAGAAGATAATAGAAAAATTTCAGGACAAACAGCACATGTGACCAGAATCTCAACTGACTCCCAGCTCAGTGCTGCTAACCTATGAGGGAATTTTGTTGATTTCTTCATTTAGCTGTTTCCTTTAAACCTATGTATGTGCACACACATCTCCTGGTGTTTAAAATTAAATCATATGAGCAGTTATACATGCACTTATTACTAGTCAGGACCTATTTTGCAAGAGATAGACATACCACTACATACTATGTTTTTACTATGGGCTTAATTCTCTTTCATGTTTTTGTTTTCCAGATTCTATGTGTTCAAGTCTATTCTCACCAACAACAGGAATCAATAATATAGTAGTATAGACACACTATTTCTCCATTATTGAAGGGGATGAACCACCAGTCAGTTCATCAGGCTGTTTACAGTACTGCCACCAAAGCAAGTTTGTGAATTGTTCATATGAAGAGGAGTGATATTCAGCTATGAAGTTCAGACCTAGAGTACTGAGTCAATTAGTTATAATCATAATACTGAGTCAATTAATTGTAAAAATGAAAGCAAGTTCTGTTGCATTAACAATTCAGTCTTATTTTTGATATCTATTCCATTTTCAAATTTCAGAGTATGTTGTGAAGCTAAGACACATACATACACACTTCAAATTAAACCTAATTTGAGCATTATGAGCACAAATAATAATTTATGTGTTCATTTTGAACTCTGGAATCATGACAAGTTATAGTCAATTTTGCTGTTAGACAAAAGTAGACTTCCACTTAGACTGGAATTAAACAGAAGCATATATTAGTACAACTACAATACTAGAATAGCTTATCTAACTCCCCTTAGACTCTTAAAAAAAAAAAAAATTCTGCATGGAATTAGTCCTTGTGCAGATATGAATAGTAGCAAGAATGGGATCACTAATGTTGAGTTATAATTTCAAACAGGCGTCCTTATCCATAACAAGGATGGGAACCTCTCAGAAGGTAAACAAGAAGATTTGGCATCTTGGATGTGAAGCACTAGGTTTTGTGCTACAAACGCTCTCAAATTGAATAAACTAATCCCAGAATATAACTCGTGGAAAAAGAAATTATTACTGGGAACGTCTATAAAGAAGACACTGAAAAAGGAAGTTGTCTAATCATGCATGCTTCACTGATAAGAGAGATCTTTACTATTGGATGAAAGACATCAACATAATATTGTTTCATTTTATAGCACATGACTTTTCTGCAGTATGAGGGATCATTGCTGGTTTTACCTAAGTCTCCCAATATAAGAAACTCCAAACCTGATTTCTTTCATTTTCTATTAAGAAGATTGAAATTTAGAAGAATTTACTTTATTCTCATTTACAGTAAAAAGAAATAAAAAAATTAGGAGCAAGTCATATATCAAGAAGGCAGCTGACAGTAAGTCTCCCTAAAGCTGTAGCTATCACCTCATCCTGACACTAACTAGACAGAGATGTCATAAGATTCCAGCAACTAAATGACACAATAGATTTGTGAGAAGTAGCACTGATTTGTCAGGAAGTCAAACTTATCTATCCAGCCTCACTAGTGACTACAGCACACACACACACACACACACACACACACACGCACATGCGCACACACACGCATACACACACGCACACGCACATGCACATGCACACACAAAGGCTTGATTATATCAAGCAGAATACAAGTGCAAGAGAATTGCTACTTTTTTAGCCTAAGACTCAGCTTTGTACTCTGTCATCAGTTTAGTTTTGTGTTTATCTGTGTATGCATTCACAAATTATTTGAGCTCATAATTCTCACTGATTTCCATGGAACTCCTTCTTTTTGCCTTTCATACTTTATCATATATGTTTGGAATAGGTTCTTAGTTATATGTCTACTTTGACAGGAAAAAGCTTCTCCTTAGTTGCATACAATTGTTATTCTAGGTATCCCTTCATCTTGTAAACTTAGGGTTGTTTTCTTAATGCACAGTTAAAGCTATGTTTATGCAAACATAGGAAAAAAATTTGGACTCCTAACAGATTAATAATTTCCCTTTTCCAGGTAGGGCTGTTTCAGAGCCTTTCACACACTTGTTTCAATTTTTGCCATACATCATGTTTACAGACCATAGACTGTTGCATGGAAACACAAAGAAAATTCCACATTTTCCAAGAAAACCTTTAATTTCATGTTTAGTGTACAGTATTAAGAAAGCAGAAAAATGTTTTTTATATGTTTCTAATAAAAGCATTACAAGAACTTAAACATTATAAGAAATCCTAAGAACAAAACACTTGAAATACACAATGTATCTGCCAATTTAATAATGGTCAGAGAAGGGGAGATCCTCTCCTATGAGGAAAGACTGAGAGACTTAGGGTTGCTCAGCCTGGAGAAGAGAAGGCTCTGGGGAGACATTATTGTGGTGTTTCAATATATGAGGATTTATATGGCAGACTGAAAGAGATTTTTTACCAAGGCCTGTAGTAATAGGATATGGGTTAACCTTTTTAAACCAAAAGATTGTAGATTCAGATTAAATATAAGGAAGAACATTTTATTTGTTTGTTGGGACTTTTGGGGTATTTTATTATTTTATTATATTCTATTATTTGGCTTTGTTTATTTGATTTATTTTACACAATGAGGTGATGAGACACTGGAACAGATTGACCAGAGAATTTGTGGATGCCCCATCCCTTTAAGTGTTCAAGGATAGGTTGTGCAGGACTTTGACCAGCTTGCTCTAGTGCAATTTTTCTTCCCTGCCTATGGCAGGGAGGTTAGAACTCAATAATATTAAGGTCCCTTCAAACCCAAACCATTCTATGATTCTAGTTAAACTCCTTTTTGTTTATTCAGCTCTCAAAAATGTCAACAATATTTCTATAGAATAGTCTATAGTGAAGTATTTCCTAACCTCCTTCTGTTGATAGCATTTTTATTCTACATCTAGAGAACAAGATGAGTACACTCATAATACAAAAAAAAAACAAACAACCAACAAAAAACCCCCAACCAAACAAAAAACATTAGGCATGTCCTAGATGGGCTAAGCTATTATGACATGTGACAGATGATGATTAAGAGAAAAAAAACAACCTTGTCCTAAATCTGAATATCATTTGCCAGTCATCAATATAACTGATAGCATGACCAGATGTATCTTATCACATCATAGAATTTTTCCTTTGGCAAAAATAATGACATAAGACTAAACCAGCCAAGTCTGACTAGTTATACTATGTAAAATAAACCCCCAAAAACATTCAAGTGGGATTTATTCTTGTCTTAGGTAAGACAAATCTTAAATAACTGCATAGGGAAACAGAAGGCCTACTGCAATTCATGTTATGGAATAAAAAAAAATAAAAAAATCCCACAAGACATTTTTAAACAAAATGCATCAATAGTGATGGCAAAAGAATTTTCTCCATATAACTAGAGCAATCAAAAACTGGACAAGTCATAAGAGATCCTGTACATTTCTTATCACTGAAGCAGATTTATGTATCATGCATACTTCAATTATGTTGACCTTAATACAAGAGGGTTTTTTTTTATATGGACTGATAATGTGAATCTTATTAAATGAAGAGGAATGCCTTGTAGGACTGCTTCATATCCAAACACAAGACTTTGCCAGTCTTTTTGTTTACCTCAGGGAAGGCAAGAGTATTTGTTTCCCTAACACTCTTTGTAAGTAGCAAACACTCGCACAACTGCAGCTGTCCCTCATATTTTTGAAAGCAAGTACTAGTGCTGGAAACACAAGCCGTGTTGAGTTACAAGTTACTAGGTGCATAAAATACAAAAGGGAAAAAAGGTAACAGGCAGAACGGTTTCAACATTTAAGACTCAGAATGTTAAACCCCCATTTTTACAGGATGAAAACTCATACCCAAGGATAGGCAAACAGATGTATACCAGATACGAGAAGCGCTCTCTCAGCAGTGAGAGAAAAAATCATCTCTGGAGATCTTTTCATTTGTTATAACCTCCATACAAGAATCAAAGCAGAAAATAACGTAAAGCACTTACATATTTTTATAAACTATCATAAGAACTTGTAATTACATTTGTACTACACACTTTCCTATGCTTCTATCTTTGATGTGTATTAGCACTAATGAGACGGTCCATAACAGACTTTATTCAGAGGGAGGAATAAAGACATTTTATTGTACAGCTTCTTGCTTAATATATGGCTCTACAATTAAGGGGCAGGCAACATGCAAAATAGTTCTTAACTAAGGAATTTACAGTTTGTTTATCTGACAACAGCAGAGGCCTAAAGCTAATCCATTATTCATGAAGCAAAGGGGAGAAGAACAAAGAGTAATGCAACATAGGTTTTCCGGTCTTGATACAGAGCAAAGTTTACACATACAATCTACATTTCTTTCAAATGCGAGGGACACCAGACAAGCAATATCTGCAGACTTTTAATCCAACTCTGTTACTGGCGTCGCTTTCAAGTTCTGTTGATTTTCCAAAGGGCAGCAGATCTCCCACCCAATCTCCCCACAGTCGGGGTGGTTTGCGATCCCACACACTAATTATTGGAATTTGCATCCTACAGTGCATAGTTAATCCAAAATTTCAAAAGCAAAAGCATATGTATGCTTCAAGTAGCTGTTTGAATATCCAAAATCAACTTATCTGAGATATGAATGAGCAGGGACATTAACAACATAGCCTTTTGAAATCCCTTCAAGACATCTCTATCTACAGTGCTCTTATTTTTTTTTCCATTATAGATATGAGATCATCAAATAAGTTTGCGAAAACATTTTCAAAGTTTTTAATGAGTTGTGAGAAAAAAAGAGAAAGTATTTTAAAGAGGTATAATACTAAGTTGCAGAAAGTATGTTTTGATTCAAGTAATTTTCAGAAAATTCTAACAAATCATATAAATATTGTTATAATGTGCTCTGTAAAATTAAGTGCTATAAGAATTTTACAACTTCCAATTTTTATAAAAGTGATAGTGGCTGGAATATTTTCAGAAGGCACCATTTCAGCCTTCCTAGCTGATTTTCTCAAAGACTGAATTTATTCTTACTCAATATTTGGTAGATGGCAACACTGCCTTCTAATAAGCAGAGATTGTGAAAACGCTGCAACTACGCATGAAACTGATGATAGCAGTTGCCTCTATAGCCATCGATATATCTATTACATCAAATAAATACTAAAACTTTGTAAGATTGCTTTTTAGAAGAGTAACCTACTCAAATTTAGAAATATTTCCTTTTGGGTGGAGTGGTTCTCTGTTCTTTAAAAATAGCTTTTTAACCCAACACTGAAATACACTTTGGTGTAGCTAAACTTGGATAACTAAACCTAACTTCAATAGACAATCTGACAATGTTTTAGAAAGAAGACAGCAGCAATATAGCCATCAAGTTGGAGGAAAATAGCTGCCTGTATACTGTATGGGTAGTCACGGATTGCTTGTTTATGAGATGAAATGCTACCAAGACAACTTATAGAAGTGCTGGAATAATGGCTAATTTCCAGTCAGTTAAGCTTGAATGAGATACATTTACATGAAAATCCTTTGACCTGAACATTGAGCTCTTTGCTCATATTCTCATTCTGCAACACCCATCACTGCCTCTCATCCCTGTTTGTTGACAAATTGCTACAAGACAGTTAAAGAGAAGACCATTAGTAAGCAGCTACCAGGATATATGAATATTGAAATTATACCAGAACTCCACCTTTTTGTTGACATGAAAATATAAAAAACATTGAAAAGGTACTAAATTTTGTCATCAGTGCAGACTTAAATAGGAAAAGAAGCAGCTATTTTAACAACTGTTCTTCTTCCCTCTAAAATTTTTAGTACATCTCTTAAAAGAGGAGATATGGGAAACACAATAATAAAGGGATTTACTTCAGATATAGGCTGGTTTTCATCAAGATTTTCACCATGGCTTCTCACACCAAGGATAAGACATAGATACAAAAAAGGCAGTTCCACACATCCTCAAAGCTACTGAAACACATATCCCAGAGACTGGCACCCACCAGTGAAAGCTTCAACTCTCTACTTCCCCACAACCAGGTAAATATGATTATTCAAGCTCAACACATAAAGGCCTTCCAGCAAGCACTTTTGAGTACTTCCTTTGTCTTACACCTACCTGCTCATAAAATTAGGTGTTTCCTTGCAGGTTACTAACAAAGAACTAATCATTCACCAACCAGGAGATAAATTCTTATGCCCATCTCAGACAAGATAAAATGATAAGACAGTTCAATGATTACATTTAAAATACCATGATAGCACACCAGCTGACTGTTTTAGCTTGTCTCAATCTAGAAGCATCATTTTTTTAAAAATACTGCATTAGCCAAAATAGCATTTGTTGCAATTTGGGATTATTATGTAAATTCTCTCCCCTGCCATTAACTGTCCATGCCAGTAGTTAACAAAGAAAGTAGTTGACTG
>JAWWLZ010000118.1:23939685-23960451 GCA_035041345.1 Poliocrania exsul
GGTTTTTTTTTTTTTTTTTTTTTTTTTTTTGTAATCTGCACTGGGATCCTTCCATTGCTTATTTTAAAAGTCAGTACATCAAGAAAGGTAAAAATTTGAACTTTCATCTGTTTCTTCTTTTCTACAAAACTTTAGGGAAGGCTTAGTGTGCAAACTCACATAGCAGTCAGTGCTATATATTCCAAGCAGTGCAAACAGTCTGCATGTTTTGTTTCAGGCTTTTTGCAAATCATGCATCCTATGAAACCACCTCAGCTTGCTCAAGATCATGGACTTGCTATGACAAATACTGTGTCCTCTGAGTGACCCAGGATGTTTGTTTTTGTTGGCTAGATGACAATACATGGGAGACGGTGAATACTAACCACATTGTATGATTTGGTCCAACTATAAGGTTCTCTTTTCTTTCTCTTCAGGAGAAGCAGAAAAAGTTGTTATACCTTTCACTTTATGGCAAAGACCTGCTGAGTTCAAACTGAAAAGGCAACATAAATTCAATGAGATGATTCTCTTTTATCCAGACCACTGGTATACTTGAAATATTGTAGAGGGAAGAAAATATGCAAAGAACATCCATTCTTTGAAGAGAATTATCTTTTAACCCATTTAAAACTGTTTTTCATTAAATATCATTGGGTTGGAGGTTTTTGGAAGTTTTTTTCTGGTTTCTCCCAGACTTGAATTACACTTTTGATAATAACACCCAGCAGGGGTATAGCTCTTTTTCATGCAATCACCTAGGATGGAATTTATTCTAAAATGACATCCATGGATGTTACATCCTCTTTAATATTATTTCATGATTTATCTAATCTGAAAGGTGTCAAAAAATGAAACTTGCTGAAGTCCATTCAATTGCGCTCAAGAGATACTATTCTGTAATTTAAACAGCATTCCACTTACATGAAAAGCAGTGTGTCTCTCATCTTTATCTGGTTCACTTCAATATGTTGGGACATTTATTAAATCTTTCTTGTGAAAATTTCTTGCTCTAGATAATGTGATCTGCCTGTGGGATTATTTTTATATTACAAAAGCAGTCAAAACCTGCTAGGTATTTTTCCAAATGAGTCACACTGATGATTTCTGTCCCCTAAACCTACAACTTTGGGAAAGTTAATTTAATATCCAAAATGAAAGGCATGGTTAGCAAATGGGACATACCCATCACACAAGAGGATCTCCTGGTATTTACAACTTCAGGGCCATTTTATCCATTCCTGCCAGCAGCTTAATCTGCTAGATATTCATAAGAAGTTACCTCAAACCATCACAAAGCCCACCTGGCAAAGTCATGGACTCTCTCATTCTTTTGAAACATAAATTAATGTCATGTTATCATCTCACATTTAGTAACTCCTCACCAACCTGCTGTCCAATGTTACTTAGTATCTGAAACACTGCTGCAGGGAGAAGCAAAATTAAGTAACAGCACAGGTGAAGGTAGAAACAAAGCCACAGCACGAGGAGAAAAACCACAGGAAGGAGACCCGATGGTGCAAAGCTGATGCCTAATTGCTGTTGTGTAACTTAAATAAAAAAGGAAAAAAGTTGTATCAATCATAACTTTTCTGCTTTGAAAGACATATTACCAAAGCAAATATAGACTGAAAGATAAATTGAGGAGTGAGGAGCCAAAGAATGGAGGAAAGGTTTAAGGATTTTTCAAGGAGACAGAGAGTACAGTGCAGGAGATCTGATTATTTATGCTCCTGGAAAGGTTCCACTTGTCCGAAATTGGAGGCTGAATGAGAGAAAAGGTCACCTGCCAGAAGATCAGCAGAAGGGATACAGTTCCCCATCAATGAAGGTGATAAAGCAAGCAGAGATCAAATAAATGATATTTTTACAGCCTTTGAGAATTAAGATTCTAGGAGAGATAATTTATGACCAATATTTTTCCCTATCTGGCAGGTGCCATGGGAATAACAGAGACCTGATGTAGATGACCAGTCAGCTGTGTTTTGCATTCAGGGTGTTTCATCAGAAACTACAGTTTGCTCCCAGTGTTACAGAGAGTAGAAGGCAGAGCATAGTGGCAGACTTGACTCTGGGTGGCCAGTGCAAAGTACAACCTGTCACAAACAATCTCTAGCAGTGACCTAAAGGAGTTGGGTATGCACCTTTCAGGCAGTGCAGTTTTAGCTACGAATCCTTAATGTGCAAGTTAGACATAAAGGTATAGACAGGCAGGTCAGAGAACTATGTTCTTATCTTCCCTCTGTGTTCCTCGTTTCCCCATGCATGCCTCCCTACCTAGCCCTCAGGGGAGTCGAGGCAACATACCTGGGCAACTTCAATTGTACTTTCCCAGGAAGATATATGGGAAATTAAAGCAAATTTCATACACTATTAAGGAGATTTACATAAAATAGAAAACTCCGTTTCTGTTTACCCTAAACTGACACTGCCTTGAACAAAAAAACCCAAAACAACAACAAAACAAAAAGAAAACAACACCCAAAAAACCACAAAACAAAAACCCCCAAACAAAACAAAATTTCAAATTTCTTTACTTGCCTGTGCACTGCACTGGAAAAATGGACTGGCAGAGGAAGTCCCAAATTTATCTCCACTTTGTAGTTCACAAAGACGATTTCTCCCCTGTTGAAATGAGGTGAGTAGCCTGTCTTCTCTGCCCAGAAAGGATTTGTGCATTTCCAGCCATGTCTCTCATGTTGAATACACACAAAACCCAGGTCTTGTTCTTTGACTGAAAGAAGTATGGCTGATTGGTGTCCAAATTGCTGCTCTGTGTCTATATCAAAATAAAATCTTAAGAAAGTTGACGCATGTGGTCTGAGCAACACTACCTTTTATCCATGCCCCTCATTCACATACATGCACACGCACCCACAAACATCATGTGTGTGTATATACATATACACACACATATATCTATATTTACACATATCTAATTAAACACAACTTAACATGCTCTGTTCATCTGTGGCATGCTAGGGAAGGCTTGCAGACATGAAAGGCTTACCAACAGATAGCATCCATCCTCTAAAGTTTAGACTGCAAAAAAAGTTACTCTTTAATAGATTTCTGACTTTTATTCTCTGAGGCTTATGTGTAACCAATTATTGTATCCAGAAATTATTGAAGATACAGCTTTGTGCTATTACTTGTCCAGAGGCTTTTTCAAGAAGATGATAGTGGATCATCATAAAAAAAACAGAACAACAACATTTTCTAGATATGTATGAATGCATCAAAAAAGTCTTATTACATTGTCTAACACACTAGAGACACTTAATATTGTCTCATTTCAGGACTTGTTGAATTAAAATATTAATTGGTTTTGATGAACAAAAAGCTAATAATTGCAAAAAAAAGTGCAAACTTTCATCAAATCTTTTAAGCTTATTGTATTAAGTAGAGGGGGTAAGGAGAAGTCAGAGAAGTTCAGACAGAAGATTTGAAGGATCAAACAGAGACCATTTGTAGATCTGGTAGCTCTGTGACCTTCTGGGCTACATCAAACCATGTTCTCCACAGGAAAATATTGTAACAGCTTTCCTTAAAACATAGCTTGAAAATGCTTCTTTTGTTCTCAATCATGTGAGAAAGCAGAATGGGAGAGGGGACATAGCACAGCCTGAGGCAGAACAACTTTTTCTGCCCAGAGTGTAGTGAGTGCTCCCTGCTTTCAGGGTAGTGTAAAAGGGATAAAAAGGGATAACTCAGAATTGTTGTTCTGAGTGACTCTTTTTGACTTTGACAGAAGGATGGCAAGTTGCATTACAGATAAGTTTCAAAATATTATTCCCATTCCTATACCCTCCCAGAGAGTGACTGGAATAACATATTACCCGAGTGATTTGCAGGTTAATAACTGTAATAATTTTTCATCCATGTTAATAAATAGACTGCCTGTATTCAAGTTAACAAAGTATGAGCAGTAATAGCTTTGATTTAAAAATGTTATTTCTTAGGAGCATGAACCTTATTTTCATATTGGATAGATTAATGAAACATTACTTTTATATAGCAATTAATCATTATTCACTCTTTAAAAAATATGGAAGTGTTCCAGCCTCTACCCAGGCCTAGTTTTCCTCAAAAGTTATTGTTTTGGCTAAAGGACTGCAGTACTATATTCTGAAAGGTGTCACAAACCTTTCTGAAGGACTAAATTAGAATTCAAGTGCTCTTGACAAGTTGGGAAAAGAGTCTAAAATCTGAAGGCAACAATTAGTATGTGTTGATGCACATGAGGCCCATCGTGGATTACAGATCAAATGTGAGTCAGCAATGTCAGGCTATTGAAAACTGAGAAAAGATATATGCAATGCATGGGCCATGATTGTTGTAGTCTCCTCACTGCTGGTCTGATCTGAGCTGCTGCTTTTGGCACTCCAATTGAAAGAGATGGAAATAACTGGGTAAGGACCCCAAGAGGAGCAGCAAGTATAGGAAGGGTTTAATGTGCATATAAATGAAATGGAAAAGTGAAGGCTCTCTACAATGTCTATACTAAAAGAGGAAATTGAAAAGCCATAAACTGATAATATTCCAGTGAGGGAGAGAATGTTCTCAGCTGTTTCTACTGGTACAGTGGAAAAATAAAAGTAGAAATCTTAATTTGTATGAAAATCTATTCAAATTAGCCATTAGAAAGAGCTTATCTATTTGCAAAAGTGCTGACTAATATGAGAGGGCACGAAATATCCCATTTTAAAATGTTTTCCATAGATATTAAACCCTCACTGACAGATCTCTGCCCTTGTCAGTTTGCATTTACCCTTTTGCAGAAGTGTAGACTAGATGACCCCTAGAGGTCCCTTCCAGTTCTTCATCTCTGTGAAGTTATAGGGAGCAGGCAAAGGAAACTGCAAAAGGTACTGAGTAATGGGCTCACTTCTTCAAAATTTTTTCATCCTTACACTGGCACACATCCACATTTTGAATTTATTTGATTCTGAATTGCATCCAAGTAAGTGTCTACACATAATTACATACATGTCCTGCAAGCCAAAATGATTGTTTCTTTTAATATGAATCATCTTGAAGAGCATTTGATTACTAAAAATTAGAAAGTTTCTAAAAATACATTATGCCCTATTTAGCGTGGTATTATAAAAATACCATGGTATTTGATTTGAAAATGTCCCCTCGATGCCAAGTCTTACCCAAGCTGACTGGTGTAGCCGGGGGCAGAATTTGGCCCACTGTAATTAAATCTGAATGTTGCATCAGAGTTTAACCAGTAAAAGACCTTGGTTTTGGTGTAAAGACACTCAAAATTTCTACTGTCTTTTTTTTTTAATTGTCTTTGGGACTGTAACAGTCCTTCCATAGGTTTTAATCATACGATGAACAGAATTCAAAAGAAATGTATCAGCTGAGAATGCGTCAGTGGGATCAGAAAGGTATGATTTACAGCCAGAATTGACTTTTTTCTCCCTACTTCCTGCTCTCTATGTTTATAAAGTACAGGCCTTGATGTTAGCTGATAGAGAAATACACCTAAGATGTGTTGATAATACCTAATATGAATTCTGAGTCACCACATGTGGCCTCCTCCACCAATATATATATTTCTTGTCAGTTACTCTAAAAGAAACTTCTGACCTGAAAGAAGGTCACAATGGAACACACAGGGCTGGATTCTCCATCTGCTGAATTAATTTTGTGAGGCTTACAGATTGAAAACAGAATTTTCTTTGGGAAGTTTATCCTGTTCTGTTTTAAACTTTACTGGTGCAACACTGGCAGAAGTCTGGTATGGGATATAACTCCATCTGAGATAGAAAGATTTTTTTTATCAGTACTAGAAGAAGGTAAATAGGTGGACTAAGAAAAGGAGGACAAGGAAGAGATAAGCATATGTGAATGTAACAATGAAAAGGAAATTTGAAAGAGTGAATCTTTGCCATGTTGCATTCCCCACTTTCAACTAGTTTGATATTTGCCAAACCTCCACAGTTTTAACTTATAACATAGTAATATAAAAGAAGGGATGTCTTTCCTCTTGAATGTCTTTGTGCTTGAATAGGAGTTTCTTTTTAAAGATTTAGTAGGGCAACCTTGCACCAAGTACAAAGAGAAGGGCAGACCCTTCCATTGTACTGTATTAGCTTGTTCCACCAGTAGAGTTGAATCTGTTGAGTGAATAAGGAAATGATCTTTGGGGACTGTAGGATTTCTGATCAAAAATTATGTCTGAACATCTGCTTGGCATAGTTTTCCCATGGGCTGTGTTATTGCCTTATGGGGGAGTTTTCCACAATCCTGTGGAGAATAAGGATGGGCTTGGTGCTGGTTGCTTTAAAGTACAGGTCAAGCAATGTCACAGTTTGTGCTTGGCTCAAAAGAATAAGTTTTAATGGCACTGTCTTTTGAGAACTGGATGTTTAAGTTTGGAAAAGTATATCTGGAGGCATTATCCAAGGATTTTTTTTTCACAGGGGACAGCTGTTGAAAGTAAGCTGTTTTGTTTGCTCTCAAAGCTACTTTCATCAGCACCCAGGATGGGTGGCAAATTAGGTAGAAGACTGTGGAATAAAAGTTGTAAAAACTCATACTATTTCATCCACTGTGAGCTATAATTTTATAAAGGAGTATTGTAGCAACTGTTCTTTAAGCTCAAAATCAGATTCTGCTTTCAAAATAGATGTCAATTTAACATTCAAGCGAGAAGCAAACATCATTGTGAATAGACTGCAACTGTGAAGACAATCAAAGTCATGTGTTGAATGATAAATAGAGACTACTTATAAAATTTGCAATGGTACACGCCACTTTTCAAAACTGCTGTATGACTTTATTATAATTCAATTTCATATCTCGGAAAAAAGGCTTAGCAAGGCAATTAGAGTATGATTCACCTTGTATACTGCCCAAAATGTCAATTCTAGTCATACCTAGAATAAAATAGAACAAAGTAAAACAAAGTAGAATAGAATAGAATAGAATAGAATAGAATAGAATAGAATAGAATAGAATAGAATAGAATAGAATAGAATATTTCAGTTGGAAGGAACTGACCATGATCACTAGTACAACTGTAAAATAGCAAATCTAAAGCCAACTATTCAAAGTCTTTGCCTTTTCATGGATCTCCATGTTTCAGAAACAGGTCAGATCATAAAACTTAATTAAAATTTTGCCTGTTTTATCACTCTTCTATGAAAAATATTTGTATAGACAAAGCAGAAATAAGACAGTTGCCCTGGGATATTATTAGATATACTCATTCATAACAGAGAGAGGCAAAAAATTTAAATGATATTTTATGTTCCTGTTTCTATTCTTTGTTGACATGTAAAAAATTAGATATGTGAGAAAGAAATGAGTCGCTCACACTAACAGGTGATTAAAACCTTAAAGATAAACAAAGACTGATATCAGAAACTGATAAGAGAATCTGCCAAATATAGCAGCCCTCAAGAAATTCAAAAGAATTCCTGAATTCCCTGGATATATGTAAAAGTATATGCCAGACAATGTAAGGTGCCTATATCCCATACATTGAATTAGGAGAGCTAAAAGATTGAAGAGGAGGGGAAGTGGAGGAGGATAAGAAGGTTCAGCAGCAGATTATATTAAGAGTTGGAAAGATGCCTCCTCTAAGCCATATTAAATACAGAAAAGGTCAACATTTTTGGCATTCAGGCCAAATCTAAATGAGAAGGGTTCAGCACCACACAACCCCTGTAATATGCTGTCAGCTCTTTAGCAGCTAGAAAAGATGTTATCAGTAGAGGCAAGAATGCAGAGGAATGTTCTTGGAGGCTTAAGGCAGATAAAAGAAGGGGGTAAGGTATCACTTTATATTTTTCTTTCCTGATGTCAAAAAGATCTATCAAATACACAAATTTTATAAAATAGGTGCCCAAACATAAATTTTTATTCAGAAGGGAATGAAAAACAAAAGATGTCCTTTGAAATGCTAGTCAGTCCATCAAAGCTATTTCTCTCTCGACCTTTTACTCAGGATGCCAGTGACATGCAGCATTAGCTGGAATAAATACATGACTGGCCATGTGATATTCAGATATGATAATCTAGTCATAGTAAATAGTGAAGTGGAAAGAAAGCACAAAAAATATAAGACAGAATTAAGCAAACCCTAAAATTTATCCTGCATACCCTTAAATGAAAATATTATATTTAAATGGCACCCTTCTGCAAACCTGGAGATATAAGGCAAAGGAAACGCTGTGGCCCTTTTTCAGGGCATATGGGAGTGTCTTGCTTCACAATAACTAGCCAAGGCTCACTGAAAGAAGCAGCAATCATTAAAACTGCTTTACTAAGGTAATAATAATCCTAGTTATATATAAAAAGAATTTTATATTTTCTAATTAGCATAAAAATGGCCCAGAGTCTGGAATTATATTTCAGCCACTGCCCTTAAATGGACTGCACAGTAGGTTACAACAGCTAAACCTTTGCTTCTATTTTATTGCCTCAGTCACAAGGTTTTAAGCTCTATTTATACAAGTGGTTTGAGTTATAAAACACACATTATTACTTAGAAGTAATTGAAAATAGCCTTCCAGACAAACAGAGCTCTGGCCACCTGAACTGTAAGTTTGCCTAGGAAAACTATAATTTGATAGGTGTGCGACAAATGGTAGATATCCGGCACTAATTCTTCTGCATGTCATTTGATACAAAGATGTAAGGAAAACAGTAGCAGAAGCATACACAGTTATTTTGAGTTTAAGTCACTAGGAAAATTATGGGGAAATTGCAAATGTCTCCCATTAACTTTTTAACTTTATTAGTATGTTTTCAATTTAGCTGACAAGCTCCTCCTTTGCAGGTCCTTCAGGAATGTGTAGAAAACTAAGGTACTTGATAAAATGTTTCCATGCAGAATTTGGTTTCAGCATTGCAGTAAAATGTACACACTTAGGCTTTTTCCTCTTTAAGCTGGTAGAAACTGGAAATGTTTGAGAAAAGTGATTTGCTCTCCTCAAGATAGACTTTTTTAGTAATGCACCTTACATGGCTAGAGAGAAGTAAGTATGGAAGGTAAAAGTTTCAAGAAGAAAGAAAAACATTCATTTTAAAAGGGGCTAAAGTAATTTCCGAGTCTTCTACTAACAAAAGACTCAAGACTTAATTCTGCTCTGGCTGAAGTCAAGGTAAGTAATTTAAATCAAATTGGACCTCCTTCTAACATAGGAATAGGGCAAGTACATCTGGAATAACTCCTGGATATACTCTAGAATAAAACCTATCCCAAAAGTGTGGAATTTTCTGCAGCTACACAGGATCATGGCCAATTTAAAGTTGCATTCTGTTTCTGGTGAGCCTGAGTAAAACTTTCAAAATCAAATGAGTGTCCTTGAAGCCTCACTCCTTGAAGAGACTTAGGCATTTCAGAAACTTTTACTCCATACCTCTTTCCAAACCACTTTTGTGTGTTTGCCTCCAACATATGCCCTTTAAATTGATGCCATGAGTGCACTTTGTATTGGAATGCAGCTGACAGTATAAATAGCTGCTCTGCTTAATTACAAAAGGAACACTGTTTTCTTCTAGATTCCTTTGCATCATCAGTATAAAAATCTTGTTTCATTAAATTTCAAATTCTAAACTTTAAGTGTTCATTTAAATACTTCCAGATATGTGTTCTAGAGAAGTAGTATGAATTTAAGATAAACACAAAAAAACAGGATTTGTGTTTTCTTTGTTGCAGGAAGTGGCTTTCAGTAAAAAACTGATATAAAAGACCTAAATCCCCATAATCAGCATGGTTGCATGTCATGCTAGTAATGGTTTTAAGTGGAACTTCCTTTCAACTCCAAAGAAAAAGCATGTTTTCAAATTTTTGTCACAATATTGCTCTACCCCAGTTAATATTGCAGCCCATAAGTACTGCAAGCTGTGCTATAGAAGGTGACCAGCTAAACCTTAGAGCAGCTTGGATGTGAAATGCTGTTGTTTCTACTTTACAGGTCGGTGAACGGAGTCAGAGAATAAGCTATATCCCTTTATGGTCTCAATCAAATCATATTGAACACCACATAGTTGACTTTTCTTATTTCCTTGACTCATGCTCTGGGTAATAGAATTTTCTGTGTATGTACACCCAGTCCACAAGCCACTAAAACCTAAAATAAAAGCAAAGATGCTTTCACTGATTAAAAATAAACATTTTAGGGGTTTTTTTTAGGTTTTGACCATTCTAAGCATTTCTCAGTCTACAGGATGAGTGAAACTTGAGCAGGTTTTATCTAAGTAAGCACATTTGGCATTAATGTCCACTTTATTCTACTCTGTGACAGCAGATTAACACAGTATCCCCACACCAGGAACATCACGTGGACCTGGGGGCCACAGCATGTTCAAAGCATTTCCTGGGTTGAAGCAAAGCCCTGCGGGCCAAACCCTGCAGCCCTCACCGAGACAGGGCTTCAGCTGGCTTAGCTGGTGGCATTGCCAGAGTCAGGGCTGTTGGAGTGTCCTGGTTCATGGGACTGTACCCACTGTCCCTTGCCTGCCAGCGCTCACAAGGGGCAAATGCCTGTGGCCTTTAGGACCACCAAGGGGGCTCAGCTACTACAGCACTGTTGCAACGTGTGCTACATGCTGCTTTTAAGTAGTCTCAGGCAGACTTCACACAGATCAGGGTGAAATTTTCTGTCTTGGAAAAAATGCTGAAATTTTAACATTTCAAAAACTCTTTGGAGCCTCACTGAAATCTAGCAGAGCAGACATTTAAAAGGTGTGGTTTTCCTTCAGCATTGCAAACATCTGAGACAAGAAGGCACTGAGGGTTGATTTCCAGACCAATTATTTCCCAGTAAGGATTTGAATATGTTATTTGAGCAAATTTTGTAGGTTTTTAAAGTTTTCCCACCCATCTCTTAACAGCTCTGCTCTTCAAAGCTCCATGGCTATTTAATAGAGTAGTGTTCTGAAATCATGCCAGCAAAGCAGGACAGTATGGATTAGTGGTGATCAAAACCATAGTAAGCAGGAAGGAACACACATCAGAACCTCATTTTCTATTTGGGCTATTCTGTTTCAGAAATCCAACTGAGTCATGGTGCTCAGTCTCCTGGCACAAGTACCTAAAGTTTAAGAAGACTGTGAAATGGTCTGGACAACTCTAAACACCAGAGCTGGGGTTACATCATGCTACACAGCCAGCACGTGTGGGCAAGGGCAGACAGGGCAAGTGGAGCGGCAGCTCTGGAGCTGAAGTTCTTCAGCAAGTTCTAGGTCTTTTTCACTGTTGAAAAGAGACTGTAATTTGGACCCTCTGGAGGTTAGGACATGGCTTCTTTAGTCTAAATCACAAACCATTATTCAGATAATGTATCTGAGATATCAATCTACATTCTCTTTGTAGTCAATAGAAGAAAAAGTTTAACATGATTTGTCTATGGTTTACTTTACATAACTACTTCATGGGGGTACTAACCATGCCCTCAGAGTGCCTTTTCTTCTATATTGTCTACAAATCCATGACTAGTTCGCATGCTGACAAGAAGCATTTTTTTTAAAAAATAGAGTATTTCTAAAGGAAATGTTTTGATTTTTTTTCTCTTAGAATAGAATAGAAAAAGAAATAGAACACAGTTGTGTAAAGCTATGAGTGAGGAATATGCCCTTCCTGAGTAATGTATTGAGAATACCTCATTAAGGAGGTTGGGAGGACTAGCTCAGATATTGACACCTACAGTGAAGACAACTATATTGAATTAGATTAATCTGTTCCATTTGGTCACATTCACCACTTTTCCTCATCATCCACCATCTTTGCAGCTCCTCCTTACAGCTTTTTTCTCCATCTCAAAACTCTGCCTCCTCCTTAGGAAGCACAGATTACAAATGTACGTTATAGCCCCTGCTGTTGTTGCCAAAACCTCTTCCTTTCTTCCTCTGTCAGGTTTATATCTCAGGTGATCTCTGAATTTCCAAAAGCTTTCAAAGACTTCATCTTCCATCAGTCTTTTCCTCATGGAGTGCCTTTTCACATAACACTTTGGACTAGTTTGGACTGTCATGACTGAGGATTTTCAGCTATTGAAAGTCTTACACACTCATTGGAACAAGTCACATCTATTTTTTTGTGGTTTTTTTTTTTTTGTTATCAGTTCTCAGAGTATTTAACCACAATTGTACCCAAACTGATGCTTTTGCCCAGCTGCCACCAAGAACTGCTCCACGTAAGTTTTGGTGCCTGTGGAAGGCTATCCAGATAGGAAAAAAAAATCTAATTTCTAGTTTTACAACTAGAGGTAGTTTTGTTGCTACCTGTGGTGCCTGGAGCTTGAAAACATTTATTTGAGCCTTTGAGCCCTCCTAGGTTAGATATTCTCTGGATAAATATAAAACAGGACACTGAGGACAGGAAAAAAAGAGCTCTGACAGAAAAAAAAAAAAAGGTAAAATAAAAGAATCCTCATTCTTTCTGCTAATAGACAAGTACTCATTTTCATTTATAGTTCCTCTCAGTTCAGGGAATGGACATGACTCAGTAGGAATGGGGAACAGAAAGGGCACTTTGGGTATCACTGTCTGTCTCAGGATGAGTCACAAAGATGAAAAGAAATGTCAGCAGAGTGTGACAGGGCATCCTGGCCCTCAGTTCCTACCACAGTAGTTACTTTTTGTTTGGAGAAAGGTAGTGCTCTTAGTGGGGTGAGGAGGATAACTGATTCCCCACCACAAAACAAAAATAGAAGGTCCGTGACCAGAGCTAATACAGCTTTTCTGGTTGCAAGGTACATCTCAAAATGCAGAAAGAGGGAAGGATGCTGCTTATATTTGTGCCATTGTGCCAAATGACTTTTCATATTCCCTTCATATGATGCATTACAGAAGGCTGCTGAGTAGCTTTTCACAAATGATATGCTATAGAGAAAGTTACAATGGCTACAACAAAACCAGGAAAGATTTCTAGAGACGAAGGTGAAGTAGCCATAAATAATAAATACAGAGAAAATAAAATCATGCTTATAGTGAGAACTGGAGCTCATAAATAAGAAGTTTGGGCACCTTCATTTATAATATCAAGCCAAAGTACTTTGTACATTTAAAAAAGCCTAGATAACAAAATTGCACTTATTTATTTGCCTATCCTGGCATTTTAAAATTCTAGTGTGTGCAGGAAGTGACAAAATACCACAAACGTCCTAATTTTTCTGGCTGACTGTGGTCAAGGAAATACCAGAAATATCATGGGACCTTTTTCTTACATTTGCAAGTATTGAAGTAAAAAGAAAAAAGAAAAAAAGAAGCTGAACTTCCGCAACCAGGGCTGAGTTAATACCTGTGATCTGAGGTTTCTTAGAGTTGAGTAGGCAATTTCCTGATATTATTAATATAGCAAATCAAGATGAGAGATGGCAGATCTAACAGTAAACCACTATGGACTGTAAAACAGAAAGTCTGGGTTACTCTTCTTTTCCATCGTTGTGTCTCTCTGTGACCTTGTGAAAGGGCATGTTCTCTCTCCAGTCAGCCTTCCCCTTGTGAAACATTTTCCCACTCAACACAGTGAGTATTATTGTGTGCAATGTGCATTCTTTTCATCAAAGATGAGGATACTGAAAAATATTTTGATGTGTAAAAAATAATTGCTCTTCTTGATCCAGTCCTTGAGTTATCTTATTATTTAATTTGATGGCATTTTTCATATAAGAAATACTTCTTTTCAAGTTGAACAGTTTCAGGTGTCCCATATGTTTGTTTACTGCCTCTGTAGTCATTTATCCCTGAATTTTACTACTGATGTCTAAAATACAAAATTTTAATAATGTCTGATAAAAAGCATGAAATAAGAACTGGGTTTAATCTACATTATATAAATCTATACATTTTTATACAAGAATCATTTAGCTAAAAAACCTCAATGTATGATATGTATGTTCAGAGAACCTGGAGTCTCAGAGCCAAAGTAACCATGATTTGAGATGCAGCAGTATAGGCTTATTACTTAGAGAAACAACCACAAGGTGGAGATGTTACAAGCTCTTACTAGCAAATGTGAAGCATAGTGGTTAATACTGATTTTTCTGGGTTTAGTGAAGGGAAATAGGATCGTATTTTAAATTAAAACTGTCTCCAGTCAACAATTATAGTGCAATAAAAGTAAAGGAAGTCTATAATAGCAGAATAATTAAAAGGAAGGACATTTATATCTTGACCTTGAAATGAATTCCTTGTATTTTAGAATATTTAGTGGCACTAACTTGATTGTTTCTTTCCATAAAGGAACATGATTTATGGTCAAGAAATAAATTGTGTATTTTATAATTACGTAGCTAGACTTCAAGTCAGCTTTGCACAGTCATCCAGTGTCCCTCAAGACCTTCACATGGCCATGCAGAAACTATCTTTCAGTGCAGGAAGGGGAGCAGCAGAGGGAGAAACAAGCTGGAGTGTGTTGCATTTTAGCTCTGCTGTATACATCTGTACAAGTGAAGGCCTCCAACTCTTGCAATATCCACACCATAGGAACTGTGGGTGAGAATTGCATCAAGCTCAGGAAACCCAAAAGAAGTGAAAGGCAAGTTTCACAATCGATGACATTTGCAAGGGTAAGGAAGAGAAAGAAGTAATCTCTACCCAGCAGTCAGAACACTCTGTAGGATGGGAAAATGTGCATTCAGTCCCTTTCCTGAGAACTTAGAAGTAGAAATTTGACTACAACATCCTGACAATCTGACTGCTTAGGAAACATTCCTACGAAACAAGATCTACAAATTCCAAATTTTTCTTTGAATAAACGAGGAAGATTATTTAATTATTCTACTGAAATACGTGCAATCTTCTTCTCTCCTTCATGATTTTAATTATTCTTATGCATCTAGATTCCAATTTTTAAATGATTCATAGAATAATTTTCAAAAACACTGATCTTTCATTGCCCAGTTTTCAGCAGTTCAAATTTTAGAAGCGGTTTGTAAGATTGCTCTAGAACAGCAGAGTTTCTAGGAATGACAGGGTTTTCTATACCCATATAATACTCTACCAATTACTTTCCCCTTTTGCTCCATTTTCTAAATTCCTGCTTTTTGTATAAGCTATGGGCATATGACCTGCAGGACTTTCCAAAATACAACATACTACTGTTGCCAGCAATCTCAAGGTTTGTAAATACTTTCTATAGGAGTGGAAGTTAATGTGACTTGGAAATAGTGTGACCTATAACCCTGAATGGTTTCTACACCACTGTCTTGAGAGAATTAAGTCATTTAAGGTATTTTGAGACATGAAAAAAAATCTTTGAAGACTAGTACTGGTGTTATCTACATCTTTTAAATTTAAAACTTAAAAATCACTTGAACTTAGTTATGTCATCTGCTCTTTTCCTAGAGATACAATGTAATACAGAAGGAACTAGAATCTAGTTCAAGAATCATAACAGTTCTGTGTCTCCATAAAATATGTTACAATGCTACATAACTGTTGGCTAAGAGATGTGTATATGTTACATATCCATTGCTAAGATCTGTAAATTTATGTATATCTATAACTTCTGGACCCAATTTCTATCAAGCTCATCCTTCAAACTGCCAAAAATTACTCCTGTGGAGTTTTCATATTACAGAAGTATTATAGTTATGTTATGGGAAGTAAAGAAATGGAAATTAAAATACATTTGCTTCTGTGTTTCACATATGTTTGTGTACCTCCAAGTTCTTCCTATGTAGTAATTAGGTTATTCAGAATTAGGAAAATGTGGATGTGTGATTTATATTACATGCATATATTTATCTCTATAAAAGTTATTTCCCTGATTCCCTTTCAAAACAACTTTATCTTTACTAGGATGTAAGAATTTTTACATTGCAAGCATATTGTACAGACTTATACCCTTTCAGCAGTTGTATGTTACCATTAGTAGTATTAAACCTTAGAAATCCTCCAGACTCACTGTGTAATTTAAAATGCTAGAGTATTACTTGTCCTTTATGGTCTTACTTTATATCTTGGTTTGACTTTAAAAACTGGATAATGAAGATAGAAGAATTGCACAATACAAAAAAACAGACTGTAAAATATTAACTTCGGGTGAGACACGCTCCCTTGCCAAAGCCAGAAGACGACTGCTTAAGTGTGTGGGCTGCAATTGGCACTTCTCTATCAAGCCCCAGAATGAAGTACTTAAGGCTGAGCCAGATAAGTAAGGGATGGAAATAAGAAGAGCCTCACTGCAGCAGAAAGAAGCGCATTTGCTTTTTTTCTTTATATTTTTCAGTTAGTCTCCCTGTCCAGAGCATTTGCAAACACAAAGGACCTAGTGGTGTCAATTTTTTCTTATCAGTACATAAACCCACAATTACACATTCACTATGAGTCACTGCACACTTCTGCATGAACGACTATAGGTAGACGTTGTTCTCTGAAAACTGAAAAATGCACCTACAACTGCTTCTAGCCCAGTTAAGGAGGCCCACTGAATAAATGTCTATGTGCATTTAGATCAGCAAAGACCCTTACAAGGCAGCAAATCCTTAAAATCAACAAAAGTGTGAGCTGGTAGCTACTGTAATTACTAGCAGTGAGTCATGTTAACAGAGAAAAGGTGAAATATGGCCTGTTTTATTATTATTATGAGGGGCTATAGCTAGATTCAACTGAAGAATATAGGGCTCATGGGAAGCCTCATAAACACTGACATAATCAAGTATTGGTTTTAATACAAATTCATAAATTTTTATAGGTGTTGAATTGTCAGGCAGATAATATATGACCAAAATGTGGATAAAATAAATGGAAAAAAAAACATTCCAGAAGGACTGCAAATATAACATGATACAGTGCAATGCTACTGAGAACTTCAGCTTTCTTGGGACTACAAGTGTGAGCAAAGGGGTGCTCAAAGAATTCTAGCCAGCAGCTTTGGAGGGTGGACCTGCCTCCTGAAAGCCTTCTGCGCTCAGAGAAATCTTCCTTGAAGTGGTTAATAAAAGCTCTCAGGGAAACATGAGAGGTGAATATACCAAATGTATTTTTACAGAATTTCTTCTCTTACTAAAGGCAACATTTTCTCTGTAAAGAAATAAGAATAGGGCTTGAAGATTTGCCAGAGGAAGAGATGGGGCCTTGCTCCAATAAGTCAGAAAGCTGGATTTAGTCCAGAGAAATAGTATTTTGTGTGCAGCTACTAGTGCTTTATGGGCAGTTATTAGCTGCGTTTCTCCAGTCACCAGCAAAGTGTCATACACTGTTCATGAAACACCTTTGTAAAGATGTCAGCAGAAGGAGCACAGATCACCCAACTCTCAGCTTTAGGGGCAGATTCTCCACAGTCAACACATGCAATGAGGGAGTTGGAGGAAAATTCAAACTGTGGCAGCTCACACTGGATAATTATTGGGGGGAAAAAACCTGAATGACCACAGCAGCAGCCAGTTTTACCATTGCAGATCACATAAAGGAAGAAGTTAAGAGCACAAATGGCTGCAGCTTCTTCCTGACTCCCACACAGAAGAATTCAAGGCAGGGGCCCCTTTCCTTCTCTGCTCCATCGCTGCTTTGCTTCCCTTGTAACCCCTCCTCAATGTGCAGTTTGTTGGCCTTTAGCCACTTACTGCTTCCCTACAGGCAACTACAACTGCAGTTGCAGGATGGAGGGTGCCTTGCCAATTGTGAAATATTATATTCTGACTTAATACAACCTCTCCATGTAAAATAAAAATGCCTGCAATCAGCAAGTAGAATGGCTAATAAAGTGAAAAGGGGAGGCAGTCTAAGGAGAGAGAAATTTTAGTCGTGTTGAGATCAATGGCAGAATTCCAACTCTTTCCAGTGAGCCAAAATTTTACCCTAGGTATTCATAACTCTTTTTAGCTACATTTTAGATAGCTACTTTGGCAAATTCAACAGCACTTCATGCCATATGTATAACCAGGATTTAAATTCAATTGACTAGGTTTGGAGCCCTTTTACTTTGGCCACATATCAATTTCAGCCTAAAAATTATTAGTGCATGTGACAAATTACAGTTTTTCCTTAGAATTACTGTCTTCTTGTTGCTTAGAAGAGGTAACAGAAGTTTTAGGATGCTTCCAAACAGTTTAAGATGTTGGTAGCCCATGTTCATCATGAATTTTACATAAACAAGGGCTTCTGTTTTGTCCCATGTAGTCAGTTGCCCTATGCCTGTCCCAGAGAAACCTACTGATTGTCCCCACATAGCAGGTCCCTGACACATCCAAACCCTGTATGCTACACAGCAGCCTACTCCCCAGTCTTCAGCTTTTGCTGCCTCTCCTTCTGAAGGAACTAAAAAGACCCACCTAAAACCAGAAGTGATGCTGTAGCTTCTCTCTGACAAAGATTTTTTGTTTTGAACAATACCAAAGATAGTCCTGCCACAGTGACTGGCACACACACAAACTTTGTCATGCACTGTGACAGTTCAGTGCATCTGCTGCATCGAGCTCTGCTGGCACACAGGACAGCAAAGAGAGAGATATTCAGGTATCTCTGGAAGTTATCTGGATCTATAAAAAATCCCACAGTACATTAAGTCAAAAGGAACCCAACTTTCACAGAAAATGATGCTTCCCAGCCTTAGGAAATTTGGCTTGGAACAGCATTGAGGAGAAAAACTGAGTGAAGTTACCTGATCCATTCTGCAATACATTACGTGCCATGGTGCTTGTCTTCAGCACAAAATTACACTTCATCTCAGACTGGGAATGGTTAGCAGCCTTTGTTAAAACCAAGCAGGGGCAAATAATTCATACATAAGTTTGTGTTCTTTTAATAACTGAGTTTGTTTGATGAATTTGTCTACTTTGGATAGTGCTTTGATCATTTTTCACTTCAGACTCTCTCTGAAACAACCTTATATATTATACTCTTAAGGAGAGACAACCTTATAATTTATACCTGTTAAATATCTATTACAGTACCTTATAGTTAACATAAGCCTTTTGTTTTCCCTCAGAACATTACAGCAAGCCATATTATAAATCAATAAAATCTGCTGCCTTTTTCCCTTGTTCAGCTGGATACACTTGGGACCTGGGACAGTGCCAAAATAAATCAACACATACCAATGTAGGTCATAAAGAAAAAAAATCTTGACATCTTCTCCTGCCACTCATTTTAGCATAGTTAGTCTGGCTGGATGCATAATTTACTTCTTCAGATAATGTGCTAGTTGATTACTATTGCTTACTTCTTAGTAGATATTTTGGTCAAATCTCCCAGTTCTCTGAGCCAATAGTTCTATTGTGTGAATACTTGTTGGGCTACAAAATATCAAGTACAAAAAGGGTGTTTTTTCCTTTCTTAATTTGTCTAGGAGTGAGAATTGCTCACTCTGAAGCTCATTCTGCAAGAAAAATGGAGGGGCAGGAGTGGGGTGGGGATGATAGCAATAAATCAAAAGTTTTGACCCTTCAGGGATTTCTTATTGAAAGTTCATAAGAAATAGCATCGTTTAGTTTAGGGCTACAGGAAAATCACTCACACAAAACATGTGTTCCTTGCCTAAACCTCAGCATTTATTAAATGTTGCCAACTGTAGTTCATAGTGCATGTGCTTTTTTTTATGGTCACGACTTCTTCACACAAGGCTATGTTTTTATAAGCAGACTGTCAACACAAAAAGAATGTTCACTCCTGAGTTTCATTTTCTAGATGGTTTGTACTATGACTACTCAGAAATGAACCAACTCTGTTCCTGTTGGAGACAGTAACAAACCTTTTATTTTCAACAGAAGCTATTCAAAGGCTTAGCCAAGGATGAAAAAAAACAGTCAAGCGAGCTGGATCTGATCTGAGACTGATTCCAGCATTTCAACACTTCACAAGAAAACACTGAAATCTCAGTGTTTGGCCAAAGTGACTGATTTAAAATCCCCTGAAGTCAGTCTCACACTTGAAATGAATAGCATTGGACACAGCCCATATGCCCTAATTTGTATCTGCATCTCAAATTAGAAAAGAAAAAAACGCACCACATTGTCAAGTAAGTTTAAATAGCACTCTGGAAAGGCAGGCACTAAAGTACATCTTCTAAATGCTCCTTTGTATCCTGGCTATGATGGCATACCATAATAAGAACCACAAGAAACAGGAAAATTACTCTAAAATAATATAATTTACAATTTTAGAGTTTGGAGAATTTCTCTTTGGAAAACAAAGAGCAATCATTTTAATTTTACAAATTATCAAATCCAAAAAGTTCAAAAAAATCTTCTCCCAGCTATGGCCTAGCAATATACTGTATTTAGAATGTCTGGTTTATAGATCTGGTTCTGCAACAGAGCTACTACACAGCTGTCCACATCATGAAGAGGTTACAAATGACCTTACTAAGCACAGTTCCTCTGTCAGTTTGCCAGTACTTGTTGTATTTTCTGTGGGTCCAGACCAGTTCTGTCACTATGATACTCCTTCCATTTACTTTAACAGCATTGGAACAGATCCATGGTCACTGAATAAGTTCAAGCAGAAGCAAGCCTTATGTTTGCAATACATTTCATTAGTATTTCCTTTGAAAAAACAAACCCCCCTGAAAAGGCAGAAAAAGTTCTTTTGACATGGTATGAATGTCAATAGAATAACTTCATTGCTTCCATTTGTGAATATGGGCTTTTTTCAGACTGTGGTTACACAGAGTCCAGGGAGAGGTGAGTGATGTGAGTGAACAGTTTGATATAATATTTTCCTGGGTTTACATTCCCTCCCACTTCCCTTTTTTTTTATATTCCCAGTTGCTCCCATTGCACTGAAGTATCTATAAATGGATGCATCTCTATGCTTCCTTTGGAAGTGGACTCAAGCTGTCAAAGTGCAAACCAATATAGACACAGAAAGCCCCAA
>JAWWLZ010000118.1:23968215-24025907 GCA_035041345.1 Poliocrania exsul
ACAGTGACAGTGAAGTCCTCAGGACTAGAACCTACAGCCCCCGGTATTCCCAGGAGGTCTCCCATACAAGTACTAACCAGGGCTGACCCTGCTGAGCTTTCGAGATCTGATGGGATCGGATTTTACATCCCAGAAGGGTCCAGAATAATTTTAGTAATCATGAGACATTCCAGACTCTTTGTCCTGTAGACTCTTCTGCCAATGTTATTTAGCATTTCATATGGCTGCAAGTCTAAAGGAACCCAAGGTGAAACCTGCTAAATTGTGTGGTGACCCACAGAGGAAAACTCCTCAAGATAATAAAAGAATATCATGTTTTGTTGAAAAACTAGGAAGAATACCACACTCAGAATACAGTAGCCCATATGGAAATTTGGACAACACAAAACAAACAAACAAACAACCAACTAATGCTGACAACATAATGTCTTCTTTTAAAATAAACTAAATAAAATTGATCTAAAAAGCTAGAACATGGAGGTGTTGGCACTCCCTTTATGGAGTATACAGGCTGGAACACTGACTTGATACTGTAAAGGTGTCCCTTGGGTCTCTCTCCAATATTTCCAAGCCCTGATAGACTAGTTTATTCATGTCAATTAAAAAGTAATGATACCCAAATAAGGTGTCGAATTAATTACACAAATCAGTTCAAATAGCTCAGATTGTGCTACAGCCAGTTGCCAATGCTGAGCAAAGAGATTCTGCATGGGATCATTAACTTGTTTACAACATTTAAGAAATTCACAACATTTTCATTAATCCAGAAAAAAATGAAAGATTTACTTTGAGCTTATGAAAATGTTTGTTGGAGAAGCTGTTGTTTTGAGCACAGTTTTGTGATGACTAGACAACGAAAATTACTTTGAACAACAGCAGTACTGCAACCACAAGTATCATGATGAAAAAGCAGTCAAAAATTGCGTTGGTCATGAGACAGTTCACTCTGCAAATCAACCAAAGCACAACCTGAACCTGATTAAATTTTAAAATGTACAACATCAAGTTAAAATTTTGCGCAACAACAGAGGTGATCACCCTTAGATTACTTTTGTCAGCAGAATCTGATGGAAAGCCTGTTTTGCTGGGCTCTCAAAATAGGAATACTTGGGGGAAATAATAATAATAAAAAAAAGTCAAAACCTGTTCTCAGTTGGGGGTTTGGTTTTCCAACTTAAGAATTTTCCAAAGCAGTATTCCCAAGGCTGGTGCCAGCCATTAAGAATCACAACCTCAGCCTAAGGCTCTGTAAGGCTCCAGCTACAAAATGTCTTGGAAACTGCTTCTCTTTAACACTGACTAGACACAGTGCCATGAAGGCCAGACCTCTTTCCCCCATGTCCCCCTTTTCAGTCTCTTTCTGAATCTATTCACTAGGGAATACATATGTTTAACCATCTGATGAGTCATAGCTTTTATCCCACTATCAGATCCAGAAGCTGTTTGGATCCTGCCTACAGCTAATGACTAAAAGGGTATTTTCTAAAAATGAAGAGGGCCGCATGTGGCAGAGTCGCAGTCTGGAGCAAATGTAGTTACTGGAGCAAAAGTAGTTACTGGAGCATAAGGGCTGTCTTCATGCTATGAAAGGTTCTGGACCATGTATATACACACCAGTACTTTACATTTTATTTTGTTGCTTTCCCTTTGTTTGTGAAACTCCTTTCGCTTCACAGCCATGCAAGCTGCAACAGAGCTCTGCTCACATAATAATCCAGCTGCATCCCGCTATGACAGTAATCCAAAAATCTAAGACCTCAAAACTTCAACAGTCCTTGCCAGATTTTCCTCGCCCTTCCTGGGTTAGTACTGCAGCCAGTTAAAACCACACTGAAATTACCTTTTAAACATGCCTTTAGGCAAAGAGCTAAAGCAAAGATTTGGCAAAGCTCATCCTGTTCTTAATGCTCTAATGCCATATTATTACTACTCACTGAAAAACTTAATGCATTTAAACTCAACCATCATGCCAAAACACACTGACGATATTTAAGAGTTTGCCATATAATTTGAACTGATTGCATATTTATTGTTCAAGCAGTCTCAGACTGTAAAGCCTTCTGGTCTCCTCAGAAGCACTTATCCCTCTCATGCTTTGATAATGTCTTCCTACAGAATTGTTATTCACAGTAGGCTTCAGGGAATTCTTTATTTAATAGAGAATATTTATATTTCTCCTGCCTTCCATCACTAAAGTTTTCAATCTGGTGTTCAGAGATTTTCAGCTACAAAAAGTAACAACAAACTACTGCAGCAAAAGATCCCAGATTCTCCTGTCTCAACACATTTCACCCTGGGTATGCCCCAAGGAGCAAAAGTGCCTGTACAACTGTGTTTTGGATGTGTCTATAGATGTTAAGAGATGATCCCATTTCCTTGTGAAAGCTATTAAAAGCAGTGCTAGCTGCAACAAATACATTCTGGAGATACTTCTTTAGTTCCTGATGTCATTTTAAATTTGAAAGATAGATATTTAAAAACTGAAAAACTATCAATGGCCAACCATGCTTTACAAAATAAATCTACGACCTAGATATCTGAAATAAAAAAGGCACGCTTATGCAAGACAAGAACATACAACAGAAGTCTTGGTATCTGTGAATAATTTTTTTTGTTACCATTCCACTTAAATTCCTCCTTGTCCTCATTTTGATGGCAAATTTGCAATTGGTAGCAGAGTGTATACACAGAAAAATATACTTCTTGCAGCAATTATAATACATTAAATATCAATAAATACCAGCTATATCCTCAAATTACACTTGGATAGATTTCAGTAGCAGTAGATCCCTGCACACCATTCAGGATCATGTTTACAGTTGACTCAAACTCTTGCAAAAGTGCTTTACTTTTCTCTCATAGTTTTTCCCTTTGCTTTCTAATATCTATGCATATACTCCAAAACATCCAAGAATTGCTAACTACTGGATGTCTTTTCCCCATCTATATTCAGGAAATGCTTCCTTTCACTAAATTACTCTACTAACTCATCTACTTGAAATACTTCAAAATAACCCAACTTGAAATAACATCGAAACACAACAGTGCCTTGTATCACGGACATGAAATAACTCCACTATGGCTAAGACAGACATGCTCAATAATATATCTTTTTCACTTGCTCAGAAAAGCCTCCATTTGGCACTGTGTTGATGGAGAGAAATACAGTTTGCAATCAGTAAGAACACAGCAGGTCTCAAGTGCCTGCTGTCAGTTCACACAGAGGTGAATGGCAGAAGGGAAAAGTGTGCTTTGTTACACTAAAGCTCTCCAGCTGCCTCCATGAAGGAAGACCTAGAGAATTATTTGACCCTCTGTGTGTTTAACAGGATCTATGCCAGGAAAACAAGAAAAGAGCCCACACACAGACCACAAATTTATCAAGTAAGTATCTTTCAAGAAGTTAGAAACAATGAGTGTTTCTTGGGTGACAACTGTGTCTATGCTGCAAAAAACGTCTTCCACGACAACATAAGAAAAAGAATTTGCATTTCTTTTTATTTTTCCATTCCTTCCAGACTGGTAGTTCTGGTTGTTACCTGCAAATGGCCAGTTCACAAGCAGCCACAAAGTCCCAAAATCAGGCTTTTCTGAGTTTATTTTTCTTTAATACTGTCCATCAGGCAGACTATTCTAATGCATGTGAAGCTCTTTATTATGTGCCTTGTACAGAAGTGAGATTGTGAAAGGGTTAAATGCTGAGGCCTTTAAATTCCCTGGATATCTCACTAACAGTAAAGTAAAATACATCTGTAGGCTAAATGGGAGGTACTTTTAGATTTGAAGAGGATAGCACTACTGAGGATATGGGAGGCACAAAAAGAAACAAGACAGAAACCAAAACATACTGAATCATGCTGTTCAATTAGAGAGTACAGCACTGTCACCCAAATGGAGGGGAACAGGAATCCACAAACCTCTCAGCTTTCACCACATCCAAACAAGCGTATTTCACAATGAAAGCTTCTGTAGGGATCTGCAGTGAATCTGGAGCCACCCACATATCAAGTATTTTGTTTGTTTTAAACTGACATACTCCTTTCCTGGACTGATAAATGAAAGGGTGATGGAAGTGAAAGGGAATAAATAAATCTCACATGTAGAAATAAATACATTTTCCCTCTTAATAACATCAGGAACAGAGCCCTTGCCAAACTCTGAAAAGTAGGATGGCAACTGTGTGTCATTTTATCATCTTAAGCTGATAGAGATGACTTTAATTGGAAAAATAAATCTACTTTGCCACTAAGTCTCTTTCAGCTTGATTTCTTGCCTCTATACTAGCCAATACAACTCAACTTAGGGTATCAGTTCTTGAAAGTCAGAGGCCAAGAGCTACACAAACAGCAAAGAGGGAGTATTTCTTTACCTTCTGGAAGTAAGGAACTACACATATTTTCTTAAATAGCTTTTACCAAACAGAATTGTGAACAGGGACTTGAGTCCCTCTTCCCATGCAGACACCCCACTCTGCTGAATTCCTCTATTATGATATAGCTTTCTAATCACCACCTTCTTGCACATGAAGGACTCACATCTTCCCTTTCTCAGAAAGGCAAGAGGCAGCCATATACCCCTTAAAAGAGCCAGAGAACAGGCAGGGTTAAACACAAACATTGGCATGCAGTCTATGGGGCAAAAGAGAGGGCAGAGATCTGGGAGTTTCAGTATCTCTGCTGCCTGGGAGGGATTTTTACTGACCCCTCAGTGAAGTAACTTCAAGTGTGGTGAAAAGATGTCACCCAAGCAGCATCAGCACTCCATGGATGACTCCTCATGCATGGAAACAGAGCCCATCTGCCTGGTTCTTACAGCAGGAGCTGCTGCTGCCTGAGCTGGCTAATTCAGCCTTGGTAAATCTTCTGCTGTGAGCTCAAGAAAATCTGTATTTATCTTAACAGAGAAACAAAATTACATTGGACAAGCATGTTAACACATTTGCTTTTTAAATGGTTCACTTAAAGACTGAAGAAAAGACTGTGAAATGGGTTCATTTTCATGAGATACTGTGATTATGACCTTATCATCATACCATTTACTAGTCCATTTTCTGCACTCAATGTGATTAATAAACTCTTCCCTGAGTGATTACTAATTCACATTCTATTTTTTAAACTATCTTTGACAGATTTTTCATGAAAAGCAAGTCATACCAGCCTTTCCCCGAGGTGATTTTCATTCCTATTTCCTTACCTCCAGAACACTCTACACAGTGTTTTGAGTTTCAGTGAATAGTAAGAAAAGGAAGGATGGGATCTGCCATCTGGAAATTATTATGAAAACCTATTGTACTGCATAAATACGCTTCTTTTTTTTTTTTCCTGCTAATTCTAATACAAAGCAGTGATATTGAAACATATGCCAGACTAAACAGTGGAGAAAACAATGCAAACATGAACTTTGCCACCAGAAACTTAATTATTCAGCTTGATCATAAGAGAAAGGACAAGCTGGAGCACATGAATATTCTGAAGTGGGTGAAATGGTCTGGTAGGGAAAGGAAAGTGAAGTCTAGATAGGATTGGGTATTTTTGTTAACATAAGCAAAATTTGATATAATTGAAGACTAGCTGGGCTTAAGCTGCTGAAGTGTGAAATCACAGAAGGAAGATTTAATTTCTCCAAAAGCTCTAGGAAAACATGCATTTTTAGCACAGAGGAAGTCAGAAGGAAATCAGTTACAAAGAATGTCTGCTCTATTTCCTCTGAGACAAAGGTATTTCTATCTCCAGAAACTGTGAAACAATTGCTGCTTGCCTTGGGCCCCAGCTCTCTCAGCCAGATCTTTTTTGGGTTTTGTAATACTCCTTTTTCATGTTGTTGTTGGGTGTTGAGCAATCTGGCACTACTATCAGTCTCCTTTTGAAAGTATTGTTTTTGTTCAAGGCATCACTGATTCTACATTTAGCTGGGAATATGGTTTTGGATTGCTTGACCTTATTGAAAAATTTTCTTGTGTCCCGAAAAGTCAAGTAATATTTTGCATACATTTATCTGGCTCATTTATTCTGGATTCAATCACAAACAAGTTACCAAAAATATCACCGGTCTTCTAATGCCAATGACATAGCAGCCTGAAGCACAGACCAGGACTCACAGTATTCAGCACAAACAGGTGCTCACTCCAAAAACTTTAGTCATTGCATGAGTGAGCTGAGAGGGTAGGGAGATAAAAGCTAATGATCTACTCCAGGTACAGTAAAAAAGCACAAAGCTTTTGGACACTTGTCCCATTTGACATCCAATTTTTGATCACACTAAGGAAACTTTCATCTTACTGTTCCTCTTACAGGTACAGAAATGATTTTACTGGTACAGAGGTGTAGGCACAGCTGGCAGCCAGGAGGCTGGATCCGCACCTAGAGTCATAGAATCATGGAATCAATTGAGTTGGAAAAGACCTCCGAGATCATCAAGTCCAACCTTTGGTCCAACTCCAGTCCGTTTACCAGATCATGGCACTCAGTGCCACATCCAATCTCAGTTTAAAAACCTCCAGGGATGGTGAATCCACCACCTCTCTGGGCAGGCCATTCCAATGCCTGATTACTCTCTCTGTAAATTCTCTCTCTTCTGATTTTCGCTTCAACCTCTTTCTCTTCAGCCTCCTTCTCCACCTCCAGACTCCTGCCACTGCTCCATACCCACATCAGTCCTGTAAGACCAGGGGACTTGATGCTGCCCTTAAATTGTGGAGAATCCTAGTAAAAAAGTTTACCACTATTTTTTAACTGAGTCTGTGCTTCTAGCTGTGGCACACCTCATTTGTAATGCTGGCATACCTCCATCACAATACCCATCTCCTTAGTGACAAAGCAGGGCAAAAGAAGGATTCTCTCTTGTTCAGTATCTGATCCCCAGCACCAGGATGCAGCTGCTGTGTAATCACAAGATGTAATACCCTCTCCTACCCATCTCTATGTGACTGCTACAGAGCGACCCTCTATAATATCTTTTGCCTGTGTGCCACAGGAAAGCCCACATACACAAGATCTTTAGATTTTGTCTATGCTTTTCTCATAATAAGAAGCTGGGGCTGAAATTCCACCCATTATATTTATTTTTATGCAGAGACTGAGGAGATATTAATGACTGGTAAGTGTAGAGTACTTCAAGTCAGCAGACATAAAAGCAATCTATGGATCATATGTATTAGGGTATAGGCTATCTGGATATTCAAAGTATTGATGTTAATCACATGCATGTTACAAATATCAGGTGGCTAGCAACCTTACAAATCAGAAAAATTATGCCTTAGGTTATTTACCTAGAACGTGGTGTGTTATAGTCAAACTACCACAACGTGTTATTTAATTTGATCTTCTATGTTTCATTGAAATGCCAGAATGAGAGACTTTTCTGAAATGGTACATAAAGTAGCAGATTACAAAAGCATAAAAAGGCTATGAAAGTACAATTTTTCTCTGTTGCTCTTCTGCATTTTTCCAGTGTAGAAGGGAGCATCTAAACTGGAAATTCCTGTGGAAAGAGATGACACTGGTAAATAGACAAGAAACAGCTCAGGAAATTAGTTAGCTAGGAGTGGCTATACACTGAAGTTGCACAAGCTGTATCCCAGACTGTCTTCATTAGCCATGACCAAGTGTAGTCTCAAACCATCAGCCCATACTGCCTTGAGATCCCAGTGCTTGGCAAGGCACGGTTCAAGGTCAAGCCAGTCCTCATGTGGGGATTGATTTTTCCTGCCTGAGAAAACACAGTTGATTTGCCTGCAGCCAAGCTGAAACATGAGCCAATAACAGGAAACAAGGATGGTGGGAGAGCTTGGACTCCAGCCACCAGCTGATATGTAATTAGGCACAAATAGCATCACCTCAGAAAACACTGCTGAAACCAACAAGTCAGCTCTGGCTGAAACCACCAGCCAGTAAGGTGTTATCAGCCAGTTATCTAGGCAGGTATTTTAACTGGAATCACATTATCATCTGATTTTTATACTGTGTAAGGGAGGAGGTTGATGGCTTTTCTTTACAAATCTTTGGATATGACTGAATAAGATGCAGAAATGAGCAGATTCACAGATGTTTCACCCTTAACATACGGACTCAAAACAGAAGAAACAGCTTGGAGGCAAATTGCTTAAATCTAGTCAATCAAATATCCCTGAGTGCTGCTTTCATTGATCTGATCACAGAGAGGAGTTCAAGTGGGAATTTTCAACAATAGAGTGCTATGAAAAATATGAAATTGCTACCCATCCTCTTTAGATTTCCAGCAAAGTCCTGCAACAATTCAACTGCCAAAACATTTGCATACATGCTTTTCTATGCCTGATGGCCTATGGGTATCAATTCTGCTATTGGCATCCAGATGCCTGAATGGCTCCCTGTCTGGTTAATGTCTTGGAGCTAGGGAATATATCTGGAGCTTCTGCCTCAAAGGGAGAAGTGAATTTTCAAGTAAGAGCAAGCTAAGTACATGAACCTGAAACAACGATGAATAGGCTTGGACAGACTTCTCAGGTTCAGTCCAATACGTGCCATAGCTAAATAGAAAATAGGTCAGTAAGGAGAAAGAAGGAGAAAGAACAACATAATCTGAACAATGTATGAAACTTGAGGAACACACATGGTTGAGTGGGGAGGGCAAAGAACTGAAAGTGCAAAATACAGAAGGAAATTAAATTGGGACAAGAGGTGGCCAATATGCTCCCGGAACACCTCTGGCAAGACAGAACCTAACCCCAGGAAGGGCTGGGCAAATCTGTAGGAAAATGTTGGTCAGCAGGAGTGGGGTAAAGCAAGCAAACTAAATCTTTAACACTTTTAAAGTAAATTGTGGTCTTGTACTCCTGTGAACTGTAACAAATCTTGTCCCTGTAAGCTGCTGGCACTTGAAACAAATTTTAAACACCATCCCAGAGCAGCTCCCCTAGATCAGTCAGCAGTAGAGATCTCTTGACTGAGACCACTATTTGCTGGTTCTGTTCAGCCCTAAAAAGCCCTTGCTGAGCATATCAAACAGCTGCTTTGAGCTATTTCAGGCACAAGTAGTAAGTCTGAATCGTAGTCCAAAGTCTGTTGTCCCTTAGGAACAACTTTTTGTCTGCAAGTCTCTTGATCAGGCACCTGCAGAGCTCTCTGAAAGAGGCAGTCCAAGCCCAGCCAGGAAGCTTTTATCCTTCATATTGGCTTTTAAACATGCAAGCTTTATAATTCAAGGCCAAAAAACTACTACCAGCCTAGTGTAGCTGATGCTACTATGAAATGCAGCATCTGGTAAACAAATTCCAGCTTCTTAAGGGTATTTGACAACACTAGTGGCACCACACATTCCTGTTTGTATACTCACTGTTTGGCAGAGGCAATTTCAATAGCATGTTGATAAATTGGAGAAGCTGCAAATCTGATTTGAGTGCTGGGGGAAGCACAATACACTGAGAGCCAGAAAGTTCAATCTATGCAGGTTATCAAAAAAGTGAAAGACGAGCTGATCGGCACATATAAACTTTTGGAAAAGATGCAAAACAGGGATTCAAGGGCTCCTCACTTTAAAGGACAGAATAATTGAGACCTACATAGAACCACAGCAGCCAGACAAAAAATCAAATTATATTGTAGGAGCACATTTTAATTGTGACAGTGATTGACTAATGTGGCAAAACTACAAAGGATGTGGTGAATTCCCTACCTCTTGCTATTTGTCATATCAAGGGTAGAGGCTGTTCTGGGGAAGATGATTTCAGTAAACAAATTAGAAGCTCAGTGCAGATCTGAGTGAAGCTCTGCTGCCTGTGTTATACAACAGATGAGGCTGGGTGGCCTAATGGTCCCTTTTGGCCACAAAATCTGTCTGTGGATTTATGAATGCCTTTGCTCAACTCCAGTCGCTCTGTGCACAGACAGGAGTGGAATTCCAGTGCCTGCTGCCAAGAACCTCACTGTTGCACAGAGGTGCCAGAATCTCCAGCCCATCACTCACTCCCTGCGCCCAGCACAGGTGTCAGCCACTCTGCCCCCTGCCTACACCCAACACAGGTGTCAGCCACCCCAGCTCTGCCTGCAGCCCCATTGCCCACACCCAGCACAGGTGTCAGTCACTATGCCCCCTGCCCACACCCAGCACAGGTGTCAGCCACCCCAGCTCTGCCTGCAGCCCCTGCCCACAGCCAGCACAAGTGTCAGCCGCACCAGCTCTCACCCCTGACCACACCCAGCAGAGGTGTCAGCCACTCTGCCCCCTGCCCGCACCCAGCACAGCCTGTGAGGGTCCACAGCTCCCAGCCCACCTCACCAAGGGGCTCACTGGATGGAGACTGTGATAAACACACAGGTGACTCCTCCAAACTGACCTCAGGGCAGGACATGGGTCATGGGGCGAACACGGGGCAGAGGCGGTGCTGAGGTCACTGGCTCGGGGATTCCCTTTGCGGGTGTGTGAAAGGCGCTCCATTCCGCCCCAGCACCCCCGGGCCGGGAGCGGCGGGAGCGCCGCGGCCGCCAGGGGGCAGCGCCGCGCAGGCTGGGCAGGTACCGGCCGGGAAGCAGAAACCCGGGACTCGTCACCCAAACCGGGACGAGGGAGGAAGCGGCAGTCAAGGAGGTGTCTCCGATTAACCCCCGCCTGTGGCGATTTGAAGCGACACCAGGTGCGAGCGCGGTTGCTGTTGCTCTGCGCTTGCAGAGGGAGGCGAGGAAAGGTCCCCGCGGGGAGAGCAGCCGTGGCGCACGCCCGGATTTATGTTCCCAGGGAATATCCATGGGGAAACAGAAGTTGTAAATGTCTAATTCCTCAGCTTAGTAACTAGTACGTTTCAGGAATTTACTGTCCTTGTAAACTTGGAGGATTTGGAGCTTTCGTAAAACAAGTGTGCGGCGAGCCAGACCTGCTGTCTGTGTCACGCTGATTTATGTGCTAAGCGTCATTCCTGATCCCATAAATGCCGGTTCCAAAGTGCCTGCAAAACTCTGCAACGTGACAATGGTTTTGCTCCGCATGCTCCGAACTCAGAAAAGGCGCTATTTTGGTATAGTATTAAATTTGGCCTTTATGTTTACCACACGCTGGTAATTATGGCAGACATACTGTGGCTATGCGAGTTTGCAGCAGCAACATCCATCATCTTCCACAGCACTGAGATGATTTCCAGAATTTGTACTTGATATACAGCAGCATTTCAAGACACAAGTGGCATGATACAGTAGGGATGGAAACACCCTAATTACTCAGAAAATGAAGTTTCTCTCTTTTTTCTCTATGCTGTGACTTTTTTGTTTATTAAGAATAAACTACCAGGAAATAAATTTTAAGTTTAAAATTACTGTGTATTCCATACCTATTGCACCAAAGCCTAATCATTAGGACTTCTCACTGTTCCCAGTTAAGGAAAAAGAACTCCTGTTGCCATTGCCACTTGTGCAGTCATATCCACACCTTTCTCCCAAATCCCACCTGGCTCTATTTCCTACATTGATAAGAGGCAGCAGGAGTATTGACTCAAGTCTTTTGTCTTAGAGTCCCTTATTTACTTCAAATATGTCTTTTTCTTCACTCTCCAAAGAAACAAACAAATGCCCCACTCCCAAACCAAATCAACCCCCCAAAAGCCCACAGAACCCCACAAACTCTGGACCCAGATCTTGAGGGAATAAGTATCAAGAAGAGATTTTGCTTCTTAGTTCATTTTCTTGTATTATATCACTAAAGGTTATTATCTTTTCTGGCAGTATTATAATCAACAAAATAATTCCTTTTAATGAATAGTTTCTGACAGATGACAAGCTACGTTTCTTGTGGTTGAAAGGGAAATGACAACAAATAATTATTTTTAGAAGATAAATCAATTCGCCAGGGAAGATCTATGCTTCAACATCATGTGTAAATTTTTTTTAGATTTGTTGTTTATTTTCTCTGACTACAGTTTATGTTGATAAAGGGCTGCATACAATCTTTTCTAAATAACTGTCTTCTTTAGTTTTTCTGGTATTGTTTGTAGATCTAACATCAGGAAGGAGCAAAACAAAAACCCCACTAATTTAAGCAGTCTGAAGGGCCCTTCAGATTTCCTCTATTCCTGCTACTTACTCACTGCCCCTTTAATACTGAAACAGTTAAAATGTTTAAAATAGTTTGACTGGGCCAAATCGCTCCCTTGTGCAATTCCATAGATTATGCCAGGGATGAATTTAGCACCATTTCATCAGCATTATCAAAGGTATATTCAGTCATTAGCCAACTGATAAATTATACAGGAGATTTTCTTCCAAGTGGCTCATTAGGGACAAAGAAAATCCTTTTTCAATCAGTCATTGTCTCATCTTTATTTTTTGGTAGTAATTTAGGAAAATACACCCCATTAGCAAGTGATTAATAACATAGGCAGGCAGTCACCGATGGACCATTGCTCCTCTGTGTCAATGTGTATGTGCAGCTGGAGCCCATCCCACATCCCCACCAAACACCAGCAGCTCAAGGCTGGCAGTCAGACAGCTTAGTGTGTGCTCACTTAAAACCCTGCCTGGCAGGAAAGTTTCTCCCCACACAAGCCATGGGATAGTCCCATGGTGACAGCTGCTGATGCCTCTGACTGCTCGCTCAGCACTGGTGTGCTCTGTGGAGCTGCCAAAGTGCTATTTAATGCCCCTCCTGATGGGGAGCTCTGATGAACACACAGGTCTGCAGCAGCAAATCCACACATGCCGAAAGCGGTAACTTTCTGATACTACTGACAGGGGCCAGGGCTAAAGATGTGCAATGAAAGCAAAAATGAAGCTTGTACCGTTGTGCATGCATCCACTCAGCTACCTTCCAGGATGTCATTTTTTTTAATTAGTGCTCGTGGGTTTTTTATTACAGAGTTTGGGAAATGATTGGGCACTGGACACTGAGCACAGCACACCCGGTGTTGTTGATCGTGAGGAATCTGTAATTGCCACAGAATAGCTGCATTTGTCACTATGGGCCATGTCTGTTAAAAGCACTCAGATACATGGCTTTGAGTTCAGGTGCCAAAGTGCCACATTGCTGATTCTCCCAAATCTCAAACTCTACAAATATCCATATTCACTCAGCATCAGTTTCTGGCTGCAGTGTCCAACGTAAGTACCCAAGACCTGAGTCCTCAGCTTGTTGAAGCCCTGTTGCACATCCAAATGCTTTGCAGATTTCACACCAGGACAATTAGGACTTTCCCCTGATGCACATGTTCTGAGAATCGTCAGTGAACACAGGGAGAGAAGGGGTGTTCTCCCCGTTCCTCAGTCTCCAGCCACAAGCTCTTGAGAGACTACAGCAATTAGCTCAATTGTGTGAGATCTCAACTAAAATCTCTCTCCCACCAGCTCTTTAAGAACAGGATATTGAACTTCTACATCTTATTTAAGAGAGAAATGCTTTTCCCTCTTGTCATCCAGTCTGTGGTTAGCCACTGTTAGACTCTCTGATGAATGTTTTTTTTCTGTTTGTAGACATTTTTAAGATACAAATCGGAGAGTGGGCAGGGATTGAGATCTTTGTGCTGAATGTCCTGGACATGGGGCTTTGGAATCATTGCCCTTCAAGGTAAATAGTTTACTGTTTACCATCTAGGATCTACCACCAGACCCTACCATGAGCATCTGAGAGGGGCAGAATTTTTCATCATAGCCCAAGAACAATGGAATTAAGGTGATTAAAGCTTTTTGTAATATTTACTATTAAAAAACCTACAGAGAACTACACTACTCTGTAATCACAGAGTTTTGTTTGGATCATTTAAAAGCAGGTATGCCATGTAAATTAATGTTTAATTGGTAAAATAGAAATTTAGCTTTTCCATATTTCTATTGTTTCATGGTGTCTCTAAAAAGAAATAGAAAATTTTCTATCTGCCTAGCAGGAATTTTGAGAAACTGATCTGCAAAAAATGGAAAAAATGAAAACTATTCCTGAGTTCAGAAGTGCAGCAACTTCTGGGTGAAACATCCACATCCACCTGACATTTCAGAACTCTTATGAAATGTAGGGAATAATTACAGCAGTCATAAAGGGAAGTATGAACTGTACTAAAATTGTCGTCATAAAATGTCATTAGTTTTATCCCTACTTGAACTGTTTAATTCTTTTTATATAGTCTCACCTTAGATAAATGCCTGGCCCATTCTGTCCTATAAGGAAAGAATAAGCAAATCTGACAGCTAGGATATGTCTGTCATACCAATTAGGTCCCTTGCATCAGGGCCCAAAAGATAATGCGTAGCTCTGCAGCACAATACTCACTGCTCTGTCACGTGTGTGAAACTAATTCACATTAGGAGATAGAGTTACACTCTCATAAAGCCAATAACCATGCCAAAGCTTTGATGCATTATATAAAAAAATCAGTATGAGTTTTCACTCCCCTTCAGTTCTGCCTTACTTAAAAAATTCCCCACTCAGATCTGTTATTTCCAATCCTATCCAACACAAATTCTTTGCAATATAAGCAGAGAGCACAGTCCTCTCCAAACCCAGATGATATTTAAATTAACTTCATCTATTTGCTTATTTAAAGCAGCATGACAGCAGGAATAGCTAAGCTCCACCTTGATGGTATAATAAACTTGAACTTAGTGATATGTGCAGGGGATTGATTTATGCTGTTGACAGATTCTAGGCTTCAACAATGAATGTATTAGAGAGGATGTAAATGCAAATGGCCACATGGTTTCCTGAAGACATGAGTGCTCCTCATGGTCTTATACTAATCACTTCCACATTTAGCTCTCATTTTTCTCTGTATAAGCTCCCTGTTTTTCACAGGAAGGTTGTGCCCATCCAAGCTGAATGTATTTTTTCACCAGTGTGAAGAGTTTGGAATAATAAACATTGCTTCTAAAAAACCTCCAAAGACACAAATCAAAAACTCCCAAATGAAAAAATAATTTCACTTTCAGAGGTGTCCCTTGAAGGTACCTTCTAATACCTGTTAGAGCACAACCCTGGCTAAATGAAAATGAGCATAGGGTAAAAATCAGTATAAGAAATGTCAACCTGCATTTCCCGTGTCGATGTAGATAAATTTATACTCTTTTTTTACCATCTCAAAACACTTCAATCAGAAACACACCTCTATGATGACAACCTCAATTTTTGCCAGAAGGTAGCATTGGTTTCCCCCCTTTTTTACAGTTTTTATCTCTCTCCTATTCTTGAGAATGACAGAGCACCCTTTAGTGCCTACTCTCAGACTGACTTTCAGAATGTGGGTGTTTTGCTGGTGGCTTGCAATGAGACAAAATAGTTCCTGAGATGCTGTTACCTCTCCCCAGAATTTTTGCCTTGCTCAAATCAAAACATAAATTTGCAGCTACAGAAAAGCTGTTAAAAGAAGTAGGAAAAGGAGAAATGATGTAATCACCCACTGAAAAATGACTCTGTTCTTATCAAGATAATGCAGGTATGGCCATACTAACAGCGTGGTTGGAAACACTTGGCACCTCGAGCTTCTGAGCAGAGCTTAACCCAGCCACATCACAGAGCTCTGCCCACCACAGCAAACAGCTTCTTCCCAAAACCCGTCTGGAGCACACAGGCATTGGTGTGGTTGACCTTTTGAGGAAGGAAATGACCTTGCCTGGGAGGGGGCACAGTCACAGACAAACCGGCAGCTGCAGTTTTGCAGAGGAACTACCGACTCCTCAGCTGATGTTACCTTTTAGCTGCTTGAATCTTTCACTAAAGGAAACAGAAGTCAAATTTAGAGGAATATCTTGACTGGCAATGAAATAATTCTTGGAGTTCAAGCCTGTGACACAGCTGCTAACAACATAAATGAAATTATAAACACAAGGGGCTTGACCTTGTATGTAGCCAGTGTATAATACTGTGAGGAAAACGAAGTAATGGAAGAACAGACAGAGCTGACAGACAGAGCTGTCCATCCACCTCCAGCTTGTCAGGCAACAAGTACACACACCTGCTACCTCATACCAGCCAGCAAGAGGTGCCCACAGCCTCCAACATAAAATTATTTCCTTGGCTGTTTGTATACTGGCAACCTCCTAACTCGAACCACCCGCTTCCCTTCTACTCTGAAGGAAGCAATTGCAAATGCTAGATTTTCCCAGTGTCTCTGTGGAATCAATAGTCAAATCAGCATTATAAATTTGTGGTTTGTCCAGGTTCTGCTCAGGAGCATTTTGTCAAAGTATAAATTACATCCTGGCCCCTGTTTGCCCTTGATCTTGAAACTATTGGGTCTTGTTTTCAGCTTTAAAGAGACTTAATGCCAGGGTTCCAGAAAATGGAGCCTTAAACTAGAAACAAAAATGTCACAACTTTCACAATACTCTTGAGAACCCTGAGAGCACTGCATATCATGGAATAGCCCTGTAGTCTCTGATGAGTTATCTTGTAAAGACTCACAAAAGAAAAGATTTGGTTTAGCAACCCACAGATTACAAAAAGCCAACCTCCCAAAGAAGAACAGGAAGCCAGATCTCTGTGCCAGCTACCTGACTCATGGCAATGAAACCTTTGGTGAAGTGCTGTTCAACACCCAGTCAGTGAAGGCCTTCTCACAAAAAAAGAAGTATCGATGACCCAAACCCACCACTACTACGTTTTTATTATTCTTTTTGCATTGTATCTTGTTTTTATTATTTGGAACTGATTTACTTGCAAATATTTTTATGGGCTTTGGGAAGCCTATTAAATCATTACACTGCACTTCTAGTTCTTACGTATATCCTTTTATAAACCTGAAACTTTATGGTATTTTCAAAGCAGTCTTTATCTCTGTTGTAGAGAGAAAGGTAAATCAGGTCACTACAGTCAAGGCCAGGAGTTGATGTCTGAGTTGTGATTAGGACCCTGGACTTCAGCATGTTGTTCAACCCTAGGCAGGGATGGTTGGAGTTGAGGAGGAGTCCATCGTGGCATGGCAGCATTTTGAGCTTCGGTCCAAGGCTGCTGGAAAGGTATAATTCTCTATGCAATATGCAGACGGGTTTTAGGTTACCAACAGTTAAACTAAAGTCAAAGCTAGAGCCAAAACAGAGAATAAAACTGTAATTTCATTATTCTCCTCTGTTTGCGAAAAACTACATCAACTTGATGCTGGTGCATAACACAAGTTTAATCACCTTAATAATGCCCAAAGAATTCATAGCTTGGCCAGCTTTAGAATTTAAGGGACTGTTGTTTGTGCAAACTATGCTCAGAAGTATTTTGCTGTCAGGAGTTGGAAAACATCCTACAGACCAAAACCTCAGACACTGTGTTCATTTGCCCAGAGCAGTCTTGGATAGTCTTTGTGTGACCCATCTTTTTGAAGCAACATATGAATCATTCTGCCTGGAAAGCAAAGCAGAGTCACAGAGGGCTGAGAGCTGGACAGTATCAGAAGGGTAAGAAGTCAGTATCTGAACAACTGAATCACATGAACTGTTCTGGGGTAATTAAATTGAAAGAGCCAGTGGAGCTGCTGTCCTACTGGGAACACTTCATAAAAGGCAAGAGAGATTAATAAAATGCTTAATTTTAGATTTCTTTTGGCTCTAGCATTTCTTATTCCAAAACTCAAAACTTTGCCTTCAGTTATTGTCACTATTGCAAGGTATCACAAAGTAGTGAATGCTTTGTATTAAAATATTTTCCATAGTCTAATAATTCTTCAGCTACTGCATACTGCATTTAGCTTAAATTACATTCCTTTCAACTCTTTATCTCTATGTTGTAGCAGAATAGTGGAAAAGGCTGTAAAGCACCTCTGCCATTTCAGCTTCTCACCATCCTTACTGTAAATTTTCATGTAGACAGCCTGGATGCCAGTACACTGTCTACTGTGCTTTTAAAAATATAATATATGCTCATGAAGGATGTTGCATATGCTCTTAAAGAAAGAAATGATTGAATGCCCATGTTTACAGGGCAAACATTTTCTAAAATTTTTTAGTTTATTTATGGCAATATCACCCAACTTCAGCAACTAATTACCTTGCTTGTAGCAACTGTTTTGTGTTTTGGTCACAGGGTAGAAACCTGAAACAGGTACCCTGGGAGAGACCAAGATTCCTGACCTTAACTGTAGGTGGCATTCTTCATCTGTTCATCTAAGTTATTGCTGAAGAAACAGAGACTAATGAGTAATTTTCATGTACCTTTGATTAATGTTATCAGCCTTCTTCTATGTTTAATTAAATTGTACTTTTATTTGGAAGGAATGAAGGTTCATAAAACCTGAAGTTGCATAACTATGTTACCTGGAAAGATTAAAACAACTTTATGCTGTTCTTGCCCTAGAAGCTGAGGAAATGACATGTCTTTGAGTGATCTGGAGTAATTCCAGATAAATTCTTCCACGGTGTGCTATGAGGAAGAAAAAGCTGTACCGCCCAAAGGTTTATCCATGGACTATAGGCCATTATTAATTATCTTGCAGCAACAGTGAGTAAATCCAACCACACTTTAAATTTTCAGTGTTATCTCTAGAGAAATCTCAAATAATTTCCTTTAGTAGATGGATTTTGGCATGCCCAAAATTTCTCATGAGCACTTGGTTATTCAAGACAACTCTGCACTCTTCCGGCAGCTTTAGAAAGGTTACAAGGGAAAAAAAAGTGGATGTTTTTTTCTTAAACTTAGAAAAAAATGTAGTGAGCTTGAAAAGCAGAACTAATCATGCTTGGTTAGAGCCAGACTGAAGTACAAGCAAGCAAGTTATATTTGAGTATCCCATGCAGCTCTGAGTACATTTTGCTCTCTAAGCTTTTCCAGCCCTGATCCTTCTTCTGATGTAATGCCATCAGTGGCATCAGATTATGTACATCCTTCATGATGCAGGGGAACATCTACAGAGGAGTAGACTTAAGGACACAGGGTTCATCTGCTCTTGTGACCTGGGAGAGTAAACAGCTTCTAATCCTGGAAATAAATCTTGCAAACAGAAATGAAATTCAATTAAATTATTCATTTCCCTTCTCAGTTTAATCAAAGATTAAGCTACAAGAAATACATACTTGTGCTAGATAACTGAAAACAGATGGCTAAGATTCATTTAGTTCATCAGAGAAATTTGTAGGTCAAAGAAATCAAGTCCCCTATATAGTAGTTTTTCTTTTTTAAAAAAGAACTTAATTTGGGGGGGGGGTGACTATTTTAACATTTATATTTCTGTTGTGACAGTCAGGTGCAATCAAAATTGTTAAATGATCCATTTATCTACATGGCTGAGAGGATTACAGGAAACATTTCACAGGGATATATTAATATTTCCACATTTTTTCTGTGTGAAATGTGTCATCAAAATATTAATTTCTGCCCTCTATATGACCAAGTTGAAATCAAATATTTTAGTCTTATCCATGGGGAAATACTCAGATAAATCTAAATCGCAGAATGCCGAATTGGAAGGGACACGCAAGGATCATCAAGTCCACCTCCTGGCCCTGCACAGGACCATCCCCAAGACTCACACCGTGTGTCGGAGAGCATCATCCAAATGCTTCTTGAATTCTGTCAGGCTTGGTGCTGTGACCACTGTTACAATCTGCTTGGAGGCAGAGGGCATGTGGTTCTTTAGATGGTACCCAGAAGCTGGTGGTGATGTGAATATAGTGTACAGAGGGGAAAAGTGAGGTGAACAAGTGTTTTAATAAACATTTAACGAGGCCAATGCCAATAATTAAAAACAATAATCCATCAATAATCATTACCCCAATTTGTGCCAACAATTTTCCCCAACCCTTGAGCCCTAGGGACTGCAGGATGGAGTTAATCCATGAACCATCAAAGAGTTCCTGCGTCTGCATTGCATGAAAGAAGTTTCGAGTGCATTCACTTATTTCTTTCATTCTAGTTCATGCCTCTTCAGTGGAGGTTGAGGCATTATGTATTGTTATACAACATTCAGTTTCTGACAGATTTAATATTCCACACACTCCTTGTTCTTCTAGCAATAGCATATCCAAGGCTAACTTATTTTGTAAAGTCATTCAAGTAGTTTGCTGGATCTGAGTGTTTAGCTCTTCCAAAAGCATGTCATGTTGAATTACTTAATATACTTAATTGCCAAGTAGTGATATCTTCTAGTATAAATTGATATCTCTTTAGAGTAACATAGGGGGCAAAGAAGTTTTTGAGGTTTTGGGGGAAAAGGAAGAGGCAAAAATAGTCAGAATTACCAAGATGAAGCCACTATAAAAACAAAATACACAGCAAAATTCAGACCTCAATTTAAATTAACACACTATGTTTATTCTACATTTCAATTGCCATTTTCCCCTCCCACTCCCACCTTGCAAATATTCCTAATTCCTTTATGGTCTAAATCTAATTAATTTCTAAACTTTCAAATACACCATATGTACACTTCACAAAAAACATGCCTGACATTTTCACAGCAGTATAGTCAGGAGACAGTTTCACAGACAGTACTGGGTGATTGAGATTAAGCCCTTATATTGTTTTTTTGTTTGTTTTTGTTTCTTTGTTTGGAGGGGAGTTTGGTTTTTTCTTGTTGTTGTTGGGTTTTTGTTGTTTTTTGTTTGTTTTTTTTTACTTTTAAAGAGAACAGCAACCATCAACTCAGGAAAAAAAGTGTCTGTCTGACTTATTTGTCTTTGAAATACATTCAAGGATCAACTGTTTTTAAAATGCAGGAGCTTGGGACCTTTTAAGACACTGAAGAAATAGGATTATGAGGTGAGCCCATCTGAGTAAGTACTTTATCTAGCCACTGAAGAAGACCATGAAGATGTATTTCTATCCAGCATGGATAGAAATCCTGGCAATGATACTCAGGTCCCCAACTCTTTACAAAACTCATATGGAGATTGCACAGTTTCATAAGCCCATACAGTGTCTCAAAGTCATGGTTCACAGACCAAGCCAAAAGTTCAGGAAATTCTTGGTTATTGAAAATCTTACTGAACTGCAGCCACGGGGGATTTTGCAGACTGTGGTGGGATGGAACCCATGGTGATAGTTGCAGTTCTGACTTTCCACAAAAATACTGCTGTTACTAAGACATTCAGCATACACTTCCCCACCAACATAACAGAGATGAACACCTTTGCCAATATGCTGCCTGGTGTTCGCAATGGTGGCATTGTGGTTAACGTTAGAGAGCAGCCCCAGGCAAAACCTGTTCTTGTTGTTGGAAGGATCAGTGAAGCTATCCACCAGAATGCTGGTGGATGAAGCATGGAATGCCTCCCCAATGTGGTTATTCATCTCATATTAGACAATGGATCACCAGTGCTTTGGTTCTTTGTAAGCACCTGCCTGAACATCTCCTCTGTATATGTCAGGGGGAGTATCAGCTGGCATCTGGAAAGGACTTCCCACGTCTAAGCTGGCTGGAGAATGTGGATAGGTGCTACTGCTGCTTCCAGGTAAGTTTAGATAGCTGGTATTGGGCAAGTGAGGGAATGGGTGGCTATTTGATTACTGAAAGGAGTCTGGGAAAGTAGTGCTGTGTGGCATGTGGGGCTCGTTTTGTCCCAGGTTGCAAGATTGTGCCAAAAGACTGCTGGGGGTTGTACTTTTGCCTTGGAACCAGCACTGGAGGAAGGCAGGACTCTACCCGCTCATAGTGGTAGGGATTGATGCAAATCTCCTTCTGCTTTGCACCAAAAGAAAATTTGCAGCATTCCAGAGGTTTCAGTTCATGATGGCTCTGCAGGTCTGGCCAGTGCCACACTCTCCAGTAAATGACATGCAGAAACCCTTTCCAGTGCAAAACCTGGAGCCTGCTGTCCAAGGAATGAGGAATTGTGACACAGCTGCTGTGCTGACCAGGACAACTTAATGCTTTTTCCAGCTTCTCCATAGCACTTTTTTTCTCCTTCAGTTTTTTCACTAGTACATCAACAGCTTTCTCTGCCCATTTTTCTTCTTCATCCCCTTGCTTCCATCCCAACAGCCTCTTCACTGCTGAGCTGGTGAGGGAGAATAAACCTGTCACATTCATGGTAACCCCACTGTGTTGATACCAGAGAACTAAGCAGGAGAGAATGTCCTGTTCTTCTGCCTTCTTCTTCTGTTACTGTTTTGTCTCCTGTATATAACTTTTCACACTTTACCTTCTTGCTTAGCTGAGGCATAAGTAAACCACATGTTCTACAGTTGCTCTGAGTATGGGGGTACAACCTGGGTCATGAAAGGTAGGCAGGTGTCTACTTAAGGTTACCTCATCTTGTAAAGGAACGTTTTTGGTATCTCCTTCTATTACCTGAAAAACCGTGCAATAGTGTTCAATTTGCACCTACTGTTTCCAACCAGTAGCTCACCAGGCCACCCTGTCAGGGGGGATGTTTCCTGCCAAAAGAGGCTTGATGACCTTAAAAGGTCCCCCTTTGTCCTGGGTAGTGGGGAGGGGCAACCAGAGAACTGCATGAGCCTCAAGTCGCCTCTCAGCTGCCTTGTCAGGCAACTTTGCCCGAGAGCTGCCTGTAGCTGCAGGGCACCTCTCCCCAGCTGAGGAGCTGTTTTTCCCTGTCTGGCTGCTCCTGGAGCATCCCTCCAGCTTACAGCTCTAGTGTGCCCATCCACAACTCCTTCAGTGAACGGCAGCTACAGAAAGAGAAAAGAACAGCATCAGGCCTCGTTGCCTCTCAGCCTGTGGGCAGACCCATGTGTCTGCACAGCCCTGCCCTGTGGGGGAGGACTCAGAGGCAGATTGAAGCCCCACAGTGGTGGCAGGAGAGAGGTACTTGGAGCACTATAAAAACTTGAATGTCAGCTTTAAGTTTGGCAACATGGCACCACAAAACCAAGAATTTCAAGTACCCTGAATGGAGAAAAGGCCTGTGTAACTCAGTTACCTTTTGTTCATCAATAAAAGAATAAAAAAATTTAAAATGGGGGAAGTGTTTTCACTGCAGTTATGAATTCGAACTACTGACTGACAACAGCTCCAGTATCTTTTTACTGCTCCTTCAGCAATTATCAATAAGCTTAAGAAATTATAACCACAGTTTAGTGTTTAGAATAACAAATAACTAAGAAATAGTAAGAAAAAGAAATTACAACAAATACATTAATTTCACATTATAATAGTCCACTCATTTCCAATATTCCTCTCTTCAAGCCCACATTTATCTAATTATATACAATTAATTAAAAAATAAACTATATGCCGTCATTGTGTGAACAAAAGTTACAGCTTATTTACTCAAAAAATTATAAAAATTGACAACAGCAAAATACTATGACCAAGGTAAGGATAGCAAACTAAAATTCTCAAAAGTAAGTGAAGCATTAGTGAAAGCATGTGGTGGAAAAGAATATGGGAAAAAAAATTCAGAATAAATGCAGTAAAGGGATATGGGTACAACAAATGGGAAAGAAAAAATAAACAAGGAAAATGTTAAAAAAAGAGAGCATGAAATTTCATATTCCACCTTCATTGAAAACAAATCTAGTGTCTACTTCTTTTATGTGCAGAAGGGTAAACACTGGCTGAAACATGCTGGCTTCCAAAAGACATTGCCAACATAAATAAAGCCTTTGCCCTGTGATTAATTCTGTTCTGTCTTCTACAGGCACAAAACAGCATACATGTTGTTGGTTAATGCTATACCTGAACAGTGGGCATTAATCTAAATGCTGCTGGGGTAGTCTTGGTGTGTGTGAGGGTAGCTCAGCAAAGACAGAGGTTCACAAGCTGTTGGCTCCTCCATGGTACCCTGCAGGGCAGTGGCTGCAAACCCACTGGCTCCCTTGTTGCTCCTCATTAAGCTGTTCAAATAGGGTGTCTCTCAAATTTGGTATTCCATCTCTGAAATGCAGAAAAACCACATGGCATCATGCTCTACCCCAGTGTCCCTCCACAGCTGAGAATAATCATAGCTACACACTGAACAGCCAGGATCTGTGCTCACATCTGCACTAGCTGTTTGCCTTGATTCCCCAGCATCCCTCCATCCATACATGTCTAAAACAAACTGTCTTTGATCAAGCTTCCCTACTGTTTTCAATGGTTTATCATAAAATATCAGATTAGAACCACCCTTGGGAAATGTGAGGAATTTATCTTTCTCAGGTCAGTTAGAAGTGACAGGGTTGCCAAAGGTGGTGGACTACATGGAAAACCTGCCCGCTGTGGCATAGCTACCAGCATCTGCTGGGACTGAACACAGAATCATAGAACTCTTCGGGTTGGAAAAGACCTTTAAGATCATTGAGTCCAGCTATTAACACAGCACTGCCCAGTCCACCAATAAACCCTGTCCCTAAGTGCCACATCTACATGTTGTTTAAGTAACTCCAGGGATAGTTACTCAATCTCTTCCCCGGGCAGCTTGTTCCGATGCCTGATCAGCCTTTTGGTGAAGAAAATTTTCCTACTATCCAATCTAAACCTCCCCTTGTGCAACTAGAGTCTGTTTCTTCTTGTCCAGTTTGCTTGTCACTCAGGAGAAGAGACCATATCACCTCTCTGAAGGTTTTTCTGGCTCTGTCAAGACCTTTTTGGTTGGTGACTTAGGTCCCTTGGTGAGGAGGCAGGATGGAGAGCAAATGGTTCCTATGGCTCATAGTTTCTGCACAAGGTCCAAAACATATGCCTGGCATACAACATACCTGTTCTTCCTGAGGCTGGATTTCTTTGTTGCTGGCATGAATTCATTTGCCCTCACCTTGATGTATGAGTGAGATCATATTTTTGTGGCTAAAGAAGACCCAAGTTGAGATGGTCCTCAGGCACACCTTCTTGAGGCTGGGATATGCTCTATGCCAATAGTCTATCCAGCAATACCCATGAGCCAGTCCATGCCTACCTGTACTGTTGGGACAAAATTAGGTAAATGCAAGATTGTTTTAGGTTTAGAATATTGCTGAGCCTAGATAAAACTCACATTCTTTGCTATGACTCCTCCATACCCTTAAGACACTCATAATTATTTGAGGGAGAAAATATGAAATTCTTTTATATCATGTTTTCATTGATTTAAAGAAAACTTTACATATCATGACTTTGCCTTGAATATTCTTTCTTTGATGTAGGAAAGAAAACTAACATGATTTTTTTTTTCTTCATAGATGAATGTAATATATACTGTATTTGTGTCAGGAACAAACATTTCTCCCCTTCCTTCACCAATTAATTTTGCAATGAAATGACAACATTTGCCTTATTAGAATTCTTGTGCTTGCAGCACAGTCTTTTCTCTAAACGTGTGAGTTTAATTAAAGAAATCTTCACTTGATTGCTGTTTCCCACATATTTGAAAGGTAGTACTAGAAGATACTCACTGAACCAAATATATGCAATGATCCATGGATCTCTCAAAACTAATTTTCCCATAGTCTAGAATTTGGAAATACTTAGATGCAGCACGTATACAGGTAGTAAGCACAGCTCTGTAATGACCTGTTAAGGTTCACATACTGCTCAATATTTTCTTGCTCAAGAAGCAATGTTCAGCCCTCTCAGATCTTGCAATGAGGTAGCAAATTTCTGTTGACAACTGTGAATGCACTTGCAACTCAGATTTCCCTGAAGTCCAAGTCTTGACCACACAGGACTGATTTCCTATGTCAGAAGTAAGTCAAGTCATAATTTGATGTGAAATGTATAAAAACAGGGTTAGAGTTTGGTGGGTTTTTTTTAAATGTGATTAGGTAGCATAAAAGTATAAATAAAACCCAGAAAACCCATCCCAAGTATCTCAGGAGAGGAATAGCAAGCTTGTTACTAAGTAAAAATATTGAAAAAAATGTTTCCCAGTGTGGTAGAATTACTTTATTGTTTTTCCCGTATTCTATCTTGAGAATGAACAACAGGCAACGAGAACAACATACTTAAAACTATCCAGTGCTAATGTTTTGCACATACCAAACTCTGATTGTTCCAATTAAAAGGCATGCATGCATACATACATAGATGTTCTTAAGCATAAAAATAGAGTGCAAAATTAATGCATGACACACTGTGCAGCCTCTAGGCAATTTTAGAAGGGACATCAAGATCTCTGATTTTTTTTCCATTTATTCTAAAATATTTGAACAAGATTTCATGAATTTCTGCTCTCTTTACTTTTATTACTTTTGTTTCCTTTTACTACATTCTTTCTTATGTAATTTGTTCATAGGTAAGCATTCTACATTTCTTTCTTTTTTTTTTTTTTTAAACTAGGCAAGATCTGAATAAAAGTAGATTTTTGGAAAAGAAATACATGCTGCTTGAAGTTAGAAACTCAAGAAATTTAAAGTAATGGTCTCCAGGTAGCAAATTCCTAATCTTTCTGCCTGTATTTTTGTTTGCTTTTTTCTTCCTTCCAAGCAGTCTGACAGTAGGAACTTACAACAATGAAAATGCAGAATAAATACTTCTGAGAGTGCTTTACAGAAAAACAAGCTGTGTCTTGAATGGAAAGCATAAAAATATTTTTTTAATGGCAGAGATTTTGCAAAAAAGTTTGCTCCTATAAGCCAGTGATTCAGTAGCATTTTCAAGATCAGGAAATCCTTTCTCTACAATGGATACTTTGTCATGCCAACAGACAGATCCAAAATTGCATTGTGACTCATTCATAAGGCATGCAAACATTTTTATTTTCTTCAAATGTCTGCAGTTTGAATCATCAAAATCTCCATCAAAAGAAAAAAAAAAGAAAAAATCCAGCAAGCAAGCACTTTCTCCTTTTAGATGGGATGTTCTGTCTTTCACTGGCCGGCATGGCCATGTGTGACACCCAAAAGGCATTTGCAATACCCCAGGGGCTAAGGGGCTGCTCACAAACTTGTCTCTACAGACTTTTACCTCTAATAGAGCCTTTCAAAGAACAAAAGTGCTTTGGCTGTGGTAAGGTATGTGTACACCATAATGACTTTGTGCAAGCTATGTACTGTTGAAATTAATCTGTTTGGACAAGTTCCTCATCTGATTCACATCTTAAGTAATGTACCCTGAAAAGATTTTCATGGGGTTTTATTAATTTCCTGTTTTGCTTCTATTCAAGTGTTGCTGATGTAAATTTTTTTAGATGAACACAAGATCAGCAAAGGTCTTCATTACTGACATTGATGAAACTCCACAAATTGCTTTCAAAAGAGATTTTATTCTCTGGTATGCTGTGTATTCATGAAAGCACCAATAATGAGCTCACCAGGGGTTGAAAAAGTAAGGGCAGAGATATTTTAAGTCAGTGCACACTTGTGAAATGTGACTAGGAGTCTGTGAGGGTTTTTTTTAAATTGCTGAGGAAAATCTATCATGGTTATTTTGTTATCTGCTGCACCGCTCACTAGTGAGCACTTTGTGCCTGTGGAGGATGCAAAATGAAGCCATACATGGAGAAAATTAGTTTTGGTGTCTTCTACTTTTTTCTACTCTTTGAGGGTGATCAGGATTTAATCACAAATTTAAGAATTACTGCATATAATTAAGTTAACATGTACATGAGAAGTACTACACAGGATAAAGGATCAAAAATCCTGCTTTTTCAATCAGGTACAATGCAGGCCATTTGCTCATCAGGAACAAGTGCATCACATCACCTCGAACAACTAGTCAGCTCACACAGTTTAAATCAAAAGAATATTGAAGTGGTTTGTAAAGTTAGTAATAGCATATAATTAACCAGTGATCACTGAAATATAGATTCAAGATCAGTGTTATACACAACAGATACACTCCAATATCAGGAATTTATGAAATATTAAGAAACATCTAAACATCTATTCCTAAACACATTTCTAGCGTGGTTGTGGTTGCTGCTGTTTCTGTCCCAAGGTCTCACCACCAGATCTTCAGGCTTCTTTTTAGACCATTTATCTCACTAAAAATTTATAATAAGTATTGGCAATAAAGAACTGTAAAATATCTAGGCTCTTGCTTACAAGCCAAGCAAATTACCTAATTTTTTATAGTTTATTCATTTAACTGTCACTTAAACAAAATAAAATACCTCAGGTCTAAGACATTGATCCTACAGGCTCCTGGAAGCCCCTCTAGGACTGCTTAACTTTACCACAAGGAGCAGTTCCATTTGGTCACTGACACATAGAGAATAATGAGAATAAAGCAGACTGTTATGCACGTATGCTAAATTAGTACTTCATATCTGAAAAACTGGTATATTGAAACAAAAGTATTCTACAGTTTATTTAAACTTGTTGATTACCTTAACTTTATTTTAATAGAAATTCAATTTTTGGTCTCTTCATTGCAGTAGTGATTCAGCAGCTACTTGCTACAAGCTTTATAAACTTTTTTATAGTATCTAGAATCACACCATGGGGTTTTATTTTTATTTTTTTTAAAAATAGAGTGAATAATTGATTAGTCAATTCATGAAGTTTCATACAGACACAAAGTTTAAAATGTATTTAGGAAATCTAAAAAAGAACCCCAACTGCTTGCACAGCCTGGGAGCCAGAATTTTCGAACTCACCAGAGGCACAAAAAGCATACTTGAGATTCCAAGCCTTGCCTTTTCAAGATTTCCAAGCACTCAACCTTAAAAAGCCTCATGAATAGAAAACACAGGCTGTCCACATCCTCAGTACTTGCTTCTGACTTTTGCAAAGCCATTGCTCTGATGCTGTGAAGATTGGCACACAATTGTTGGTTAATTGAACACATATACCATGGCCTGTATGCCATGCACCTGTCTGTGCACTTCCACAGATGTATCTGTTTGAAGCACAATTCTGGAGGTGTTAAATATGTGATTCCATATTTTGCAATCTAAAATTAGAAACAATTTTTTTCAATTTCTGTCAATTATAGTGCGCCTTAAAAAAATTAGTTTCCACAGAGCAGTTGTACCATATTCACCATCAGCTAGAACATTACAGAAAAAACACTGTACCTTTTTCTACATAAGGCTATTAATGCAGTAGAATTACCTTTTCAGATTTAGAGATATATGTGCAATATACTGTTTCCAGTCTTAGCTCACCTTTGTTCAAAGCTGGAACAAATCTACTTAAGAACAGCCAACTGGAAAAATAGGTAGGGCAGCAGATTTGCCAAGGGCTAGATTACACCATGCTACCATAAAACCCCCAGGAGCATGTTTTAACCACTCTTCCTGGAATAATTTGTCCTTGTCTGTTGTAGCAAGTCTTATTAAATATAGAGCTAGTTCAATGACAGCCTTTACTGACACTCACCAGGAGCAGCAAGTGACATTTCCAGGTAGATCATGACTGTGGGCAAAATCCCGGTCTCAGTCACTCTCTCTGGAACGTTATTGACTCAAGCAGACAGGGGTCAAAAGACAATTTGAATTTATTTGCTTTTTTGGGGGAAAATAATTACATTTCAGAATATTAAATGGCAACGTAGATTGACACTTTTGACAGGCAGCATTTTAACTTTCAAAGGAAAGCTGAAGCCAGTGAAAGTCACTACTCCCTGCCACTAACTTGCAGAGAGAACTGGCCATTTCCACAGTGTTATGTATTCAGCTGCCAGTAGATGAGGTGGTTGTTTTGCTTTTGTGTTCATACTGTTACGGAAACTCATGCATTACTGGATTGAAGCTTGACTCATTGAATTGAACTGTAAAACACAAACTTCCCTGGAACAGGATATCTATTAATACATCAATCCACCTTAGACAGTTTATGAATGACTGTCATGGCACATAAAATTACTTGGGATAAAACCCATTTAACTTCCAAACACCCCTTCAGCCAAAACTAACCATGAAGTCTAGATAATAGTAAAGCAAAACAAAGACAACCTACTGGGGAGAAGCTTAGGATATCACAGTAAACCATGTCACATATTTTACTCTCTATCAGCCTTGTGGACCCATGAAAAAAAACAAAACATGATTAATTCTTCTCTACAGTTCAGCAAGTCTCTAGGCACCAGATTGTTCTTCTGTGCCTGTTGGTTGCTAGCACGGACTGGAACAGAAGTCTGGATTTTCTCAGCTATAGCAAAACAAAAAGGTCTATCCCATTGGAGAAAGGAAAACTACAGTCTTCACGATCACTGCTCATCCTTCCTTGGCCCTGCCAGCTTAATCAAGAAAACAGAATATGCAATGCAGAAGAATAATTTTGTATTTGAAGTAAAATACGTGATGAATATACCCACCAATAGTTCAAGATTATCAAAGACTCCAGGAGTATTATTGCTAAAATGCTCCTCCAAGGTGGGCATGGGATTCTGCTGTTCTGAAATGATTTATACATAATTTGAAGAACCCCATGCTAATGGGAAGCTAAGAAACTAACTTTTCCATCTCTTTGCACTGCAACAGTTTTACATTTATTGTTTTGCTGCCAACAAGAGAGAGGTCTCTCCTGGGAGAAGGCATTGTCTGTTTCTTTGGCCAAAAGATGCATGGCAGAAATTTCCTTTCAATACTACAGAAGGCAGAGTGGCCCCCATTGACCTACCATTCCTCCAAGATGTAGTGTTACTCAAAACAGACTTCTCTAGGGAGAAAAGGGAGTGAGTGTATGTCCAGATCTAGCACAAAGTATGTCTTCTGAGCTCTCATACCAGTACAGGCAACTGGCAAGAGGATTCCTGGTTTGGAGAGAGTAAGATAACCAGAGGACAAAGAAAAATTACAAGCAATTGCTCATAAATCTGTATTTAGTCGCTTATGGAATGAGATGATCATGGAAGAAGTTACCTTTTGCTGTACTTTGGTCATGCATTTTGACCAAACTCTTATTTATTAGGTCCTGTCAGACCATTTCAGAAGTAAGCATGACATAAAAACCAGCTCTGGCTCCTACTTGCCCCATTCGCTCTGCATGGTAATTCAGTGGTATCAGAAACATCCAAAGGCTACTGACACCTTTGTAGCTGCACACACCTCTGTGTCTGTTACAACAACCCGGAGTGTTTCTTTTTAAGGAAAGCCAAAAATATTCAGGTGAACATGCTCAAGCCAGGAAAGAGAAAGAAGAACCTTTCAAGCCTTAATTACTTTTCAGATGACCACTACTGGTGACTGTGGACTTCGGGTCATCCCAAACCAACACATAGTTTCAAATGGAGTCATCTCATCCTCAGATATAAGGCAAGAGGTTAACAAGGAACATATGAAGAGCAGTGATGGCAATTCTTAAGAAACAGCCCTGCTTAGGAAAAAACATCTTTTTCACTCATTCTTTCTTTGCACCTTATTATGATTGCTGAAACTCTGTACTGTGAGTATCAGTAATTGCAAAGCAAACATGTCATGCAATCTTATTCTATGGACTCTGTTTCCTCCACGAATCTTAAAGTTCTTTAGAAAATAAGGGAAATATCGCTATTGCTCTTTAAAGTGGATGGTTCCTATTTCACAGATGTAGTTACCATACCACAGGTTCCCCTCAGACAGTGGTAATGCTTCCTCAGTGCAGCTCTAGCTATAAAGAGAATCAGTCCAGTGATGCCTTTGGACGAAAATGCACAAGGGAGACGAACACATGGCTTGAAGCATTTTATTTAAATGTCTGTTCCTCTAGAGGACATATGAAGATTAGAGAAGATCTTTCTCACAGACACACAAGTGCAAACACCTGTATATTCTTTGGAGTTTATTCTATATAATGATTTTTTTCCATTCTGTTTAACAAGCACATCTTCCCTACAACTGGAAATTGTTAGAAAACAGCAGGAAAGTGAAGTTTTAGGGAAGCAGGGGGAAAAGAGTGTATTTACATGCAGGTCTAAATGTTTTCCAGATTTGAAGTTTCAGAGTAGAGGGAGGAAAAAGAGGGGTCTGCTTTTGTAAAAAGCATGGGAATTCAAAAGTCGAAATCTTTAAATTTCCAAATGCCAAAATTCAGTGGCACTAAGTCAAAACAGATGTTTCATTTTGCTTTTGCATTTTTTTAAATGGACGTGTGAATATACTTTGTAAAGAGAATTTCTGTTTAAGAAGTGCTATAAAGAATTTAATTTTGCTTTTCCTTGAGTATTTTTGAAAGAGGTGTCCCCAGGGACATTTCAGCAAAAAAATGGAAGGGGCGTTCTGACCTCTTCTACCTGCAAGCCTGACATTAATCTGCAATGAAAACAGCTCATCTCATGGTTTCTATTATGCTGTGATCAGAAAAAGATGAGCAAAGAAGGTGTTAGAGTATTCCCTATTGGACAGTATATGATGATATAATGATTTATGGACGTTGCAGACAGTACCTTTTATCACTTATAATTTATGAAGGAACAGTGGGATATAAAACTGAAGAAGATGAGAATACATTTTTTATTTTTCAATGTAGAAATGCTGTATTTCTTGCAAATTTATAGACCTGTGTTGTCTTTATTATTTTTCCTGATATGCTTATTATCATGTTCAATAAACTTTATATGGTAAGTACTTGATGTTTTGCATTTTCATTGCAATTTTTTGAAAGATGGTATTACACTCACATGAAAGAACCTTAAAGCAGGCCATACAAACATACGTATGCAAATGTACATTCCTCTGTATTTTCATTTTTAATATAGAATACCTGTAATACAAAGGGTGGAAAATAATTCTAAAAACTGATTTTCTTTGGCTTATCTGTTTCTGTATTGAAAAAACTGCTTTGTGAATGATATAGTTGCCATAATTTCAAGGAAATCCAAAATCTTTTATAAATCACCTGGCCTCTGCAGTCAAATTCCCTTGAAAGGATTCCTGTAGCACCACAGTGACATTTATGCAAATATGCGCACTGAGATGAGCCTGAAAGACTGGAGAGCGGTTAAAGAGATTTTTTTTTGTACAATAGATAGGAATAATCTGAAAGGAAAAAAAAATACAGTTGCAAACCACAGAGTTAAATGATGTGACCCTGTGCTTCCTGCGCTCTGGGTCAGCCTCTGCCCAGGCTGTCAGCATGGAGGCCCACCACAGAACAATGTTCACAATTCAATGTATTGTATTAGCACCACTGTTGCTGTGGTGACTCTTGATTCAGCTTGCTGCCTATGGGACAAACAAATCCCATTTTATATTGGGAGCGTGCAGTTACTGTGCACAAGGTGTCTTTTGGTCTGAGATAAGGCAAAGCACTTCTGTGCTTCAAAAGGGTAGAAGCAGAACAGCTCTGGCCCAAAAATGTTCTTCTTCTGTTTCCATTGGGATATTTTCTGATATTATGCAATTTTAAGAGTAATCAAAACCAAATGACTCCAAGCAGCAGCTGAATGAAGTTAAGGAAGAGGTTAATATAAACTACATGGAAATATGCACACAGAAGAGTTTCCAGTGTAAGCAGACAAGAAGGGTGAGACAGTGAGATGAAAGAGAGTACATTCCTCATTCAGCAGGGAGCTGGTGGGAGCAGTACAGCTTTCTGAAGATGAACTTGAATGTCACTCTCTCTCCCTCTCTATAAAGCCGTGTGTCACAGTCTCCTGTGCTGCTTTCCAGTGGCTCAGGAGTGAGTTTTCAATTCACAAATCGTAATTTTTCAACTTAGTTTTTACTGTTTGGGTCAAACTTCTCCCTCCTTAAATGTGTGGTAAGATAGATATTTTTGATTCTTTAAACACAATATGTTCATATGACTCTGTTCTTCAACACTGGAGCCTTATTTCAAAGCCTACTAATATTTATAGAACACTAGTTACACTTCTCTTAACAATCACAAAATTGTTATTACTCAGAATGGTTGCTTTCCCCCCCAGAGCCAGCATTCTGAGTTCTTTTGTTCCTTTTTTCCTCAGCTTGTTTGCATTCCCTTTACTTTCCAAATGCATCCTATTTTTTCTCAGGTAATTTACAAAGAAATCAGTGACCTTCCACAGTTCAACTCTTATACAAACTGGATTGACAGTTTTGTGGGTTCTAAGGAAGAGGGTAGGTAGGGAAGTCTGGCTACTTGCCTGAAGATGCAGCTTCACCAGAGCTCTGGCTTGTGCCATTCACTGTTAGCAGAGCTAAGTGGCATTGTTACACATCATTAACTGCCCCAAAATTAAGCTGGCTATATTACTAAGTTCTCAAGAAATTATTACTTCTCAGTCAGTCCCTTTGTTGTGACATTAGCCTCTATTTTACTGTATCTGAGTGATTTAAATAATTCTTACAGCACTTCATCATTACTTAGAGCTGAACAAGTGCAGCCAATGACTAATAGCATATTTATTGTGGGTCTTGGATACCTGGTGATCTGCATCAAGGTGCTTATTTCCCAACATCCACTATGCTCAGAAAACACTGTGAAGAATGGGGCCTTTGTCATGTTGCTCTGAGGTTTTTAAGGATGTTTGCTTGCAATGTGTTTACAGTAACCATGTCTGTTATTCTGGAACTTGTGAGCCTTAAGCTGTCTTGGCACCTGCACGCAGACATTGTATAAATATATATACATAGCAGATTTTTAGGCTTCTTAAGACTGGACTAAATATTGCTTCCTGAAAATATCTTAGCAAGCAAATTTACGGGCACAAATAGTCATTAATTAATAAAATACTGAAGTGGCTCTTACAGAAGTTTATTTTGAATTGGTATAGTACAAAATCTCAGTAGAAGTCCAGTTCCCTGAGGTATAGGCATCTGATCAAGGAATGTGCTGGAGCACTCACATATGCTCAGCTTCACATGCTTGTATGATATTGAATACTTGCAGAGAATTGATATTTTGTACCCCCACTCCCCATCCTAGAATTCCTTGTGCTCCTGCCATAACAGTCTCCCTAGTGGGCTTTCCATCAGCCAACAGTAGAAAACATTTCCCCCAAAATATCTCACAAAGAGAACAGATGCTGGTGTCTCTGTTGCTGGGAATGTCCAGAGAGGGACTGATGGATTGTAGCCCCAGTGAATGAGCTTCTCTCCATTCCTGCTGGGTGAGCAGATAGGCTCAGCCACAGTCTGCTCCACATCTGGTTGTCTGCTCCAGCTTTTGGCACTGAGTCTGCATGGATATTTGAAGTCTGTTGAGTGGTTTGATGAACATATCACTATGATGGTCAAGTATGTCAGTTTTCATTTCATGTAGTGTTGCCAAAGTATGTTCTTATTTAAAGTAAGGCTATTTTGAAACTTCCTTTCATTCCTCCGTGATGTCTCACAGATTATTGAAACTCATTTTTGGAAGGTTGTAGTGGCCTTTAGAGCTTAACCTCCATTTTGCACTGTCTGCTCAGGGAATTTGTCACTTCTTCCCATGCTAAACTCTACCACAGGCAAGTAGAATGGCTTTCAATGCTAATCTTTGCACATGCAAAAAGAAGTCCTGGCAATGTTCACATTTTGCAATATTTATATGTAACTACAGAACACGTTTTCTCCATGTTGGAGGGGGCTGGATCTGAACAATGTAAGAGCTGTCCTACAAGACGGGAGTGTTCTTCAAGTGAGGACAGTAAACAAGGAAGGAAAAAATAAATCTGTTTCAATGAGTCTTTCTGTATACAAGGGTTAAAATCTGCTCCCTTTTTCCCTTACTCCTGTCAAATTTCCCCCTGAAGTATACTTCTGCAGAAAACCCTTCACTAGTAATAACTCCTGCTGCTTTTCTACCCTTGAACCCTTACAATTTGCCTTATTTCCCCCTTATCTGTGCTTAGAACAAGGATTATCTGAAGAGACAAGCAAAGTAAGTATTACAGGAAGGCCAGAAAGCCTTCAAGGGAGGATAGCAGGGGCTTTAAAAAAGAAGGGAATAACAGCCAAGCCATGGTAGAAGGTTCTTCAGAAAGAGGTAGAAGAGCTGCTCACAGGACCATGTCCTCCTACACTTCTTAGCCTGGTCTGACCTCCTCCTTTGAGGCAGCTGGTAGGGTGCCTGTACAGTGACTGCACCCACAAGCATCACCTTACAGCTGGTACACCATATGCCCCAATCAAACCTGGTTTGAATCGGTCCCTTCCTTCCTCTATTTGAAGGGGGGGGGGGGCGGGTAGGGAGACATCTCAGAGAGAAGCAGAGAATCAGCCCAATTAAGGCCAACAGTCACTACAGGAGAAATGCCCTAACACTAATTAAATTCAGGCTAACCTCTGAGAGGGATGTGTTCTTGTATGAATAAGGACGCTCAGGAAAGTTAATTCTTATGTTTCTTTAAAGTGGATTGGTTAAACTAAATTAAAGGTGTTTTTACTCTTCCAAAGGGATTAAGCACCGGCAACCACAGAGGTGCGTTTAATAGTATCCACAAGACAATTTAATTCAATTTAATTAATTAACTTAGGAATTCAGTACTTTAATTAAATTCAAGCTCACTTTCTATATATGATTAGTTGACAAGCCCTAAATAAATAGCCCTTCAAACAAGGTTGGGTTTTTTGCTTACTTGAAAATGGAAAATATAATTCTAGAACACTGGTATTGCTTAAGGGGAAGGAGCTGTAAGAGGAACTGGTACAAGGGAGTGCTTGGCTTTGTTTTAAATTACAAGACTCTCTATGTCTTTTCATATAATTTTTCTATTACTGCTCAAGGTTTCTATGGAAGAGTTCAAGATGCAATTAAGTGATAAGAATGTCTCATGGTTTGGTAAGGAATCATTCAGTTTCTATATATCTGTAATGAGTTGAAATTTATCAAATGCAAGACCAAGCACATTCCTTTTGAGAAAAGTGTTTCAAGTGGAACTTGTTTGTTGTCAGGCTCTGTCCCAGGTATCACAATGGACAGAAAATACTGTGTTCATTTTTACACAAAGAAACGCCAGTGCGTTTGATTCAGGGAGCTGCAACTCAGAGATCTGGTGTCTGTTGGATGACTACAGCTTATAGGAGAAAAATAAATAAACTGATAAAACAAAGTGAATAGTGCATTTATGGTACAGTTTCTTATGGTCTGTACCCCCTGCCTGTGGTATTTGCAGGAAGCATAAATACACTGGTGCATAGCAACCTTGCAAAGTCTTGTTAAAAGGCAGATGTTGAGTGGAAAACTTCACTTTCTTGAATTGCTGTTTATTATTTGAGAAAATTTGGGCAGATAAGATATGATTCTCGAAGGGGTTATTAGACATTATCTTAATCCAACAGTGCACTTCAGCACTGAGCTTAAGAGCTCTGCTGGATCTTTAAGCCAGAAGGCTCTGCAGCACCTTGTTTATGAAATTCCATGTGAAAGCTACTTAGTGAGGACAGGAAAATAAAATGCTTCCAGTCCACTAAGAGTTAAAAGCACAGCTACAGTATTCCAGTAACAACATCCTGGAAACCTCAGTTCCCTAAGAACACATTGACTACAAAAATCTCTCATGCTTAAACACTCAGCAAATTGATTACTGCTACTTTTTTTAAAAAGCCCTGTCTAGTGACAAGTATTTATGAAGCAGATTTGTAGCCACAGTTATGGCCAGTATCAAGTGGATTTCCTCTATGCCAAGATAGAAGGATAGCAGCAGACACTGTCCTCCAAAGGTCTTGTTTAAAGACTTTGCTTTTGAGTCCTCAAGAAAAGGGAAGGTGGGCATCAGCAGTCATCATCTTCCACAATTATCCAAGTTTTGGTCCACAACAATCCCCACAACATAAAGCCAGTTTTCAGACTGGCTTACCACCCTAGAAGCACTGCAACTCTCTCATTCAAGAGCCAAGCTTTTCAGTCAGTCAGACAGCTGGCTCATCAATTTGCTTAGTAATGATAGGGTATAGATGTGTACATGTACTGCGTCAAGTACAGATCCATTGCTGTCCCTTATGTATGGAGTACATTAAACAGCTCAGTGGGTATTTTGGAAATTATATGTAAAGAGGCTGATCAGTTTTATTGAACACACCCATGGTGGCGTGGATACAATTGACCTTTGCTAAATGTCTGACTGCTGCTTCAGCTTTCCCTCTCTGAAAATACATCCCATGGGGTTGATGTGTTCTGAATTGCCCTTTCAAAGACAGAAGAGTCTGAGAACACTGTTTAGGTGAAACATCTTGCCTTACATACGGATTTTCTATGGGTTGCCCTAATGGTTTTCAGGGACGCAACTGGGGGCCTTCCAGACTGGAGGGCAATGAAATGCTGACACTTATGTGGGCAGTTTTACCTCGATCAGGGTCCCTCCCTGATCACACCACAATTTTCTTATGCCTCCATATAGTCAGCTGTGTACTCCACCTCTTCTCCACTGCAAGGAAAACAACTTAGGAGCCAACATCATCTCCTCCTCCTTCAGTTGCTACTTCAAAGCAGTACATTGATCAGAACACTGTATGTCTGACCATATTCTGCCACAGCTCTTAAATACACTTCACCTTTTCTACAGGCCTTGTCAGCCATCTTACACTTTCCTTAGCATTTCTTTTTATTAAAAAACAGAGGTTGTGCTCCTTGCTGCTTTTCTGCCACCACCGCCCCTCTGCCATCCTACCCAAGGCACTAGAGAGCTATTGCCCAGTTGATGACCTCTTCAGAAACCTCTTTCAATGCTGCAGGGCACTCTGAGTTCCCATCACAACTTTTTTCCCTAGGGATTCCCTCACCAGTGAGGCCCAGCACACATGGTCCTGGTCCCACTGTAGCACTCTGCATCCAGCTTACACAGGCATGACCAGGGAGGAAAACCACACTGACACTGAGTACGTCTGTGTGCAAGCCTTGGTTTCTGTCCCAGGTCAGTGCTTTCCCTCTCAGGGAGGCAGAGAGAAACCTTGGCCAGGGAGCAGTGGCCAAGCTGCAGTAAGGGTGGAACTGAGCTGCCAGATGAGCACCAGTCTCATCTAAGAGACTGAAGAAGGTAGAACGCCCTCTAAAGCCAAAGTTTACATGACACCTGATCCAGGCTAACAATGAAACATAAATGGGTAGATTGGAGCCCAATTTACTTATAAGCATCAGACCAACAAATTCCACGATCTTCTGCAGCACTTGCAGACTAACCAGAATTTCATTTTTCTCCACCAGGACTATTACTTGTGTTCATTGTCCTTGTCAGGAAGTGACTTGTGTGGCAATGCAGAGATGTGCAGAGTGGAGAACTCAGTGTGCCTCAGTAGGCATCTGTGAGATGGGAAACTGCCTCTTCCTGGGTGGTATTGATTTCAGCATCTTGCCTTCCTGATTCTTGCATGGCACCTTGACAAAATTCAGATTTATCTGGATTCTGTCTGGCATTAAGAACTTCAAAACACATATATATGCCAAGACCAGCCTGAAAAAAACTGTGTGATCTGAAGATTACATGTATTTTTCCTACTTTTGAGGCAGTTTAGCTCCATTTTTAATTATTACAGCCTCAAATGGGCATGACGCAAACAGAGCCCAGAACATGGTATTTAGAGAGCAGCAATTATTCAGCAGTTGAAGCACAGTCTATAACCAGAAACAGCACATTTTATTAGTCTTGCTGCTGTTACAGGAAGAAATATAAACTCTGCCTTGTGTGCACTGAACATCTAAATATCTTTTGTTTATTTTTCCTTCTCTACAAACTGTGCCCTTGTTATGTATTATGTAATAGAGGTAGATTAAACAGACATAGATAAACATGAGAAGTTGGTTCCATGAAAATAATATATGTATACATCTATATATATACATACAAAATTTTTCAAATTTTAGGATATTACGTAAAAACATGGATTCACACAGGGTCTGTTGACTTCACCTTAGGTCTTAACATCTGAAATAGGACCCAGCTGATATTTCTGACTTATTGCTTTAATTTTTATCAAGACTAAGTAGCCCATAAGCTACTTGCCAGCCCATCTGTTTGTGCCAGACATGGAGAAAGCACATCCCTTTCTGCTAGTTCTATTTTATCCAAACACATCTTATGTTACTGTTTAAATCTTGGTAAAGATCTATTCTCTAAAGCATTATAACTGTAGAAAAGCAGAATTACAATCACAAATGTGAAATATTTAGAGTCTTGGTTTGGATTAATGAATGTTTTCTTCAATTCTGTGTCTGAGACATATGCAAGCACAGATGTAAAAGAAAAGGAATTCGTTAAAGATACCAAAACTTAATGGTAACTGAATCTCACATCACTTCTTTCACCTTTGGTCAAAAGCTTTGCTTCTGCTAATACCAAGGAAACTTGAAGGATGCAGCAAAAGAGAAGATGGAAATTCTTGCCTGGCAATTGTTTTTTTAAAAGCCAGTTCAGCCATAACCTGTGGTAGGTGACGAAGGCACAGCCTTGCTCTTGAAAGGGCAGCTGAAGGCACTAAAGACAAATACAATGATCACTGAACTGTAATTTACATCTTGGTCTGAAACTTTTCAGAAACAAAACCACAGCGGGTGAATCAGAGCTTTTGCCAGAATACCAGCATTAGCACAACTATTCATACAGGGAAATGTTTTAGCCTGGCTGTGAGCCAGAGCCTCACCCCCTCACTGGCACTGTCACAGAAAAGGGTGTCCATCAGCATTATTGGTGACCCAAATCCTGCTCACTCTGGTCAGAGGTGGCCAGGCTTTGGGTCAACAGTCAAAGATGGGGTCATCAGCAATGCCTCCAGACTTTCTGGGGATATGATTGAGGGCTGACTCAGGAGGAAACGTGCCACCTACTTCTTGCAGCACCCGGGATTTTCCCTGAAAACTCCTATTCAAATATTCACACAGAACCTCACCAATTTACCGGTAAGAGATCAAGCAAGAAAAGCATTATCACACAGAACGAGCAAAGGGATCTGCTTACTGGACTTTCTCTCTTTGCTTTAGACTTCAATTTTTACTCAGCTAAGATACTGCAGTTTTCAGGGAAAATTTTGCCTGCAAGTTGTCTGGTGGTGCTCTGCAGTACTGTACAAAACAACCTGTGATTTTCCACTGAAATGATATTCATTTAAGTTTTCTGGGATCTTTCTGCTAATGGCCATTCTCACAAGCTAGTCAAGCTGCACAGTGGTCCTACACTTGCTGTTTCTGCAGGTGTGTGAAAAAAGAAGGTTTTTTTTGCTGAGTGTGGTCCCAAATATTTCCACCATGATTTTGTGTCTATTTCATTACAAATTCAAATTTTATGTTTCAGAAGACTTAAACAAATAGATAGGCAAGTAAAAGGCTGTGCATATGTTGCCTGGCCTGGCTTTCTCTAGCCTGGCTTTCTGACAAGATACCAACTATTTTTTCCACTAACAGACAGAAACACTCAGAACAGAGCTCTGTGCAAGCCCCTGCTGTGGAGAAAGTGAGTGCACTAGATTGAGATTTAATCACATTCTGGTGCATGCTCACTCATGTAGCAATTTGTCTTTTTGCATTAAGAATAAAATATACAAGCTGTCAGTTTAAAACATTCATTTTTCCCTTCTACTTCTGTTACTCTTTCACTGCCAGGCCCCAAACACCATATTCTGAAATGAATTTTTAGTTATGGTATTTTTTCTTCCAGTGGATCAGATTTCAAGGCTTTTCTCCTACACATGTGACATCTGAGGTTAGCTAAGCCTTGTTCCCTTAAAAAGGGGTCTACAAACGGGGCATAAGAAAAACTGAAGTAGTCTGCCAGAAGAAAGGGGTCAAATACCCAGAAAGAGCCTGGTATCTATTAAAAACAATTTTCATGCTATCATACCCTATTTTGCATTCCAAAAGTGATCGATAGTGAGACGTTTTTGCTGTCACAAGTAAAACGTCTTTCAACTTCTTTTAACTTTCAGGTATCTCTGACTGTCTCCTGCAAAACCAAGAAAAGTCAAATAGTCAGAAAGACAACTTGCTACTGTTTTAGGGTTTGACAGTACTGAGACCCTTGGTATTGGCTGCAGGGTTCATGGCTACCCATCTTCTGGTAGGGATGAGAGGACCAAGGTACAAGACAGCACAGTCTCACTGGTGCAGCTTATCTTTCCCCACCTACTGGGCAGACATGCTTCTTCCTCAGCCTACTCACTGTCCCTTCACTGGGCATTAAAAGGCTGAAAGTTTGCAAAGCTGAGTTTAGAGAAACATCACAGACACACAGAGGAGAGGAGGTGGAGGAGAAGACCACCCTCTGAGCAATTCATTGACTCAGTCTCCTGATAACACCCAGCACCTCCCTTATGTAATCTCTCACCCTGTAATTCTTCATTCCTGCTCTTTTGGGCTGCCTCTCATCAGACCTACATCCTCCTGCTCAAGCAATTTGAAGTCACCTTCCCCTACAGCCTGTTGAACAACTCCAGCTCCCTCAGAAAAATCTACACCACTTTTAGCTGCACTGAAAGCTGCTAAAATAATTCTTCAAACATCTGCCAGTGCATAGGGTTACTTCCCATTTTTGTCAGCATTCAGCCTTCTGGTCATATTCTCAGCTGCTCAGTCTCTATCCTTCTCCCCTCCAGCCTGCTTTTCATTTCCTGCCACTCAAATCCAGTTTCCCCAGCCCCCTTCCTGAGAAGGAAAAAGAAAAAAAAAAAACTATCATAATATGCATCCACAAATTTACAAAGAATAAACTTATCTACCAATGCCAGGCAACAAAACTACCCACATCCAAGACATGTTTTTATTTGCACACTGAGGAGCAATGTATACTATCTCAGAGAAATTCAGAAAGAAGGGTGCTTTTTGAAACAGCTGCATTTCCAGCTGTATATTCATTCTTTCCTATTTTTCCTGCAGGGAAATCTGTACATAAAAATTACTTCTATGTATTTGTATTGAAATAATGTATAAAAATATAAAATATATATATAAGTTTATATATATAAGATAATGTCATTCTTCTTTGATCTACAACCATACCCATACTGTAGCAAGAAAAAAAAAGAGGAAAATTTCCAAATTGCCACAGGGAAATGAAAAAAAAAAAGATTGCCTATTAAACAGCATCAGTGTTGGTGAAAACATATTCTGGTGACTTGACATTTGCATTGTCTGTTGCTCATTACAGCAGTGCCAATTACAGTGGAGGCTGTCAAGATTCCCATCCTGCACCACTTGGCCAGACGTATTTGCTCGGGGCTGAATTGCAGCATGCTGGGCATGGGGCAGCTTTTTGAAAAGCTACCAAGGCATTAGTCAGCTCTGAGTTTCCCTCACAAACCAATGAGCCCATGCAAACTACTACTAAGAGCAAGAGAGAACTCTCCTGCAACAACAAGGCGCTCTTAGTAACAAACACCCAAATAATGCCACATTATTCATTGCAGTAGTATCTCTCAATAGCAGATGGTTATTGCTATGGCTGTAAGCAAGGCAAGGCTTCTAGGGGTAGACAAATTATTTTATTAGACTAGTTGGTGTACTTGGAAGAGATGAACAAACTTTGAGGAACACAAATTCTTTTTCAAGGCACTATCTGAAACCACTTTCAGTCCATTCTTTCCCCAATCCTACTCCTCAGCCGTCAAAGAGGATTTTTTGTTGTTTAGGAAAGTTGAGATGATCATTGAACAAGTCACCCTCTCACTGGATTTTGTTCTGCTAGATTGAGTTTACACTACAAATGTTATTTGTGTCATGTAGCCATGGTATCTGCTGGTGCAGGAACCACAGGAGAAGTGTAAGAGGACATAAGTCCTGAGGAAACCATTGGTGAAAGTTTTGGTATAAAAAGACACCAACTTTCTGGCTTTAGAGAAGTTTTAAAGATTATTATTGTACTAGCAGTCCACATTAGGATGCATGCTGATGGTGAGAGGGTCAGTGGCTGTGAGGGAGGTCTCCAGCACAGTGTGTTGCTTAGGTCAGGCTCCCAGCTGGGCGATTATCACGCAAATGTCCCCAGTCATGGACTGCTGGGGCTGTGGCCTTGCCATAGCAGTGAGGCACTTGTAGGCTGCAGAAGGAGAGGAGCACCCAAAGGGACAGGAAAGGGGTGATGCTGACATGACAAGGGGGTTCCCTGGCTCAGGAGCTCACAGGAAAGCCATGTCCTGTGGCTTTCCCTTGCTGTTACCTGCAGGTCTTCCTTTAGGGCTCTGAGGGGACAGTAGTCCAGCATAGGTAAAAAGCAGGGACATTCCTGTGGGCCTCCCACTCACAGCCCCTCAAACCATAGGCAGAGAGAGCACGACCCTCCTCCTGCTCCCAGGGAAACCCACCTGTCATCCTACCCTAGCTCTATGGGAGTGTTCTCTCATGAACATGTCATACCTATCCTTAGGTTCAGCTCTTCAGAGCTGTGCAGGCAGCACTTCAAGTCCCCATCATGCACCTGAAGTGGGGAATATTTGTGGACAGCTGCAGGGGAATCATGCATCACAGGAAAGCCAGGTGGGCTATGCTGGCTTAATGCTGCTAGAGCTGTGGTGGGGGAAAGTGCTTCCTTAAGGATAAAATCCCAACTACTTATAGCAGTGGAATAGCTCCTATCATTGCAGCAGTGCTCACAGCTTGTTTTTGAGGAGAGGAGTGGAGAACATGTGTGAGGACAGCTATGGGTCACAGACAGCCTGGGGTGGGTGCCACAGTGCCAGAAGAACCCAGCCCCACTCCCACAGTCTCCCAGGGAAGGATGCAGCTCACAGTGAGCAAGACTGCTGCTTACCCAGCATGCTGCAGAAGAAGCCACTCTGGCAAATTCTCACACCACTGTCTGTGGGAAGATTTTCTTGCTGAGGAGCTGGCAGCTGCCTCCAGTAGACCATGTGCTACACTGCCTATGCCTTTGACAATCCTCACCTGCTCTTAAATACCTCCTTGGCTGAAATACCTGGCTCATGTTGCAAGCACCTCCCAAAGCCTTTCAGGTGCTCTTTTCCTGCATGCTGAATCTCCCCAAATGAAGCCTGTCCCAGCTTGCATGCATCCTTCTCACTGGGCTTCCTATCCTGAGGTCTGACCTTACAGGTAGGTTACATAATGCATAATATTATCAGAAGCTCATGCAGTTTGTAATTTTTCCAAGATCCCAACTCTTAGCATGCAGCAAGGTTTTTGTATTCTGCTTTATTAAGTACAGTTTTAGCTCTTATGGAAGTAAGAAATGCTGTCAGTCCAGAAAATGAAGGGCAACCAAATTCAGAATCCATGTTATTATTTTAAAAAGTACATGATATCAGATGATCTCAAGATTTCTGAAGGCTTGGAGTTGGCAATAAAAAACAAACAAAAACCCCCCTGCATCTAATTCTTTGAGTCTGGAGAGAGATGTATCTGTATTCCAAAGCACAACAATAGAGATTTCATTCTCATCTTGTTATCATCCATCATCACTCTGCCAGGCAGACACACACACACAATTTCAAGCAGTCTGGGCCACATCCTTATTTAGAAAATGGTCGCAGCTTCCTTGTACTTTTGCTCAGTGCCCGCTCATGCCATGCAGCCCATTAACATAACAGCTGACAGAATTAATCAGCAGTAATAAAAGCACTTGCATGACTTGACCCGTACAATCTATTTGAGGACATCTCTCCCTTGCCTGTTCTTTCACTCACTCTGCGTTTATGTCTAGCTCACTTATTTTTACCCGTCATCTGCAGAGCAATTTAAACATGCTGCAGCATTTGTGTGATTACCGAGCAGCACAGCAGAAGTTACTTTTGGCAGTGGCTATTGTACAAAGTGGGTTAAAGATAGTTGCAAAGCTGTTCTTAGGCAGCCTTTTCTTTTTTCTTTCTCTTAATCAAGACCTCTATTGGAAAAATGACACCAAAAAATGCACCCCCCCCCCAAAAAAAATCCAATTAAGTTTTGAAAAAATATTAAGAGGCAAAGCAGGGAAAAACAAAAACCAAAACCAAACCCATACACACAAAGAAAAAAGAAATAAAGGGAAGGGATAACTACTCTTGGAAATGATCACAAGAGCTATTATGCATGACAGGAGATATCACTCTTATGTCCTGGTGTGTTATTGTTGCCAATGAAGTATATTTAATCTTATCAAAGGACAGAAAAGGGAAATGTTCAGACTAAGGCAATGAAATTTCTTACAGACCTGTGGGGCCTTCCTTATCAGAAGAGATGAAAATACCTGATTTTATTTCATGTGCAACAAAGTAAATGATGAGGACATGAGTAATTCTACAAAGCTGGTGTAAAGGACATTGAGGAAATAAAAAGGGCAGAATTACCATTTCAGCTATATTCCAGGTAGAAAGATGGCTTTCTGCCTGCACTGATGGTAGAGCAAGGCAAGGCAAGTCAAGCAACAGAAAATTCCTTCTCATGAAGCTGCATATATACATGTTTTTCCCTGGGAATACTGGTTTGTGTTACTTCCTGAGGGCTTACCCCAGGAGATTTGTGTTGGTGGGATCATCTGAGGAGAGATACTGCATGGCATCTCAGCTGACAAGCTGTGAGAGCAGGTCTCCAGCATTGGGCTGGCTCTTCCTGCTGCCCTGGGTCAGGTGACATTCAGGATGTGCTGGGAGAATCTGATATTGTGACTGAGGTGGAAAAGGATTCCTTTCTGCCCCTAACCTCATGCCAGGTATGACTGTCTAGGCTTTATCAAGAAAGTTAAAGTACAGGCAGATGCAATTTCCTGTGCTACTTTTAAATTTGAAAGCATGCAGATACACATGGAAGCAAAGCATGGCCCAGGGGACCCGGTCTGTTGCCAGGGTACAGCTGCATATTTGAGGGGGTTCCTTAATGAGGTAATTACATGACTGCTGTCCTTAAATAAGCTTATGATTATAAGATACATTCTCCATCTGAGTTAGAAATTTATTTCCCTTCCTTCTCTCCATGTTTTTGTGATAGACCACACTTGCACAATTTTTGCTTCTAAAGGTATTGCAGGTAAAGATCAATAAATTAAACCCTACCTTATTAAATACACTTTCTACTTTTTTTGCCTATATGCTATCCATTTCCTGATGCCAGTTTTTCCAACTGTATTTTATTGTTTAATATTCTCAGTATATCTCTTATTTCACATTCCACAGCTGCAATGCCTGTGGAGCTGCTTAGATAGAGTTGTGTGGGTCAGTGTAGAAGGGTGTCATTTCTGTTTGCTGGCTCTAAGAGATGGTTAACCTTCAAAAGAAGATGAACATGATTAGGTCAGGTTCTAGAAACAAGCTCAGTCCTTTGAAAAGTGCACATCTTAACACTGGTAAATCTTCACTGCTAGAGTGTTGAAAAAAGCAAATCTGAAAACAGAATTTCTTGGGTTTTTTTCTGTTCTGAGCCCAAATAAAGGGAAAGGATTTTTGGTAAAGATAAACAAATTTAGAATGGATGGGAAAGGGTGGGGTTTACTTTTGATTTTTCCTGTGTATACACTCCTGACAGTCCTTAAAGACAACTCTCCCCGAGACTTACAGTTGTTGATCCTAATTACATTTGTTAGAAATATCAGCATTTTGGATAGGCACTGTAGTGTCTCGTTCAATGTTTGAACCAAACCATTCACCAACTGAAGAGTTTCTGCAGGTATTTTAATCTGCTTTAAATTTCCCAAGTGGCTTCTACATGCAGTCACACAGTGGGCAGTAACAGAGTTTTTGGCCTGTCCTATTTTCTTCCCTGAAGCCTTCTATTGGTTCTGCTGAGTTTGCTGAGCCTGGATATCCTGGAAAGCTCCAACACTACCTGAGGCCAAGGGAGAAACTGAGGGGGTCTTGAGCAACTTGCTTCAGCTCAAAGTGAAAAGAATTGGCCATCAAGAAATGAGCTGGGACATTCAGTCATTTACGTGATCATGGAAGGGAAAAGAACTGTGTAACATTCAGCATAGCTAGCTGGAATATACTCTAGCAGTGTCAGTATTCACAGAGTATGTAGGGACAAGCCTCAAAATTTTAAAAATAACAAGTGCAAGAATAAAAGGGAAGTTTATTATAAAAATATGCACCAGGAATGCATCTTATGAAGCATTGTAAAAACTTGAAAAGGGGAACAAAAAAAATTAAGACCAGCACAGTTAAGAACATTGAGAAGAGATTTTTAATGGACTATAAGTGAAAGGGCTAAGTCAGTGCATATGTTGGAACAAATGATCAGCTTTGAGAAAAGGGCCACATTTTCAACAGTAATGAACAAGGGAGAATGCCCAATATTAGTGGGAAACTTTGGACAAGAACAAGCTGAGAACTTTTATGAACTCCCTCCTTGAGTCCCTTTGTGGGTTTTTGCTTTTCTTCAGCAGCTCTTGGAATGTAGGGGAAAACCTGGGAGGAAAGATGAAAATCATTTAGGATTGTGCCAATATTTAAAACAGGTAGGTAAGGTGAATGCTATTACATGGGTGCTTGTCTTTGAATCTTGAAGAACATGTCTATATATCTCTCACCAGTCTTAAAAGAGTGTATCTGTATTGCACAGTGCAGCTCTTTGCTGAGATAGTATCTTGGTTTCAGGAACAATATAGCTGTATTAATGTAGCCTCTGCCCTATTTTAATTAGTCTGGGCATACCACTGTGCTGATGCAGCTAAACTGTTCCCAGTTCTGGAGCTGGTTCAGTTGGAGTTAGGTCAGGTATTGTAGCATATTTTGGTATTGCACCATGAAGACAGAAAGGCTGGACTGCATATGTCTGGCCATGTAGTGTATTTCTCAGGGAAGGGATCACACTTGCAACAGTAAAAAAACCTTCCAGTTGCAAGAACAGGCAACAATACAACATAAATCTCACCAACTATCCTTCCAGCAGGGTAATTTGTACTTGTCTTCAGCAATCATGTGCTTGCAGTGTTACAAACAATGATATATGAGCATTCATGTGAAATATGGTTCAGATGTTGCCACTATATCATGAACTTCTTTGCACGAGACTTGTTATTGCAGATGACGTCAACAAGACAGTGCCAGCCTCGATGGTTTATGCACACAGAACCAAAAGGAGAAAAAAAGAAAAAAGGTGGAGAGAAAAGTCTTGATTACAATGGGAAAGAAAAATACTGAAGACAAAAAAAGTCATCACATATCCTAGAGCACAGTCTGTTGCACAATACAGAATGGGATCTCTCATCTGTGTATCATTTTGTTTTTCTTTTCTGTAGCTGAGTCTCTGTTGAGTCTTCTGGAGTCTTATTGTATTTCTTCCACAGTAACTACCCTGGAAGCTAGTAGCCTAATTTCCCAGATAATTTGTGCAACCCACTGGCTAGTATTTGGATTTGATTTTCCCCACTGCCAACTTTTTATCCATTAGATTTTTTTCCTTGTTTAGTGCCGCACTCCTGTTCTTTCTCTTTTCCTCTCTGCTATGAAAGCATGGGGTTTTTTCTGCTCTCTCTAAAGCTCCTCTTGCTTGAGAAGGAGATCTGGGATCCTGTGGAGCTATCCCCAGGCTGCAGGAAAACAGTGTCTGCAGCAGCCTCTTGCAGGTTCTTCTGGCTGCCTGGGGCAGTACCCTCCCAAGGTACCTCCAGCAAAGCCCTGCTGGCTGAGAAGCATCAGTGGTTTTTCTTGGAGGAGTAAATATATGGCTATCCACTCCTCAAAGCCAGCATTTCCTGCTCTTGCATACCTTTATGATACCTGGTAAGCAATGCTTGGTAGATCAGCTCGCTGTGCCATGGCTCAGGCTCTGGCATCACTGGTGCGGGTACATCTGTGCTGTGCTGAAGTGTCTGCTTGTGCAGGGGAAACCTTCAGCTCTATGTGTATGGTCCCATTGTTTCAAAGTACATCAGAGTTCTCACTTGAATGTATTTAATTGTTTTTGTCATGAAAATGACAAGCAAATTCGAATTGTGGGAACACAGACTAGAGGTCAGCCCACCTGGACACAACAGATGGCCCTCCCTCTGAAACAAAACAGAGATTACAGACTCCCACCAGCATTTCCCCTGCTGTTGCTTAGCCTCTGTCCTCAAAACTCAATGGCCTTCACCCTTAGTTACAACATATACCTTCAAAATCCCTGAATGTGCATGTAAAATCTTAAGAACAAAGCCATGTAAGAAAGAATGAGAAAAAAAATAGTCTGTATCTTTGGCTCCTTCAATGAAAGGGGAAGAGTGAGATAAAGTATTAAGGGGAAGCACAAGACTGTTTTGTGGTGGCAGAAAGGCTTTACTTCCCAAGCTGACACCCAATCTATTTCACCACGAGATTAAGGAAGAAAGAAATACAGTCTTCATGATTAGTTCCAGAATTTGTACAGAGATGCTTAGCTCTGCTCTCATAGAAGGACTTTTGTATGTTTGCGTGTGCTTTTTAAAGTCTTTGGCAACCTCCCATTACTACAATATATTCATTGCAAACAAACATATGTGTCATATTAGCAACTTATATTGTCCTTTACCTTCTCTCATGATGTCAGTGGTATCAAGTTCTGGAATTAATTTGATGTCCTCTTTCTTCATTCTAATTGTAATAAGCCAATCCTTCACAGCTACTCTTGTAATATGTTGAGTGTGATATTTCTAACTCCTGCCATTTGAAAGTTTGGTGGGGTTTTTTTAGGTGTTTTGTTTTGTTTTTTTTTGGTTGTGTTTTTGTGAGGGGGGTGTTGGTTTTGTTGTTTTTTTTTTTTACTGTTTGGGATTTTTTGGTTTTGTTTGGTTTTTTGTTTGCTTGCATTTTTGTTTGTCTTGGTTTGGATTTTAATTCTGGTTTCTAGAGTCCTGTGGGTTTCATTTGAAAATTAATTTGCCCTCTGGATTGCAGAGGAGTTGTAACAAAATTGAAATCTTCCAACAATCCAAAGCAAATAGAAAGAAAAATACCAGCTGTGCAATTCTATCTTGTGATTTTTAGACCAGTTTAATGATTTTTGGGATGTGTCTTTGGACTTTTGAATGCATAGGGTTGTGCATTCAGTCCCTGTTGTGCTGAGGGGACATGTTCTTCACATGCTAAAGTTCTGGCACTTCCTAAGGAAAAAACCTTTTTATCCAGAGGTAACTCTGCTGTGTAGTTCAGGATGCTGCCTGTGTTAAAAAAAGGAACAAATGCTGGGCAACATTAGCTTCAGTGCAAGGAAGGGAAACATTCTCTTTTCCATTAGTAATTATAGGTGGATTATTGTTTGTCAATTTTCTGCCCATGCTTTTCATGCTGACTCAAGCATATACCTCCCACCTTTGTTCTGCAAAAAACTTGCACAAAACAGATGCAAGTTTTCACTTAGCACACAAAGATAGCCCATTTCTTCAATTTAGATCTTAACCTCACTGGATCAAAAAACCCCATTACTCCTAATTTAAATCTCTACAAAGTAGGAACAAATTGGGTGTACGACATCCTGCTTTTCTGCTGAGTTCTGTTTTTGACAAGTGAAGTCTTATTACAGCTCTGTAGCAGAGATCAGGATCTGTCAGCGTGAACTGCTGGTTTATCTGTCCTGTGGACACCCACGTACTGCCAAGTCAGCTCTGAGCCAGTTCCCAATACACAGGCTGTAGTGTGCAGTCCAGTACATATGCATAGCTGAAGTAAAATAGTCTTTTTCTGCATTCTCTGTGTGTATTATTTATCTCTGTTTTGTACAGCTATGGTAGAAGTTATTCCAAAAATGAAGGTGCTAAAAATAGCAAGGCTTTAGGACTGAAATAGCATTCACACACTACAGGTTTTTTCCCTCTAGGTATATGTCCCTCTTATCAAAAAATATTAATAAGACCCCCTACACAACCACATTACAAATAAAACAGTTGTTGCACATCTTTTTTATAATATATTTTTCAACATCATATACACAGACATTTGGCTAATAAGCATTGGAAGACATGACACCATACTACCCCACTTCTTGCATTTATAAAATATGCTGAACCAAAAGGAATCTACTAAGACTCTTCCTCTCTTTACTTTCATAAATTAAATATACAATATGCCCCTTCTGGAAAATGCACACCACATTTCCAACATTTAGTCATAATGAAAACCAGAAGGCCATCGTCTGGCTTCTCTGGATCGTGTGTGCACTGTGGAGAGGAGGAATAAGGACTATTTCCTCTCTTTGTGTGTCTCTTGTGAAGTATATGATGTCTTTGCAAAATGATGGGGTTGAGAGGCTGCAGGCTCTGTGTCCTGGGAACCAGCCCTGTGAGCCCAGTGACTGCTCAGGGTCTCTGCTCATACTTCAGCTCTGATGGACATCGGAGTCAGGGGGGGAATAAAAACAGGGGGAAAATAACCCCAGCCTTCATATAAGTAAAGTTTGATGCTAAAAGCTCTGGGTTGGAGAAGTGGAAAGTGTCTTTCTCATCTCAGCCCCATGTTGACATCAGGATCCTCAGGGACATATTTTGGCCCCAGAGCCAAGGGCTCCAGAGGCAATGGGCCTGATGGACACAATGACAGCAGAGACCTGGGATGGCCTCACCACAGCTAAGTGGTGCAGGGCCCTGCAGCAGAGGGGCTTCCCAGCAACCTCTAACCTCCCCAGGTGATGGGAACCCCCTGCTGCCAGCGACACCTCCAGGGGCAGCAGTGGGAATGTGGACCTCCTGCCTGCAACACAACTAACCCATGAAATGTCAATGAGGTGGCAGTTATGGACCACAGAAGTATTTTATAATATATTCTTTAAATTGGACAAGAATATAACGTACTCAATATTCATTCCTAAGAGTCAGCTGAAGGCACTGGAGATAGCCAAATCCTTTTCTCCTGTGATTTCCCTCTGTGTATGGCAATGCTGGTTAAGAACAGCTGCAAACTGTACCAAAATGTGCTTTCCAAACAGGAATCAAATTTGCTTAATTTATAATCACTTCCTTTTTGGATCCTCTTTCTGAATTAATCCCCCTAAAAAGTCTCTTTTCTAGACTGTTCGTCTTGAAAAGGTTGTAGAAAATCATAAAGGGTTTGTGTGAGGGATTGTAATGGAAGATTAGCAGAGACTAAGGGGTAGGCTGAGACAAAATGGCATGCATTGCTGAGGCAGGAGCCAGGCTGGCACTGCTAGAAAGATACCACCAGGAGCAGGTACTCAGGTGTCCTTCTTTCACTGGGGATCTGCCTAAGTCCACCTCCTGCACCTGCAGTGAACTGAGGGGATGACTGTGTGGAAAAGGAAGAGTGGCTGAGCCAAACACAAACTCTCTTGCCTCTCAGGGAGACCAACAGCCCTTTTAGGCTACAAGTAACACCATTAAAGACCATGACTGACAGGACAGGAATTTCATGGTGAGAGAAGGTTTTGTTACATCCTCCATGTAACAAATGGAAAACTATAAAGAGGGGAGAGCACTAAATTCCATATGCAATCTTCTTGAGGAACAGTTTGGAGACTTGGAAAATCCAAGGCAATGTACAGTTGACAAGCAGAGAACAGGATAAAGAAAACACTCTGTTGTGTTAACACATTTTGTCTCTCTCCAAGGGCTCACAGGAGAGAGCACTGAAAACTCTTGATGGATGCCAGCATGGAAGAGAGCAGGACTGAAATTTATTTTTTAAGACACTCCTCAAATTCAAACATTAGCCTTTAAACAATAGTAAAGGGACAAATTAAAAGACCACAGAAATAAAAAATAATTCCAAGAATTTTATCCAATGAGTCATGAAACAGAAATTAATGGTGTGGCTGGTGCATCCAGATCAAAACTCCAGATAGCATTGCTTAAATAATAACTGTGGTTACTTTGCTAGCATAGAAATAGTTCTTGCAAAATATGTTCTTCATAGATAAATAGAACTATCCATACATTCACAGTCTACAAGGAAAATAAGAATTACATTGGAAGTACAAATAAACACATAGCTTTGGTTTGGCACTATGTGCAGCTGAAATATACTTAGGTTTGTGTGCACCAGAGGTGGATCCAGATTCCGGTAATTTTTTATGTTACTTGAACCTAACTGGTGAGGCAGATCTGACAGGGCTGTTCCCATCTATTTACCCATGTGGAGAAAACACAAGGGATCTATTGTTCAGCCACATTTCCTGCAGTGGGTTAGGAATAAAGCTCAGGTTGCTGTTGCAGGGAATCCAATGATGTGCTTTAAGGCATTACAATGGCAAAAGAGGAAGAGAGATTTTTATCTAATAATTATCTCCCTAGCTTTTTCTGCCAGGTAACATTTTTGTATGCCAGGTAGCATTATCTTTTTGTCTCTTTATAACTGTACAGTGCCATTTTCACCACAGACAGACCTGTCTTAATGTAAGACTAAGGATAACATCTACATTTAGAAGGATTTGGAAGACGTTATATTTAAAAGGAAACCTTGGGAATGGGGAATTCAGGAAAATGTTATATAGTTACAATATGGACACATAAATACCTGTTATTACATCTAGAGGCGGTCCCGTGGTGTAATGGAGAGCACTCCGGTCTCTGAATCCCAAGGTCGCGAGTTCGAGTCTCAGTAGGGGACCGTCCCCCGGCAGTTAAATGCCTCCCTGCCATCTGATCCCGTCAGATCTCGGATGCTCAGCAGGGTCAGCCCCGGTTAGTACCGGGTGCTGTAGATAGTCCTGAGGACCTCACTGTCACTGTCCAAGCTTGCTCGGCCGTGGCAAATGAACCTCAGGACTTAAACGGTGGGACCAGTTCTGTGCACGCTGTGCCTCACCTAAAAAATCCACTGCACAGGCTGGAAGGGCACATCCACGTGGGGAGAGCCCTTCCCAAAATCTTCGTTCGCGAAGGTTGGCCATTATTATTATAATTCGAAGGTGCTCTTATAGCTCTGCTTTTAAAGCTGTTTCTTGCTTTTAACATACTTGGGATTTTTTTTCCACCATAATACAATTGGTATATGTTCTTGTTTAAGAACACTTGAAACATTTACTACCAGAAATCTCAAAATATTGTTCTAGTTCTACTTCCAAAAAGGAAAAAAAAAGTTGAAAATAGATTGTCTTGCTTTATTGGAGTAATGGATGCCTTTTTGAGGACATTATTTCTTTATTGCCCAATCCTATTTTCTTCATGACTCTTTTCTTAGGTTTGGAAGACACTGCAATCTAAATGCAATCTAAGCTTGTTTCTTGATAGTGTCTTATCTTGGTCTGTGATACTTAAAAAAAGTTAGAGCACGAGAACAGGCACAGAAACAGAAACCTCTGTTCAGTCAAGGTCTGACTGCTGAGGAGAGGTGGTTCAATTCTAGCAACTTAGGACCTAGCTTCTTTTTCAAGCCATAGTTTCTGTATATCTCAGTATCTCCTGATTGTAATAATAATTTTATTTGTAAGCAGTATGTGAAAAAACATGCAAGAGAACTCTGATTTTTGTTAACTTTTAAATAAATGTTGAACTTTTTGCTGTGTGTTGGATTTCTGTTGACGTAACTTGTGTGTTACGAATGAAAGGGAAAATTTTGCCCCAAAATCACAGTAAGTTGTTGTGTGCCTCCTGTAGCCCATTCATCTGTCCACTTGAGGGAGAGACAACCTGTATAACAGTTTAAAAAAGAAAAAAAAATGAGTTGTCTGTCAGATTTATCACACGTGTTTGTAACAGGAAGCCCATCCTTACTCTGCTCTTTATTCCTGTGTTAGGAGGATCTCTAGGGGCAGTCCCGTGGTGTAATGGAGAGCATTCTTCACTCCGAATCCCAAGGACCTGAGTTTGAGTCTCAGTGGGACCGTCCCCTGGCAGTTCAAAGCCTCCCTGCCATCCCATCCCGTCACATCTCGGATGCTCAGCAGGGTCAGCCCCGGTCAGTACCGGGTGCTGTGACAGTCCCGAGGACTTCCCTGTCACTGGTGGGGCCAGTTCTGTGCATGCTGTGCCTCAACTGAAAAATCCACTGTGCAGGCTGGAAGGGCACAGCCACGTGGGGAGAGCCCTGCCCAAATCTTTGTTTGTGAAGTCTGGCCATACGGGAGGATCTCTAGTACTGAAACCTCACCCTTTTAACAATGGAGTTCTCTTGCAACAGTTACCTGTAGTACATGTATTAGCTCAGCTATTGATTTAAAGTGCATAGAGGCTGATAAAAGGTCTGTTAAAGTCTGTCATGAAAGATGTGTATGGTGCTTGTACCCTCCTCAGTTTCTATGTCCAAGGAGTAAAGAAAGACAAGAAGGAAATTTTGTGAGTTCCTCTGTGTTGAGGAAGGTGCATAGATCGTGGTAAGGAACCCACCAGACAAGTTACTTAGCATCTTGCTGGTTTTCAGGCTTGTAACTCTTAACTTCTTTAAGAATAGGGTAAGTTTGAAACAAGGTATTTGTGTGTGTTGGTGGTTTAGGTGCAGCTTCTCCCCTCCTTGTGTGCTGATGAAGTGAGGCTGCTTGTGAATACATGTTCTCTTTTTTGAAGCACAATTTACAAGTATTACCTGTTTAGTTTTTGTTAAATAATTTATGATACTCAATTACTTATACAGAATTGAGAGCAGGAAACCTTAGATACTTAAGGGACCTTTAAATTTAGTAGGGAAATTTACAGCAAAACTGCATAACAAGAAGTTGAAAACATCTGTCTTTAACCTTTTCTGTAGTTAGCCTGCTGTGAATGTGAAATACAAGGTACTGATGGAACAGGGTGAAATTTAATGGGTAATAATAGAAAGGAGTTGAGGTTTGACCATCTGATGGCTGTTCTGCCTGTAGATTCCCTGGGTTTGTACTTCCAAATTTTTGTTGTACCTGTGTGTGTTGTTACATTTGTGAGGAAGAGGTGGCTTCAGGAGGAGCTGGAGGGTTGTGTTTATGTTACACAGTGTCTGCATGATGGAAGTGCACTTGGTGCTAATGTGGGATTGCTCTTCATCCGTGTCTGCACTGTGCAATGCCAGGCCTGAAGCCCTCTGTAAATCCTCCATCAGCGATTTTTTTTTCTCTTCTGCCCATGATGGCCTTAGAAAGCCTCCACCTTCTCCACTTGTTAAAGATTTATGCTAAAGTGAATTTGTACTGTGATGGAATGTGGCTTCAGAGACTCTCTGTGGTGGAGCTTTCCTCTCTCTCTCCCTTTTGAAGCCATCCACCAAGTAGGTGTCTTGCTTTGCTTCCAGGACCTGTCAGCTGCATAGGCCTAGTTGCTGAGGTGTTGTGGTGTTACCTTTTTTTTTCTTTTTTTTTTTTTTTTAAGGACTGAAAGCTCTTTGCTCCTGTGATTTAGCCAGTTCTCAAGGAAGGGCTGAAAGCTTTCCATGGCACCATGTGTGTCTGCAGGCACCCACTGCACCTAGTTGAGGGTCTCTGCCCCTGGTTCTCAAGCTGTTCCTGACCTCTCTCTTCATGTCCTCTCAGTATCAAGAATTAGTGTACTGGTTTTGTATTACGAATCTCCTGTATTTGTCCAGGCCATCCACCTCACTTTTACAATTAAACCTGATCTTACAGAGAGCTTGACTACCTGCGCAGTCATTTCTATGATTTTTTTCTCTGCTTTGTTTGTAGACTCCAGCAGTTTTACAGGGTTGCATGTTTCTCTTTTGACAGTCATTTTAATCCTTCTGACAAAGAACTTTGTGTTCTTTGCTGTCTTTCACAAACCTCCTGATAATCTCGGCGACTGTAGGCAGAGTTGTTGCTGTAAGAACTCTTGGTGCCTCCGATGGCAACAAACGGTATTGCTGTAAATATTCAAGTGAAATCTGTTTGGGTTTGAATCCTAAAAAGATTTTTGTGTGCATAAATCCTATTGGAGATATGCATGCTCTAGAATGTAGTGTTTTAGTCTTCAGAGAGCAGTTTGCTACCTGAAGTCTCTACTATGGCCTTAATTTCATCTCTATGATGGCAGTGGTAGTTTTGTTATTGCTGTTTGGTTTTGAGTTTTTTAAACTCTGAGCTGTTGGAATGGATGGTAATATTTTATGGCTGGGGGAAAGCATGGAGTTAATTCAGAAGGTGATGTGGAGTGCATTTTATCTATGCTAATAACAGAGGAATTGCAAGCTGATAAAATAAGCAAAAAATCACAGCGAGGGAAAGTTCTGAGAAGATTGCGTTACCAAGTTGCTGTTAGTCCAGTGGAACATTCCTCACATAAATCTGTTTACTGATAATGCAACAAGAGCCAGCAATATTAACAGAATTAAAGAATGGTTATCTTTCCTGTGCTGTGCTTCAAAATTTATGCCAGTCTGTGCTCATGTCTGGAGTTGCCTCAACCCACAACAACCCCACGCAGCGCTACAGGCTGGGCACAGAGTGGCTGGAGAGCAGCCAGGCAGAAAGGGACCTGGGGGTACTAATTGACAGGA
>JAWWLZ010000118.1:24026007-24043979 GCA_035041345.1 Poliocrania exsul
CACCCACGTGGGGAGAGCCCTTCCCAAAATCTTCGTTCGCGAAGGTTGGCCATTACATCTAGAGGGTAGACTTTGTAATAAAAAATGTTTATGGAGATTTCATAGTTATCATTTCACTGCAAAGCGAATATATGGTGTGGTAATGGAGTGTGTGAATTTGCACAGCACCAATTATCCAGAACTAGCTTTCTGCCCAGACAGCCCTAATGCATCATGGATATGAGGCACCTTATTCCACTTCGTAAAAAAAAGTGGTAGCTTTCCTATGAGTACTTGAATCCAAGACTTTGGATGACAGATTGGGGGAGGGAAGAAGCAGCTTGCAGAGAAATGCCTGTTTCTCAACTGTCACCTCACCTTGCGTCCTAGATGAAAGCAAGTGGTCACAGCAGGTCTTGAGGAGAGTTCAGTACAATGTCATGTAACTGTGCTTGACCTCTCTCATGTTTTCCAGCAGCAGACGCACAGTGCATGAACTTCATTTTATTTTCAAAATGAGACAGGTGATATGCAGCAAAAAGAAGCCAATGCTTTGTTCTAGTGTTAGAAAGACATACTTTTACTCTGTGCTTCATTTTCCATGCATAACCTTCACAGGTGCAAAGCACTGAAGAGCCACTGGAGGGGTTAAAGAGGCAGGGTTAGCCATCAGTATTGTACTGTCGTGTTTCTGTTTGTTTTTTTTTTTTAAAAAAAAAAAAAGACCTCAAAACCAGTGCCTTTTCTTCACTGATATTTTACTGTGCTATAACAACCGCTTTAGCACAAGTTGCCCTGTTGTAGAAACCATTCTTGCATTCTTGGTGGAGTGAAGAGAAAGGACCCGGTAATATGAACTACCAGGAACACAAAACTCTATTATATGAAAGAAAGCAATGTTTCCAGAGAGTAATAACACTTCAAAACTCATTAATTCAATGCAGAATTAGCCCAGCAGTAGCTTCCAGTAGTCATACATGCATCTTTTTTATGCAACTCCTGTTCTGTTTCAACAGTATTACAAATAAAAAATTATCCCACTAAAACCAAACTCTGTGTGGTTTAAAAATATGTGTTAGATTTTGACTGACAGTGCTTGATGAGGAATAAATTCCTCTTTTGAAAGAATATAGGAAAAACTTGTTTGACAGCCAACACAGAATGAGAAGCATTCTTCATCCCAGAATAATTATCACCAAAAGCACGGAAGGGATTACTGTGAATATTGATATAAACAAGCAGGCATTGGAAATTTATATCTGATATTTATTTGTGAATTCAATCATGAGCCCTTAAAAGGAAGGAAAGAAGAATAAGAAACTTTGAGGTTCCATGGTATTATTTTAATCCTATACTACATATCCTACCAACCACAGGTAGAAATGTAGTAAGAGCAGGAGTTTGGAAGTTTGAAGACAGTGAAGGAATGTCTTCTATCGAGTCACAGTGAAAGCATATAGGCTGAGTCATGGTGGTTTTCTAGCACAGGGAAACACCTAGAGAAATAAATTAAGCTAACAGAGATTAGGAGGTGGATGTTAAAAGGTTTCCCTGGTATTTTTTCCCATGTTCACAACACTCGGTGCCTGAAATGTGAAACTCCAGCTGTGTTTACCAGACTCAGATTCAGACCATCTTGACGATTGATGGCCATCTCAGAGTTGCCTTGGCAGACTGAGGAAAAGAAAAAAAAAAAGAATCTCTCTTAAACAATAATGGAGAAACATTAGTCATTATGTACACAAAGAGATATATTTATATAAATTGAATTAAATTCAATTCCCGGTGGAAGGTTTTCTTTGCAATCAACAGCATTAACACTTAAATAAAATTGAAGCTTTGTCATAGATTTCAAAGAAATCAGGATTTTATCCTTAATTATATTTTTCAAGTGTAATTACAGGGCTTAATGCAGAACCTTCTGAAGCTTCTGATGCTAACCAGTGGATTAGTGGGAGGTAGGTAGTAATTTAACAATGTAGAAAGCAGCTGCTGAAATCACACAAGAATATTTCCCAAAAATCTTCTAGAATACCTGTTTCAAATTCTGTACAGTATATCAGTTATTCAGACATATGTCAGTAAGTGTGGGTTAAATGAAAGGAGTATTGTAAAGTTTGAGCTTTCTGCTTCTGAAGTAAGTGAATTTTTGCCTCCCATTTTTATTGGAAGCAGTCCCAGTCTTTTTAAGATCAGCAAAGCAGAGAAGATCCTGGAGTAATTGGTGGCACAGTATTGTTAAGTCAAGTTTTTTAATGAAAATTATTCTTGTGTGCTAGGCAAAGTCCTTACTTCTTTTTTACGTAGTTTATTGCAGAGTCTGCTTAGCTCTGAAACAACTCTTGTTAAAAAATATTAAGCCACATTTAATTAAATTCTCACTGACAGTTTTGATTGGTTCAAGAAGGGTTGGAAGAGTACATTCATGGGTGGAGGGTGTGGTACCAGATTCAGTGTTTTTGATTTCTTTAATTTTCTTCCTTTTACAATGCGATCCTCATCCTTTTCGGAGGTGATACCACATGTATTTATTTCAAATAAGCTCCAAACTCAAGGGCTACACTCTGCAGCCAGCCTGTAGTTCTTTCTGACACCAGATGTCCCTGACTTCCTTGAGAGTCCCTGGGGCAAGGCCATGAGCTGGGGATGGTGTCCATATCAATCACGGACAATTCTTCCTCATAAGGTTATGTTGGTGTGGTGCAACTGATAAATAACAGGTGGTCAGTGCAAAGGAATGCAGGCACATAACAAAGGCTGTATAGGGTTAAAACATTGGGATTTTGCCTGCAGCTGTCCACAATAAATATGCATAAGTTCATTTTTTGCTTAGTTATGGATTCATCCACCTGTTTTCCTAAGAGTGCCAGACATTTTGTACTCTAATTATTACCAGGTCCTATCTGAAGTCCATTTCAGTTAACACAAAAGAAGTTGTCAGTGATCTTGGGGAACTGGGATCAAGCCATATGGAGTAGTTTCACTGACATATTTATATTACAGAGTCTTGGTTTTGACCTTACATTTTTTTCTTTCTGCAAGGGACTTATGAATTCTGTGCTGTTCTTATTTCTAGGTAGTTTTAAAAAAGAAACCTGTGCTCCTGTTAAATTATTCCAACAGATATTTTTGCAGGATCACAAAGTCAGTGGAGGGTTTGGAGCTGTGGCCCCAGTTAGCAGAGATGGATGTTGCTCTGCTGATGGCTCCTACCTCAGTTCAGACTCCTGACTTGCCCAGGTCAGCTTTCACACTCTCCCCAGAGCTGGTTCAGCTCCAGCATAAAATTTTCCATAAAGCAGATGAAGTGTTGCTGCTACAGAAATGAACACATTTCCTTCTCCATACCACCACTTTGCTCCCCGCTGACATTCTGATGCTTCTTGCTTCCTACCTGTTCTCTTTGCCTATGATCTTACCAGTTTATGCCTGATAATTTTATCTGTATTGCCTTTGTAGCCAAGTAAGGCCATAGGGTATCCTACAGGTGTAGTTCACCAGTGAATCCACAGGTGGAATAACAACCCTCAGAAATATAACCTTACCAGCATCTGTGAATGGTCCAGAAAACTTCACAACAGGCATCAAGATTAAGCAAACAAAACAACAAACCAAAACCCAGCAACAGCAAAAGAATACCTGGAGGCAAGTTCCCATGGGCATAATTGAACAACTCTGTAGATAATCAGATGTACAAAATATTAAGTATTACAAATTTCCAGTGAGTTTTGGGATCCATTTTATAAATCTAGAACTTTATCATATAATAGACTATATATTATTTAACAATATATTTAATTATGTAACCCTCTATATCATGCAACCTGACCTTCCCTGTACTCCATTTTCCCTCTTTGTGAAACAATCAGTAAAGCAAATTCTGAACATAGTTACTAAGAATCATTAAATCTTATGCTTATTTTAAAACAAAAGCTCTAGTTAATCAACATCAGACTTATCTCTTTTTACTGCTATCTGGAATTTACATTGAAGAAGTTTGCTAGTACTGAAACTCAGGCAGTAGAAATGTGGTTGGCATTTAAAAAATGTACCCCTGTTCACTGACACCTCTCTGCACAATTATGTTCTGATGTGAGACTCTTGGGATAGAGATGCTTGTCAGCCAGGTTTTGGGAGGTTCACAGATATGATTAGGGGATGATGTCCCAAGAGGTTAGTGCACACAAAACAAACAAACAAAAAAATCAATCTTTCAGTCTTGGCAAGCAAACAGAGGAAGAGCTGGCCTAGACTTTTTTCTTTGTCTTTAGTTGTTATTTAAATGTCTTCATTCCTACTTCATACTTATGTTAGCAGACTAAGGTAAAATTTCATGAGTGGTTTTCCTCTCTGCAATATTTTAATTTACATTAGTTGTTAGTTAGACCTACTTATGTGACCTGTCAGCAACAGTCAGTGGTTCGGAGATGGAAAAAAAAAGCAATTAGGAAGATCATTTCCGCAAATCGGTTTGCTTTTCAAAGGCTGGAACACAAAGTTTGAAATATCTGCTCTCATTGGTGAGTCAAGATGTATTTTCTTGCTGCTGACCACTTTTCATGCAGTACTACCACGGCTATTTGAATAAGAAGAGATGAAATCCCTCCTCAGATCTGGATGCAGAGAAGTAGGGCTGCTTGCTCAGGGTGCCCCAAGGAGCAGAGAGCTGAGCTCCTTGTGGTCCAGATTAGTGTGTACTTAACTGATCTATGCTCTCTAAGTGCTGTGCAACCACATCTTAGATCAGATCTATTGCCATGATAGATGCATTTTTCAAAAATAGAAATTGCTCTAATTCCAGCATAAAGACACTTTGCTGCCATTTCAGCTTTTGCAATTGGACATCTACAGTTCTGTGGATGTCTAATTGTTTACTCACCCTTTTTTAAGACACACATCAGCATTTTAGAAAATACCATAAAGCCTAGTTATAGATTTTTATTGCAATAGAATGTATTAAAAGATTATATATTTAATAGAATATTAAGTATTAAATATTAAAATGCAGAGCTCAATGGATTTTATCTATCATATAACTATTCTTGTTAACTAACCTATTAACATTGTAACATTGATTATGAAATTATAAGTATTTTCTGAAGTCCTGAAACTATGAAATCTGATTACAAGAGAATTTCATGTATCAGGTAAAGCAATTTCCATATCCCCTGGTGTAAAGAAAGCTCAGAAACCTAAGCTGAATTCAAACTGAACAGACCAAAAGAGAAGAAAAATATACGCTTTTTAAAGCCTTCTGTAAGCTGATTTCATTCTGTGAGTAGAAGTCTGGTAAAAGTTCATGAGACACCTGATTAAAAATAATAAAAATTCCTAGTAAGCAAAACCTGAAATAATTCATTGCACAAGTGTGGAGGCTGTTACTGAACTCTGGGCTTGAGTGCCTTTTAGCTTTCTCTGGTATGGCTGAGAAATTTTAAGAGCCTCATTTTCCATTTAAACTAATACTCAAAAATAAAAATGCAATAGGACTTCCAGAAAAGAATCTCTTGGGAGTTGAATAATGCTTTTCACTGGAGTTTGCTGCAGCAAGTCAGACAGCACTCACTACTTTTAAGAATTAAGAAGGTAATTAGCAAAAAACCAGGGAGAGATGCTTAACCGTGTGAACCGGATTGCACCGGTACAGCTCCAATGAAATGCACAGAGACTGCCCAGACAAGATGAAGGCAGAGTTACAACTATGCTTTGTATTTCCCTTTGATATACAAATACATGCACACAAGATTAAAGCTACACTTCCAGTAAAATCCTACAGCTATAATATCTGATGCAAAATTGCACTTGACTTTAGAAACCTGGCCCACAACATAAACCTTATGGTGATTGATTTGGCTCTGTATTCAAGACAAAGCCTTATTTCTCAGAAGCATCAGCATAAGCTGTAAAGGGAATTGAAGTTTATGGGAAAAACATGTATTGTAGAAGCATGCTGATTTTACCGTAAGTGATCTGCTTCAGGAAGAAAGTTCTGCAAAGAAATATCCCCTGAACTCAATAAAAATATAAATCACCCTTTAAAAATTAGCTGGTCTAATTAAGCATCACTAATAATATATTTTAAAATCTAAGACATATATGAGAAGAGAGCTTAACTTAGCAAAAGATTTCTGAATTTTGCAGCAAATTATTTTCTGTGGAGATGAGCATCCAGAATAATTGGATAAGTGGATATCAATAGTAAATGGATATCAATAGCAGAAGACTTCAAGGTTACTAAGCAAGAATTTATCCTTGGTTTTCATAATTTCAAAAGTAATGAATTTAAGAAAATGGAATAGAACAAACTACATAATACTAATGCTAGAAAAACTAGTTCTGTTTATCTAGTAAATGGTAATAACTTGGCTGCAAATGTGGGTGTCAGTATTTTAATGACACTTATCTTTGGAATACTTTTATAATTTAAGTATTCTTTGAGTACTGTATTCAAAGAGCTTTAAATAAATTCAATAAAATGGGGTAAATCATAGTTTAACAATGAAAATCTTGACAGAATCTTTAGTACTGTGTTTGATATTTCTGTGTGTCCTGAAATATTATGAAAGGATTTTAATATTCAGAATATGAAGAAGTAAATAATTAAGTATAATTTGGTTAGCAGATGAATTCACTGTTTATTGGTGCTGATTCTTCATCGATTTGCATCTGGTGTAGTCATTTAGAGATGTGCAGAGTCAGTGCAAAACATTACAAAATTAGAATCAGATTGTTCCAAATCCCTTTATGAAGGTGCACAAAAAGTAAAGCAGGAAACTGGAAAGGCACTCCCAGTGTCTTGTGGATTTCCTAAGGATACTGGATTGGATTCTAGTTTTATTCAAGTACATTGTTCAGACCTGATCCCTTTTATTGTTAATTCACAGTCAAAGATGAGATTTCTGAACTCATAAGTTCAGCCATGTACATATTTTCTTTGAAGAAAAGATAGCCAGCAGTAAACAGGGGCAGACCTTCAATTATTCTTCATTGTTTTTTTCTCAGGCATTTGCGAAAATTCTTACAGCAAGAGTTTGCTCTATGTGTTTTGCTGGACAAAATATGCACAAAATATTTTTAAACCAAATGCAGCTGGTTCTAATCCTCTGATAATTCAATCTACATGCATCCCTAGCTTTAGCATGAACCAAGACATCTGCAAAATGTTAGTTACATTAGAAGACACAAATCTAGTTTTTGACCAGGTCTGAGCCAATCAATACGTCTTTCTTTCTTTGATCTTTGTATTTTCTGGAATAACGGCAAGAAACCAAAGAAAAGTCACCACAAAATCAATCCAAACCATAATGCAGTCTTAAAACTACTAGAAGCTCTATTTGATGAGGGGCTTCATTGCTGGTAGAGTTTCTCTGCTCATGCATTCCAGTGGTGATTCAAATTCTTCCGCTGAAATGAACTTAGAGGATAAACTGTACTTGCAATCATATAGCAAGCAGTAGGAATATTAAAAAGGTAACTCTATCTTAAAAGGCATTTATGGCCCTCATTGGTTTTTTTCCAAAAGAAATCCTAGATCAAATTTATTTAAATAAGCTGTATAGACAATACAGGAACTGACATACAGGAAGAATGCTGAGAAAAAATAAAACACAGGCAACTCCAAATACACTAAAAGCATTTTATTCATATTGTATGTTCACATTACATTCAAACTGTGCTTATTCCATACTCTCACATTCTAGCTATAATGTGGTTCCAGTAACCTTTACAGATAACAGTTTGTATTTAAAAAAACCCATAGTAGTTTTATTAAAATGAGTTTGCACAAGAAATACCTTTTTTTATTTGGTGAAAGCCTCTGTACATCATGCAGTTTTCCCCCAGTTGCAAGACACATACTATTAAGTCAGGATTTTCACTATCCTACATTTATATAAGTGAGAGCTAGTTGAGTAGGAATGAGCATAAAGCACTGCTGCTGACTAGGGAAGTGTTTTGATTTTGCTTGGTGCAATTGTCCATGCAATGGACAGATGGGTAGAGTGAAAAATTGGTATCTGCCTTCCAACTCCTCTCTGGACTTTGAGGAAAAACAGTAGCACTCAAAATGCCCACAAGTCATGTTTTTGGCTTTATACATAGATAATTCAAATGCAGCTCTTCACCTGCCCTCTGAATTACACAGCATGTTTTCAGCAGTATTCCTCCTACGAACAGAAAACAAGAAAACAAGAAACAAAAGACTCCATATCTGTCAAAGAAAGGCTGCTCTATTCCTTCAGCTGTCCGGCATAATTAATATGTTTTCTCCATGTTTTCTTTCTCCCAGTTGCTGCAGTCCTGTATTTTTCTTGCCATTTTATTCATTTCTATACATTTTTTGCAATCCTCAAAATCAGTCATTTTTTTACTGATGTGGAACCAGCTAGAATAATTTAAAATCCCTTCCAAACACCTGTCATCACTACCAAATGCCTACAGCTTCCTTTACCTGAAAACCCATACATCTATGTAGTGATATTTTCATTTGAACTACTAAGGTCTACTAGTGCCTGATGCTTTTAGCCTTTCTCACTTATCCTTTACAGTCTCCTCTTTAACTGGAGGCCTGAATGCTCAACCCCTTCTTCCATGCTGGTAAAAGACTTGGGCAGACTCCATGCTTTCATCCACTCTACTCGTGTGCTGTGCTGTGGCAGAATGAGTGGAAATGGTGTTATCCAGTCTCATGGTCAGTACAGATAACTGGTATTTCCCACTCTGAAGGATGCTGGAAGGCTGGCATAGGGGCAGAGGAACGTGACAAAAAAGGACATTCAGTTCAGACCTCCTGGGATTCAGAATGTTACCTAAGTACACAATATAGTAGCAATCACATTGAAATAAGAAAAATAAGAGAATTTCCTCTTTCCTATGCTGTCACCTGTTCTCCCAGTCAGATTCTGCCTTGACATGCTTTGTAGAAAGTACACTTGAAGTAAATTTTGATCTTCATAAATTTTAACAGCTGGAACAGCTCACATAGTTTTCCATATGAAAAAATGCTGGCAACATCTCTAAATCCTTTGATTTGGCAGAGGAAAATAGCATTTATTGCAAATATAACCTGTCTGATGTACCTTCTATTCAGAAAGAAAATGTCATTCACTGTCATGCATACTTCAACCAAAGTACGCAGAGATACAGAACAAGAGAGGAAACCTTTTAAAGGCTTACACAGGAACAGGGAACTTATATATGATTGGAACTTTGAAGTCACTATGAGAACACTAGAAATTTTCTTGTTTAAATTTGAAATAGGGAACCTTCGGAAAATCACTATCAGTTGTGACTGGAAGAGGCAGTCAGCTTGGCAGAGCCATCTGAGCCAAACAACCTCTTAGTAGAAAAGAACATAGTGAAAGACCTAGCCAAGTATAGAGAAAAAAAAATAGAAAGATTTAGAAATGTTCTCTGAAGAGGACTGGGTTGCCTGATCTGAAATGTGGTAAATGAATGTACACAGCATGAAGCACCATTCGTTACAGGAATAGTGAACTTGAGGTATTTTTGTTAAATTTGATTCTCTACTGTCACAATGCACTTACTTCCCTTGACTATGAAGTCCTAACGGAAACTTGCCCCTCACAGTACAAGCTTTATTTCCTTAAAACACATTATACCTCTGAGAATATGGAACTGCAGAACCTAATGTCAATGCCCTGAACTACCTGTGGAAATCTTCTTTCCACTGGTTGCTATTTAAAGGATGAATTTATGAGCACTTGGATATTAAATGAAACTTTTATCTTCAATGCCTGTCTCACAACTTTGGCAATATTAGTTTCAGAATGGCATTTTTCTTTGCCTTTTGAGAAGCATTGCCTTTGCCTGTGATTCTATTTATTCATCACATGATGCTCAGGCAGCAATTTTCATATATCTTGTTTCCAGACTAATGCATTCACTGTATTCATCAGCAAACTCTGGGAGTTGTGGCCATGTCACACAAAGGATTTGGTCTGAAAAGTATGTTTTTAAAGTAGAAATGTCCTTATCCACCAATATTACATTTAAAACAAAATATAAAGACCAAGTTGCTCTGGGCACTCACCTTGAGCACGATTTCTCAGTCATTATAAAACACATAAAAAGACAAAGGCTACTTCGGTGCCAGTCCAGAGAGACTTGAGCCAAGAAATACCTTTCCAGAATGAAGATCACAGATACTGAGATCACGTGCCTAAAAGAAAAGAGAATTTTCCACTTTCTTATGTTTGCAGGACCAACTAGAAGAGATGTTAGCCAAAAAATTATTCAAAGCCTGCCCACCGAAGTGAGGAGGACAAGCCCTGGATTTGGATGCACACTGTCACTATTGCTGCCATCTGCTGTTTTCATGTGGAAACATGGAAAATTTCAAGTTACTTTCTCCCTCGACCACATTTTTTCAATTTTTAAATGCAGTCATATAAGGAAAATTAAAATGAAAGCTTTATTTTTCCCAATTCCTTTTTTAAGAATGCTAATTTACTTATTTGACCGGAGAAATTTTCCTGTGATTTACCTTTGCTGCCTATTTCAAGGTTGAGTTTCTTAGTGAGGTTTCTTTACTCTTTTTTTTTTTTTTTTTTTAAGCATGAATTCCCATTTGAGGTAAAGGGAAAGGTTGTTCATTTCTGCTGAAAAGCAAATTAATAGGGGAAATAATGTATTCATTTGGGTGTATTATATACTTTCTATGAGTACATTTTAATTGGGTGACTTGCATAAATGGAATGTAAATGTGTCTACAGCACAGCATGGGTTTGGTGCTTTAAAAGCCAAAGTTCAACTACTGATGTCATTAATTAGGAACTATAATTACTAAATGTAGGGTAGGTAAAGGAAATTAAAAAAATGTGCTTCATTAACTGTTCTTCAGACAGAGGTAAATCTATTAGAAAACGAGTTCATTCACCCCAACTACACACTGCATGCCTGAGACAGCCTTATTGTGAGTAACAATCTACTGCCTTTGACTATAGAAATCGAACTTCCCTGGTTACATTTGTTAGTGATCCACATCTAGGAATCATGGTGCAAGACTCATCTTTGAGAATTTTGGTCCAAAGGAAGGTCAATTATCACTGCTGCCATTCCACTATGTGCCAAAACGACCTTGAACGTCTTCTCAAAGCAGGAGATACTGAGACATATGTTTTGATGACTATTAAGAAACCAAGAATAGAATTTTTATTTTCGTGATTGTGATGGTTCTGATATTAATTCACAAAAACAGAGTCAGTTACCTCATCAGACTCTGTAAGTGATACACCATTTCTGCATGACCCATCCTGCAAATGCAGTAAATGTGTGTGTCCAAAAGCCTGGCAGAAGCTCCTTCCTAGAGCTACATTTTCTCATGAAGAAGTAAAATAAATGTCAGACACAGCAGATATGGAAGATATCAATGCCTAAAAGCTCAGTTGTGCACTGCTGGTATTCAAAGAGCAGCCTTACTCTTAATCCAAGTTATCTATACATAGATATTATTGCAAGATTAGTATTTTTAATGGCACTGGAGTTTCTTTCCACTTTATTTCAGTTTAGAACACGCTGACCTGTTTTTGGTGTTTATTCTCCAGCCCATGGTCTTACAGTAACATCCTTGTTGGTGTTCTTGGTCTGTAAAACAGAGGATGAACACTGTGCTGCTCACTGAATTAGGGTGCTAACATTATCCTTTCTGAAAACACACATTGCACACCTGTCCTGCTAACTAATAACTAGGCAATAAGATTGTTGTCACAGCTTAAAAATGTAGAAATGGAAATGGGAAAAAATCCCAAGCTCCCAGAGGAGAAAAGGCCAAACACAAGAAATAAATCTATTGCTGAGTATGGCATAGCTGAAAGACAATAAAAGATTCCTTAAACCAGGCATAACAACAGGACAAAAGAAAAACAAAACCTCCTAAAGCATGTGTGTTCATTTTTTATTACAGGGTCAGCTGCAAGCTGCCAGCCTGTTTTAAAATCAACATTTCACAGCAAGAAACTATACAGCAATGTATCACTTCTCTACAGGCACTTCCTTCCATGGACAAATGTTCAAGCAGAGTAATGGCTTAAACAGAACTGCACAGAGGGGTGACCACCACTGATGAAGAAGGATCTATAGGAGTGTGTTTATTTACAGATACATATACATGCACATGGGTTATTGTGTAGACCAGCTTCTTATTGTGGATAATGATCTGTGTAAAATGCAAAGCTACAGGAGATGTTTTAACAGTCAGGGGAAAAAATGTAAATGCCACATGTAATGCTAATTTACTCTGTCCCTAAGGGGGATCTCCATTAACTTCTCAGTCTAAAAATCAGCTCTTCTTCCAACAGTTTTAACACTTACTAGTTAGCACTCTGTGTTAACATTGCTGACCTGCTAGCATTACCTTTTCCTGATTTTTCTTAGTAAGGAGAACAGAAAATGGATTGTTCCAGAGCTCATCATAGTGCTCCCGAGTACAAGCTGAAGCACATTTTTTCCTGAGGCAGGGAATAAACTGCACCCTAATGTAAATGGCTGATACAAAGCCAATACACCAATTTATGCCTCAGCTAAATCCTTAACTTAGCACTTATGTAAGACATTAGACTTTTATAGTGCTTGGACCAAGGTATGAATTCATGAGGATCTCACTAATTTGAGAAAACAACTGAGTGTACTTTTCAGTATGACAAACCAGACCACTTATCCAATTAGGGGAAGATGAAGAAAGATAAGATTTTATTTTTCCAGCTATCTGAAGCGTTTTTCAGATTCTCTTATTTAACATAAGCCAAAGAGAAAGCTGCAGAATAAAACTTTTAACCTGATCTCTAGTGAAAATGCTAAACATTTCCCCTCATGAGAAAAAAAAAATATTGTGCATGCAGGTTTTCAACTATCTCTGCTCAAATTCTGGCAATTTTTAAATGCTTAGGAATCACACTGAATCTGCTCATTTCCCACCAGGGCTGGTGAATGAATTAGCACCAGAGCTCTGCTATTTTTCTCTTACTCAGTAGTCACATTGTAGGAGACTGCCAGTTTTTAAATACATTGATGTAACGATGTGAAATTTGGCTTAAGCTAACAGAGATTTGTAGATTCTCCACCTGAACCAAAATGTGCATTTAATGAGGACACCAGGAAATGATGCAGTTCTTTACAAAGTTTCAATGATGGCTTGGAATCGCCATTTTGGGATAATCAGTACAAAGCAGCAATCTGTAAATTGGATTTTTTAGGGAGTGGATGCTTAGCATATCCTCAAAATAAAGACATCTCTATTAAGTCTTCATTATGGACACCCTCACAAATCATTAGTATCTTTTAAAAATTTGGGGGGTTTTTTGTCTGCCAGTAAATTGTATTTATACCATTAAATGAAGACGTTTCTAAACATTTGGGAACTACTTTGCAAACTGTCATCGAAATGTTTGCAATGAACTGAAAAACAAAATGTGCCAAAGGAAACAAAGATCTGCTTTATATATAGCTGCAAAAATCAACCTCTTATGAGTTTTTATGTTAATTAGCAATGAAGTGATAGCACTATAGAAATAAGACTATAATCCATCCTACTACTACTACAAAGTCTACATAAACAGAATTTAGCCCCTTGAAATCTTATGGCAAACTGACATTTTGGTTTTGGCAGAAAATTTCTGTTCCTACTTTAGAAGACAGTGGGGGAAGATGCAGAGATACTTAGGCACACCATAACCTCAGACCTCTAGGAATAATTTATAAACCCAGAGTGAAGCTTGTACACAGCAATATCCAGAAGTCTGGCTTCTAACATCTATCATACAGTAGCAACAAGGTGTCCTTATCAACATTAATGAAGATAGACACAGCAATTAATTTGTCCCTATTTTAAAAACCCTATGTCATATTGTAGTTAAACACATAATTAAAAGCCTTAACAGAAGCTCTCTTAGTTCTCCTCAAGTCCCTAGCAAGACTCTTAGGGCTTCTAGCCCATTTAGCATCACAGGTGCCTGTTCACATCCCCGGGTGATTTAGATGGACTGATCCTTAGGTTGCTTCTTCTGAGAGGCAAAATCCCAGCTCAGAAAGGATACCTACAGAGTTTCTGTGTTGGAGGTAAGAGAAGTACTCTCTGAAAATCAGGAAGAAGTAATTTAATTTTCCTCTAGGTCAGGCATTCAATTTTCCCCCTTACATCAGTGACCCCTGGGAATTTCTTATAACCTGAGATTCACTTAGAAGATTTAACAATAACCCATGCCTCATGGCAAGCCAACAACGTTGTTCCTCTTCAATATAAGGTACCATAAAAATGCCACAAATCTGTAAAGGAACAACGGCTCAAAGGAGCATGGAGAGAGATCCTACACTGATTACACCACCAGCTGTGGGGCATAGCTGGTTACAAATAACATCACCTCTTTCCCCCTTCCTAGGTCTGCAGGTGAGAGCAGGAGAGAGGCAGGATCAGACTTGTGGGGCTGGGGCTTCCTGACTGCTCCCTGCCACATGTTTGGGCTCTTGCTGCTCACCCTGAAGAGGTGCACCAGAAAAATGTGGGAGGGAGGAGTACCATGGGAAGCACATTTCTCTTTCTAACTGCTAAGATGAAGTGGCTCAGGTTCAGGCTCCCAGCTCCATGTACAAGAATCTCAGCAATTTCATTTTCAGTTGTTCAGAATTTTTATGTTTCTTCAGTGAAAAAATGCTTTAATGTAATTTACATTCAAGCCACCAAGAAGTTATAAATAATTCCCAGGCTGAAGGCTGCCAAACTATGTCAATTGAAAAAAACACCAAGACAAACACAGGTATTCTTGCAAGGAGTACTGTTCAAAAACCTGCAGTTCAAGGAAAACGTGCCAGAGAAATCAAACAATGGGGGAAAACCAGACTATTTCCTTCAAGGGCTGGGTAAATATCTCTGGAATGTGTGTAGCCTCCACTGTGTATTTCAGGGCAACCTCTTTCTGGGTATTTCCCATAAATTTCTTTTAGTAAGGGGGGACTCCATGTGTATGTCCAGGTCCTCAAACAAGGTATGTCAGCCTTGCCTGGTGAAGTCGGTAACACCAAACTGATTTACTGCAGCTGAGGCACCAGCTCGTTGCTCACCAGCTATTGTGGGAAGCACAGCTCAGGCTTTGCCTGCTCCAGCATTGGTCCACATGCCTCCTGAATCAATGGGAATCACAAAGGGTTGGGCTGCTGCAATGCAGAGAAAAGGAAGGCTGCACACAAGAATTCATATTTCCTAAACTGTGAATCTGTCAAACTGATGTAAAATTCCTGCCCTGTGGTATCACATTTTTCTTTATTTATTTACTCTCTATATGTGCAATAAAGCACTGGATGTTTAGCTGATTTGGAAGTTGAGGTGGGATATTCCAAGTTCACACCAATCTTGAATAGTGTAATCTTTCCTTAGCATCAAACTATAAACTAGAAGGAGACAATCACTGAGCTTGTTAAAAGTTTGTAGCAACTCTCTGGTTCGTGTTTTTGAATCACTGTCAACAAAGAAACAGATGTTAAATCCCTTAAAGCACTATGTAACTCGTCCCTCCTCCAAGTTAAGCACTAGGTACTATACCGGAGATAGGAAAGCACCTTTCTGAAGGGTTTGCACCTGGAACACTCAAATTGTTTATCAGTTTACAGGGTATGTTAAGTAATTTGCCTGTCTGAAACCTACACAAGTAAGAGTACTTTATTCTTTGATTGTAAGTTCTTCTGCTCATCGGCCAAGTAAAATTGTTAAAGATTACACCTGGCCATATCTTTACTGCAATTTTTTTTGCTAGTTTCTGTCTATAGGACAATTACATCTGATGTGTACACTATAAACACAGCTAATAAATAAATTAATGCTCCAGTCAAAACCCTGCCTAAATTTATGTAGCATGCAGAAGTTGGCTTAGACTGAAGAAATAAACATAAGAATTTAAAAGATGGAGCTTGCATATTTTAAGTTCTTCACAGTGTTTGCTCTTGAGAAATTCCTAATTAACAAGTCACACAGAGTTAAACTTCCTTTCTTTTTTTAATTCTTGAGTTTTGTTCAGTTCCTTAACTCTGCAGTGATATAGCTTTACTTTTAAAATATTGGAACAAAAGTTTTGGATTTTAACAGTACTCCAGTACCATACTCACATTTAATATAGGATTATGGAGAACTAGTTTTCTTTTCAGCTCTTTAACCTTTTTATATACTTCCATGCAAGCTCTGCATGACACAGAAAATCAAAGGTATTCATTCATGCTCTCAACCAGTTTCAGTAGGACTTACATATCTAGATAGATAAGGATCCATGATGCCATTTTCACCTCTGAGCCTCAGTTTCCAGTCTATAAAATAGAGGCAACACTTCTTCCCTTACAAGCCTAAGGATGTTTGCAGTATCTCACTAATGGGTGTATCTGAAGGGTGGTTCCGCTGAGAGCTGAAGAAGGCTTTGCTTTTTGTTTGGTTGGGGTTTTTTGTTTAACAAAACAGCACACCTGATGCATAAAAGCCCCACTTGAAGAATTTACATAAGGCTCTGCCTCAGGAGAACGGGGCCTTTTCTGAAGGAAACTGTGTAAGGGCTCTGAATTCATGGGGCACTTCTTTTTTAGCTTGAGGAGGTTTCCCTCTGTACTCTCAGTACTTTAAGCAAGTTGCAAACTTGCCCGGAAGCAAGCAATAAGTGGCAGGTGGGGAGATAGGACTGGAGCTGTAGTGCTTTGTTTTTCTTGCTTTTGTTTGTAAAATGAAGCATTTTAAAGGGAATTTTGTCTGGACTAAACTGACTGCAGCACCCATTTGTCATAGCTAAAAGACCATAGAAGCAGTCTGTACAGCCGTTCTACAGCAACAGAACCCTTGCACAGGTAGGAAGTCTGTTAGTTAATTACCTGTTAGTAATTAAGACCAGACTTTAATTGCTAATGATGGCTCATTGCAGGCCATCTTTTTTGACATGACTAGAGGATCTACGATTGTGTATTATTAGTGTAGTTTGCAGGCAGCTGCACTCAAATTCATTGCTGTGGCAGCTGTTCAGTAAAATTTGCTGGAAAATCCAGTGGAGATTAGGTTTTGATGAAAAATTTCAAGGCGCTTTTCTCTAATGTGAGCAAGCATAAACCCCTTGGGTTTATATTATATCGCAGATCAGTGAGATAACGATGCTTTTCCCTAAGCGGATGGAAACGTGGGCTGTTACCAGCAGGTCTGTGCTGTTCTCCAGCACCGCGTTCTCCCTAGTCCTGTTCGACAACATGCAGAGCCTGTCATTAGAGGGCACGGCTGCTAATGCCGGGGACGTGCCCATGAGGCAGCGATCCACATCTCTGTGTGAGAGCAGCACCAGCACTTGAGTGCATTACAGGAAAATACTTATAGCAAAACAGGATGTTGCAATGGGTACGGAGCTTTTCCTGACCAAGGAGAAAATGCGTCATGCAACTTGAAGATATTACTTAACATACGAAACGCTCTCGGCTGGGGATTAGAGGGTATGCAGCATGGCTAACTTGAATTTCTGGTCCTACTTTCTATTTTCCCTCGACATTAAACACATGGCTGAAAGTGACAGGAGACTGTCAGGAACCGGCTGGCTGGAAGTGGAAGGAGTCATCACTCATGCAGTTATAAGGAGTGCAGGGGCAGAGAAGGGATAGTTCCGCTGGCTCAATATCGAGGAAGAAGTTCCCCGATCTAGTATGAACGAACGTTTTGAGATTCATCTACGAAAAATCCCTGTTTTGACTGCTGGGATCATTACATTAGGTCGCCCAATTAACTCTCACACAAACCGCCCGGCAGTTTATAAAGGCAAACTGAGCGGCTGCTCCTCGCTGGTGCCTGCCGGAGGAGCCGCGATGATCCCAGCACCGCCGCTGCCCCGCCAAGAGCTGCGCCCCGCAGCCCGTCCTGTCGCCGCTTCCCGGGAGTCCCTCCGGGCGCCGCTCCTGGCGAGCCGCAGCCGCGGGCGCTCTCGCGGGAGCCGCAGCCGGAGGCGGCCCCGGAGCCGCCTGCCCGCCGGCGGGGG
>JAWWLZ010000118.1:24044079-24063957 GCA_035041345.1 Poliocrania exsul
CCCGCAGCTCTCGCGGGAGCCGGGCCCGAGGCGCCGGGCGCTGCCCGCCCGCCGGCGGGGGCTGCGGGGCCGGCCCGCCCGCAGGGGACGCGGCGGCTGCCAGGGCGGGCGGAGTCGGAAGCACGACAGCACGGGGCGCTGGGGCGGTGCTGGCGGCGGCGGGCGGAGCTCGGCACTCGCTGCTGTGCTGGGGTCGCGGCGCAGAGACGGAGCCGGCAGCTGCGGCCCCGCAGCAGCAGCAGGAGAGCAGCAAGAGGAGGAGCCTTCGGAACCGCCTCCCGCCGCCGAGCGCGGGGAGCCGCCGGAGCCGCTGCCCCGGGCGGCTTATGAGCCCTGGGCTGCGGCACCGCCGCTGCTGCCGCCGCCGCGCCGCGGGTGAATGAACCTGTCCCGGACAGCGACGACGCCGGCTTCGCCTCGGGCTGTGGTACCAGCCTCGCCCCGCGCAACATGGACGGTTTCGCCGGGAGTTTGGGTGAGCGGCGACAGGACGGGACGGGACGAGCATGCCGGGGGCGCGCACCTGCGGGCGGCGGGGCCGACGGAGCCACCGGCGGGAGCGGCCGGGGGGACGCGGGGCCAGGCGCAGGGACGGGCGGGCCGGTGCGTGCGAACACCGCCCGCGGCGGGAGGGTGGGGAGGGGATGCCAGCGCGAAATCTGGTCAGCTTCAAACCATCTGTTGCGAGTGCTCCTGCTGCACTTGCCTCCTTTGTTCTTCCCTCGCCGTGGGTTTGCGCTTCTCCGGAGTTAGTGGCTTGGCTTTGGGCTGTTGGCTTGTTTTATTTATTTATTTTTAAAATGTTACTTTGTTTCCCGTCTCTCGCGTTTGCTCCGTGGCAGAAGGGACCCCGGCCGTGCGGGCGCCGCGGCCCGGCTGTGGCAGCGAGAGCCCCGGGAGCGCGGACAGCTCTGCCCGGGCCGGCTCCGCGGGGCTCCCGCGCATCCCCGCAGTGGCGGCATCCGCGGAAAAGTTAGTGGGGGAATGGCGCCTTCCCGGTGTCCGAGCATCTGTCCGTGCGCTCGAGGAGCTCTCCTGGCTCGCTGGGTGTCAGGTTCCTCTGCCTGGAGCCGTGGCGTGATCGAAACTATTTACTGCTTGCTCATCTAAATATTGCCAGAAAACTGACAGGCTGCGTTCCCTTCAGTTTTATTAAGGCTGCAGCAGATTGTCAGCAATTTCTTGGAGAAAGAAAAGTACTCCACCAGCCCACTTTCAGAGTGATTTGGAGGACAGATTGCGTGTGGTACCAAGTTGTCCTAATCACAAGTGTGAACTGAAAATGTATTTAAACATGAGTTGTAAGCCGTGTAAGTTCCTGTTTCTGTAAGTTGCAAGACCATTGGCTTTGCAGTGCTGCCTACCTGCCGCTCTCATCGTATGCCTTCTGTTTGCTTTCAGCACTCCTGCATCTATTGCAGGCATTTTGTGATACGACTCAGTCCATCTTTTGTAGAAGAATAGATCTGAGCCTCTTAAAAATCAGATTAATTTATTTTTACGTCACTTCTGTGAAATCTGTAGTTAATTGTGAATAGTTCTCAATTTTCTGGAAAAACTGACTCACTTAAATGCTTCTGAGTGTGATCCTAACCTTTCAGGTTTTTGAAATGTCAACTCCAGCATTTTGGGCACCTGTCCAAACCAAACTGGTGCACCATAATTAACAGTATGCTTTGGTAGTTTGGCTCTTTGCCTGATATACTGTCCTTGCTCAAGTAACCACCATGGCCATTTTATATCTGGCAATCAAAAAAGCGACACACGGAGGAGTTGTATGAGTTCTGTTCTCGGTTTTCTGAGGGAAGATTGTGCTTGTGGGTGACATATGCAAATGTGCCATGGTTAATATTTATGAACCTCTTTACCCAGCGGAGGAACTGATCACCATATCAAAGCACACCGATGTTGCTTTTAACTCATGGAGTATTGGCCCCATGAGGTCGATATTTAGAAATAATTGTTTTCAGTTGGAAGCAGAAAACCCCCAATTATTATGAAATAATAAAGCATCATTTTGTTGCACGGAGGTTTCTCGCCGAGCAGTGGCACGGCACTGTAAGGTCACCCAGCACCTTGTGTTGGAGCGGTGATGGCCTCTTTGGGACATCCCCTGTGCCTTATTAAGGGAGGCTCCATCTGGACCTCTAATTTGTTTCACTGTTTGGTCAGGAAGACACTGTGATTTTTTTAGAATTTAACGAGGTATAAGCTCAGCTCGACCTTTTAAACTGTGAATTATCATATTCACTGCTAGTTGGCCTTTGATTTTGCTTTTGTGGCAAGCACGGATGCACGATGGTTTTCTCGACTTGGGCTGTGGACAGGGCATTCCCAGAATCTTTAGCTTTGAAGTATGAAACTTTTGTGTGACTTTATTGTTTTCGGGTTTGAATCATGCTACTTAGTCCTGTTCTGTGTTTATAATCTCTTGTTGGCTGTTCTAGCTGCTAACGAGCATATAATGTTCACAAAGATGTGTGAATTGTTCTGAGACCTTTTTTTTTAAGCATCTCTAATTAAAATCTAATGGCTTGAATTTAATTAGCTGTCTGCTAAATGTCTTTTAGGAAGGCCATAAATTAATGTACTTTAGAGTGAAATGTAAAAATTAATTAAAATTATTGTTGGCAAAACTGTGCTATCTATGTATGTGCATGCTCAACCAGTCAAGCAAGCTTATTAGAGAGCAAGTTGTCCTTTTAATGCCTCTTGTCATTATCTGGAAGGCAAAATGTTATTACAGATTGTGCCCTCCAGCACAGGCAGAAATACCTTCTTACATGTCTCTTGCAGTAGAAAATACTTTACGCAGCTGTTTTCTTTTGGCTTCATATTGAAATTTTTATGAGAATAAACAGATGAAAGAACCATTTTATATGCAATTTAGAAAATTGTTTTGATTATTGGTTTAGCAAATGCTTATGCAGCACATACATGTAATGGTATACATAAGAGTATACCATTACTGTATACAGTAAAAAAAAAATAAATCTATGTGTTGTGAGTTATTTTGCACAGTTGAAATAGCTATTGATTGACTCTGAGTTGTATCACATTTTCCAGGACTTCAGTACCTTTTGAATATCGCCAGTAGCAAAGTGGTTGTTGAATCCCATTTATTGTCTCAAGTAGGACAGTCATATCTTACACTTCAGCATTTCCAATGTGGTGGTTGTCAGAGGGCTCAATGGATTTTTGCCATCTGCTTTTTGAGTTGCATCCTTTGAAGTAAAAGAATATACTTCAGAATGGGAGCAAGAAGTCTGGGAACTTGGACCAAGTGCCTGGGCTCTTGCCTTGTACCCTCACTGAGACAGGAGCACAGCATGGGTGTCTGGCTCTGACTCTGCCAAGTTCCCTGGTGTCTTAGGGTCCTCATCAAAACAGCCTGAAGACATCCATCTTCAGGGGAAGGAAAGCACTGTTAATTCCACCAAAAGAATCAAGCAAAGAATTCCATCAAAAAGAAAAAATAGGCAAATAAACAAAAGAGCCCATGTGGGAGTTAGTACAGCCAAGGCTGTCTGTAAGTGTTGTCCTTCTTCATCCCTCTTTCCTGTTTGTTCTGCACTACTGCCCTGTATCTCTTCCACTCTCACACTGATGTCTGTGAGCTCATGGTGAACTGCTTCAGATATGCCCATCAGAGGGCTGCAGGATTGTAGAAGACTGACAGTTTTGCCAACCCTAATTTTGATTTTTGGGTGTCATCACGTATTATATTAGTTTACAGCCTTCCTGCTTGCCCCTCTGTGTTTTGGTGAGTTCCTACCTAAATTGGCTTGTTATGGGAGTAACAGAAGCATGATAGGTGCTGGGAGGGAAACGATAGGAGCCTTCAACTGAGGGTAGGTGGAACCTGGTGGCACTGTGCATAGTTGTCAGCTCTTAAGGTGGCTCTGCCGTCTTGTGAACCTGCTGTACCGAGGAAAGCAATGCCTTTCTTGGGCTTAAAATGTAACTTTAGGTGCAGCTAAATTTCACTTTCAGCTGAAAGGTGTGTCAGTGCTGCCAATATGAAGCATTTGTCACTCTGTCACTTCCCTGTGGCACTTCCTAAGCTGTTCATTTATCCTGTTGTCTAAGGTATGAGATCTGCTAGGTTAGAGTTTCGAAGAGTCAGCTGTGACAGGCTGCCTGGGGCTGGTGAGGAGTGCTCTTTGTTGGACAGCTTTCCATTGCTTTTAGCTGTCACATTGTTTTCCCTTCTGAGAAACCTTCTGTTAATTGATGAACTCTGTAACATTAACTCATTGTAAACACAGATACATTCATCAGATTATGTTAAAAAAGTGACTACAGCCTTTTCCAATTTGTCACCAGTGTATGATAACTGGATGAGCCCACAGTGTCTGTTGAACCCAGAACTTCACTAAACCCCAGTAGGTCTTCTCCCAGTATGCGTGGGCAGGTATGCCAGAGGGCTCAGGGGAGCTCAAGCAGAGAGGACCTTGTGGTCACTAGTGCTGTGAGTCTGGGAAGCATGTGTGAATCATGATTCATCTCTAGCTGGGCTCACTACCGAGAAAAATGAGTGTGCCGGGTATTTGTCATTTATTTGGGCTAGAATATTCAGTTTTATCGTTGCCCGTCTAGACTGCAGAAGTGGCCGTGGTGCTGCAATGCTATTGCTCATAGCAACAGCGAATTCAGCCTAATTCACGGGACTCTGTTCGTGAGATTGCTGTGCGCTATTGTCAGTGTGCTAGTCTTCTTAAAAATAAAAGCTTGGCGGGGCGTCACTCTACTCTGCCCGAGAAGGGTGGCCTTGGTTGTTGCCAGGGGTGATTAAACTACAGCAGAGGGGAGGACAGGCTGTTGGCTTTAGAAACTCGGTGGTGGCTCACCTTTTGCTAAAGGGCTCTTTAGTTCATGGGCAGTGAGGAGGAACTCTTCGCTCTTTAGCCAGCTGAGAAGCAAAAGATTCTGTGTTTAAAAAACAATCCTATTTTTGCACAGAGAAATTGGCAATATTTGCCCTGGTTGTGAGTAACACTCTCACTTTTACAAAGAAACAAAAAAAAGAAGCAGTATCCCAAACATAGGAGTCTCTATTAGAAAGACTTTTCTCTCTCCTTTAGAAAGCCTTTTAATGGCTGGGATGCTGAGAAGAATTTCTGGCCCTACAGTGTGTTTTTCATAATCTTTTGATGCAGGAGTAGAGTTATCTGACAGGATTGTCTCTTGCCTGAAGAACCTACTCTTAAAGATTTTTTCCTTCTGTGCTGTATATCACGATGCATGTAAGAGGGGAAAAATTGGTCAAGAACAGTGTTCTTAGAAATTCTCTGAAGCATCATTTTATTTTGTAAGCAGCATTATGTTGCTAATTGTTTTGTTAGTAAGTACAGGATGACCTATATGTCACTCCTTGCTCTTCAGAGTAGCTACTTTCCTTCTTGGTGTGGTTTATATCAGTTACTGAGGTTCATTTGCCTTTCTCTCTTCAGGTCCTTTCTAAATCTAATCCTTAATGAATGCAATCTTAGGGCCAAGAATGTTGTTCCTGTTTTACCCACACATAATGTAATAGGAAGGGTGTTAGAGGATAATTAATTTTATAGCACATGGCACCTGTGATGATAGGGCAAGTCTCTCTGCTCTTGCTGGTGTTGGGCATTTCTAGTACGGACATTCTTCTGTTTAGGAGATGAAAATCACCTGATAAACAACTTTTCACAAGCTTCACTAACTTCCTTTTCAAGAAGTCTTTATACAGTTACTTCTGAGCTCAGGTGGAACCACTGCTCGCCTCGCTTTTCCTTTCTGTAAACAAGTGAGCACAAGCACCATCCGTTTAAAGAGAAATTGCTTCCTTTGTTTTCTTAATCGGCTTGTTAAAATTGATGCAGAATTCTGATTTCCTGGGCTTTTCTGTCGTCGGGTGCTGAGGAATGGGTACCTAGACTTTCTGCCCCAAGACTTCTTACTGGGTTAGATGAACTAGGGGGGTTTTTTAATTAGCTTTTTGATTGTTTTGCTTCTCAGTGGGTTGCCTCTTTTTCTCATCCTCAGTAGTTTCAGCCTAACTTGTTTACTAAATATAGCCGTGTCTTGTTGTTCTTTAACTGCTGGGTTCTCAGACTCCTTTCCTGCCTCTTTAATGGCGCCACTGCTCTACTTTGCATGACAGTGCTGTTCATTGCGAAGGACAACTGTTCTGGCAAGTGTGTGGAGAATCCGGTTTATTTCTGTGGTTGGTGGTGTACACTGCCTTTCTGCCCCGTGTAGTGATGTGGATTGCCTTCTCTTGAAGCTTTTAAGCAAGATACTTTTGAGTGCAAACATGTCTTATTGTGGAAGTAGGCTTACTTTTGGTATTTAAATACCTTTTCTTAACTTTCTGAAGCTGCTTGTCCTTGTGAGTGATTCTTCTTCATAACAAGTGCAGTGTAAGGGGACAAGAGAGGGAACAACATAGCTATGCACTATAAGTGGATACAATATATTTTGAAGAGATACAGTTTAATTGAACTTCAGATGTTGTATTAAATGAAAGAAAAATACTCTCCGTTGCCTCTTGTCTGGTTCTCTTGTTTCACTGAAACTCCACTCACAGCTGTGAATGCAGAACTCCAGCCTGCAGTTGGTTCCCATTTCTTCTGCTGGTTTCTTTGGGCTTAAAAAATAGGCAGAGGGGAGTTGGAGGGGAGGCTGAAACCAAACCGTCTTATGTTTGGCTATATTTTGGATTTGTGTAAACAGTTTTAATGCATCGAGCTAAATTGGCAGGCTTTTGTAATCCTCTGGGAAAATTGGGAGTTTGAAACCCAGTGGATAAATTAAAGTAAAAAAATGGTTCTAAGCCCCAGATTTGGCTCCCTAAAGGCATGCTGTAAATTAGTTAGGTCTAGAAATGTGGGCTTAGTTAAAGTAAATGAAAATGTGTTTTCATGAGAACTTAATAACTTTAAAGACAAAAGAGCTGGATTTTTTATTCTGAGCTGAGAACACAAAAGTGAGGAAATGGCTATTGACATGAGAAATTTGCATTCGCTATCCAAACACAGAGGTAATGATTTCACCACTTTTTATGGTCTTTAATGAAATTATGACATAAGGGTACTAGAAATTGTTTTAAAATGCTTAAATTCAGTCAGCGGCTGAGGTAAGCAAGCCTGCCCGTGCATAACTAATTTAACAATCGCAAATATGCATAAGGAGAATGGTAGATCTATTAGTTTTCTTACAGTTTACGATGTTACTTCTTTTTCTCTTTCGAGAACAAAAGGAAAATATTGCTTTTCGTCAGGGTTCTGACAAGCTTAACACCCATTGCTATGCAAAATAACAGCAGTAAGGTGGGCTTCAGTTTGTTTCCTTCCCCTTTATTCTTGGTCACAAGCAGACCATGCTATTTTCTAAAGACATTTTCTGTTGTGTGTGTTATATGGATCTTTACTTAATTAAACTTTGAATTTCATTGGCAAGCTCTGCTTAAATATGGCAGAGACCAGTTTTACAGGTTCAGTTTTTGAGAAAGAACGTCACCTCCCTGAACTGACTTCTTTTTGGTCTTTATTATACCTCTTACAGTACCTCTGCCTTCCATAACTGAGAGGCAAACTGTGGAGTGGCTTTGAGTTGTAGATGTAATTCTTTAGGTAGAGCATGACTACCGAATTCTTTTCCATGAGCAGAAGATACTGGAAATCTGACCATGTGAAAGGAGAAGGGTTGGTGTTAAAGATTTTCTCACACTTCTCTGGTTTGATGTAGCTGTGGTGAAATCATGCTTTGAGTTGGAGCATTTCTGAAATGATTGCTACACATGTACATCTGGACTTCTCTGAGAGCAGAGTCCACATCTGATACGTTAACATGCATTGCAACTCTTATGGTTTGGGGTTTTTTTGGACGCAGTTTGACTGAATGGAATTTCAGAAGAGCATTCCTAAAAATGTATTTTTCAGTGTTTCCAAAGAGAGGTGTGGAAAGGAGGAACCTTCACCGGTAGGAACCACAAATTAAACTCTTTCAGCTGCAAGATATGGAAATACTCATGTCTGCATAGTATCACTTAGCTTTTTTAAACAAGAACTCTAACAAGGAGATAATTACAACTTTGTTTAGCTATGGAATTCTGGATTGAACTATCTCCTCCTCTCCCAGCATGTACTGTGCAAATGCCATCAGAGAGACCTGGCAGGGAGTCACTGTTTTGTGTGGCTGTGGTGCTTGTTTTCTGAATTATAAACACATTCGTTAAAGCCGTGGGGCAAGGGGGACGACGACAACAACAGGCAGTCTAAACTCTTTTTTTTTTTTTCTTTCATAGGATAAGTATGAAACAGCACCGAGTCCCTGTGGACAGGTTTGTGGTAGCTGTAATAAGCACTGCTTTCAGGTAGCCTTAGACTCATTTGCATTGAGGTTGGTGATGGGGAGGATGTCTGCATGTCTATTTTCGAAGCATTTAACAAAGGAGATGGCATTTTTCCATGAAAATTATATGACACATTTCAGAAAGATGATATGTTGCCAGTGTTGTTCTCCAGATCTGGATTTTTTTCTATATTTTCTATAGTCTGTGACCATAGTATTTTTTCTGAAAGATGCTTGGAGTGGTGAGGGGTTGGTTATAAATGTCAAAGTGGTCATCTGTCTCACAAATGAAGAGTTTAAGCTGTTTACTACTGTGTTAAGGTACTTCAAAACACATGGATGTAAAAATTGCAAGCCGTGCAAGCAGCACCACTTTCTCTCTGCCTGCAGAAAGCCTTACAACTTAATATGAGACCTGTCTCAGAAGATGGCTGGAGCTGTGGGAGGGAGGGGAGGCTCGGAGCTGCTGGGTGAGCACTGCTGTACCTGTGTGCTCTGAGCCTGCAGTCCTCGACTGGGACAGGCAAGGAGTTGAGTTGTGAGAGGGAGGAAGTTGCTTGATGTGTTGAGTAAGAGCATCGCTAAAGGAAGTGAGAATGTGCAGCTTCCACTCCCACAGGGGTCACAGCAGCATTTTTTCCTATTGCTTTTACTAAGGGCTTGGATCTTTGATGCCTCTGTATTCAGTCTCTTCACTCCCATTTATTTGTCAGGTCTTCTTACTTTTAAGTGGTACTGAAAGTGTGGGCCACCAAAGAGTTAAATGCCTGTACTTTAACACAGATGTTTGTGGGTTGTAAACTATGCGCAAATTCTGGATATACTGAGGTCAAAAATCAAAGAAAATGGTCCTGATGGGGTTGACAGAGTGGAGATTTTACCTTTTGTTTCTCGATCTGCCTATTGGTTCAGTTATTGCCGAGCTAAATAACAGAGGTATGTGTGTAGAGGTTCTTGCTAAGATGCTTTTAATTATTTGCATTTACTTAATTATTATTTGCAGGAGAACTTTCAGTTTCCTGTTCCTAGAGTTACAGCAGCTTTACTTGCAGAAGGGCTCTAACTTGGCTGCTGTTTTTTGTGAATGGCAACATTTGCTGTTTGTTTTTTACAGACCACAAAAGGTTGTTTTTTCAAAGCTATAGATAAAATGAAGGAGAACTGCAGAAAAGTGAAAGGGAATTGGCAAGAAAGAGTATTTGCAGCATATAGCATACATTGTATTTTTTTTGTATGTGTGGATTTATGTTTGATAGGATCACTTATGTCTGACTCTGAGCCTTTAATTGAAGTTAATTTAAACATATAAAATTTGAATAGTCCTTATTTTTGTTTCCAGAACTGTTCTGGAAGTTTCCAGACTGTGGTGTGTGCATATATCACAGAATCACAGAATATTGAGTTGGAAGGGACCCACAAAGACATTGAGTCCAACTCTTAAGTGAATGACCCCTACAGGGGTCAAACCCACAACCTTGGCATTATCAGCACCAGGCTCTAACCAAATATATACAGTAACACACCCACTGACACCCCTTCCACCCCCTCTCCCAGTTTTATTTATAGAGATCAAAGTCTGGACTTGTTTTGTCCATAACTGAACATGTCAAAGAAAGCCATTACAGCTTGTTCTGGAACTGGTAATAAAGTCCATTTTCAGCGGCATTTACAATAGATCTTTTTGACATCATCAAAAATTGTGTGAAAGCATTACATAGTGCACTGATAATTTCATTAATATATATATACATTCTTCAGTTGAAACACCGCTATTATAGAGTTATGGAATTGTTAAGGTTGGAAAAGTACTCTAGGCTCATTAAGTCCAACTGTTAACCCAGCACTGCCATGTATACCACTAAACTGTGCCCCCAGGTGCCTTATCCAGATGTTTTTTGAACACTTCCAGGGGTGTTGACTCCACCACTTCCCTGGGCAGTCGATTCCAATGCCTGACCACCCTTTCAGTGAAGAAACTTTGCTTAATATCGAATCCAAACCTTCCCTAGTGCAACTTGAGGCTTTTTCTCTTGCCCTACCACTTGTTTCCTGGGAGAAGAGACTGACTCCCACCTTTTATATATTATATCTGTTATGTTATATGGCCTTATTTGAACATATTTTTTGTATGTGTGACTAAAGTATATTTTAATTTTCTGTCAATATTATTGGGTCTTCATTATCTTATGCATTGCAGTGTGTATTTTGGATTGCAAAACTTTAAGCTAACTTTGAAGTAGCTTTTTTTCCTCTTCCATATCGCTATTTATGTAGTCTTTTGCATGTAGTGCACAGATTAAAACTCAAAATACCTTCGAAGTTAAACTTATTAGCAGGTAAAGAAAGATAAAAATCTTTACTAGAAAGATGTGACTTGCTTAAGATGAACAAGAAGGTGTATTTTGGCAAACAGCTCTTCTGTACTGTCATATGATCTTTGGGTATATATTATTAGAAGAAAAATGGGTAGGAGTGATGTCATCTAAGAGCTGCCTGTTCACTTCTAACTCTTCTTCATCAGTTTAATTACTCTGGGATGTTACAGACACTTGAGTTGCAGTACTGGCTTAACAGCCTTGTGTAGTGGCTCGTGCTTTTGGTCTGCATAATTCTCTCTTGCGAAATAGCAGTGCAAAAATCAACCGTTTCATAGTAATTTTCATCTGCTTCATCAGCATTGATGTGTGTGTGTTAAAATCCCCTTTCCTGTGTAGTGCATAGTACATGTTGTATCCTACATTTTCCTCTAAGCTCCAAGAGGAGCAGCTGGTCAGTGGCCTTGAGCCACATGCTACCCATGGGCAGTCACGCTAGGAAGCAGAGGCAGATTCCCTCTGGGTTCTGGAGGGAAGCAATTGAGATGAAAGCCATCTCTGTGTGTGTTTGCTAATCCAACTGCACATGAGGTCCTAGGCAGTGTCTAGGGAAGCTTGCATTGGGTTGTGTGACAGCAGAGACTGCTGTGTGCTTGCATGAAATAGGGGTAACGTTAATAAACAGATATGAAATAAAATTTGACTTCTTGTGAACAAGCAATTTTGTAGTAGGGAAAGAAAAGCAAGATGTCTGCCCCTGGAAGAAAGGACTATAATGAGAAGCTGTGAGACCCAACTCATCTGCTCTCTGGGAGGTTTTGTGGGGATGCTGACAATAATAATATTCCATGTGGAATATTATCTTCTATTTTTCACTGAGTGCCATTTAACTTCAAATTTTTGCTCTTGAGATGGGTTCTGAGTGTGCTTGCTGTTAGCTGCTAAACCGCACCTCATCCTCAAAGAGGAGGCAGGGAAAGATGCCCATCATCCTGCCTTCCTACTTGACAGCGGACAAAGATGGCACTGCAGTCTGTCAGCTTTTGCAGGATTGTTGCATTAGGGAGAATGTTGGAGGTGACATGCACTTAGCATTTCTTTTCATACATTAAAAATACATAACTTGTGAAGTGGGGAGGCCATCCATTCTGTCTCTAACTGATGCCTTGTGGATTCCTTAGCCCCAGCTGGTGACTGCACTTCTGTTGATACCCAGGCTTGGGACCCTCAACACTGTGTCCCTAACATCATGGTGACAGAATAAAGTGATCCCTCAAGTCTAAGGGCCCAAGTGGTGTGCAGGCAGCAGGGCTAGCACATGTCTGCTCTCCAAATCATTCTGTTTGTCCAAATCTGGTGGTGCACTAAGTACACCCTCTGTACTCCTACTGTGCCCTTGCTTGTCAGGGGTTATTGTTGTTATGCCACACTTCTTCTAATCTGTGCCATCCTCAGATGCTGATTTTTAGTGGTTTCTGCATTATAGATACAATTTTCTGCCTCATGAAAGTAGCTGTTAAAATAGGTTTTAGACATTGACCTTTTGTGCTACACTAATTCATATTCTCAAAGTGGAAAACTAAATCACATTGGTGCTTCGAGAACTTGATGTATTGCTGGACCACTTCCAGGGATCTTAGAGCAGGAGGATGCTGCTACTGCTGCCCTGTACTGGATTTTCAGTCCAACAAGGATCTTCAGTTCTCTTCCAACAAGAACCATCCTTCTTATTTAATAAGATGATGGGTGCCATATGGCTTTCATTACCCTCTTCTGTTCTTTTAATTTTTCGTGTATGCTTATGTACAAAAAGCATCAGGAGTAAAACATTGAAAGTAGGTAAGTTTCTGCTTGTTTTTAGGGACAGTTTACTCATAGTTTTGTGAATTAAGAAAATGTTTTGTTCACATTTGTAAAATAAACTCCTAGAACTCCTGAAGACTCTTACATTTGTGGGATTGTTTTGAGGTTTGTATTTTTTTATTGTTTTTCTTTTGTTTGCAGAATGGTTAATTCATTCTACTATGGAAATAGGAAACAGCTTGTTTTTGCAAAATAGTGCTACGCTTTTTTAATGTATAGCAAATAATCTTATATTAAAGGCATTTATATTAAAGAAGACTTTTTTTATAGTCTGAGGTAAATTCCACTTCTTTGTTAATCATTATGGTTTCATTATTTTGTTTGACGTAACTCATTTTTTCAAGGACTTTTATTACAGCAATTACACATATATAACGTGAAACTAGAAGGAAGTGCAACATCAGATCACTGGAGATCCTATGCTGCTTTTACAGCAATTTTTATGTTTTGTGGTGTTTAAGTTAATGATTTCTTGCTGTGCACGTTCTGTTTCACATGGTAGTGTATACTGTATCTGCTTTATTACTGGGAGTATTTTTTTGAACCCACATGCGTCAATGTAATTAGTAGGCAACTTATCTTTGGTTTTGTAATTGAACAACAGTTGTATTTAAGTGCTTTCCAGTGCTTCTTATTTTATTGGTCTTGCAAATTACTTGTAGCAGTCATATAAAATAGTTATAATTACCAAGAGGTAGTGCAGCTCTTCTGTTACATATTGTGATCTTTTTATTGCCATATGTGGTGTTCTGCCATGATTCTGCATTTCTCTTCTACTTCCTTTTGAGCAAGCTACATATTGAGCAGTTCAGCTACTTAAAACCTACCAAAACCCCCTCAATTTTAGTTTTGAAGCAGTAAGTTACAGTCCTTTGATAGGTCAGTTTTTTATATGAAAACATTTCTAAAAGTGTCAGAAAAAGCAAACCAGACAGGTACAAGTTCTGGTTTGTGTTTTCATGACATTCCCTCCTTGGATGATGGACAGGACACTGCTGACTTTGGGACTGTGTTTTGCTCTGTATGTGTAAGCTCATCTGCCTGGTACTGTGCTGTGCTAGATTCAGGAGGAGCTGGACCAAGTCTGGAGGTGTTTCCTGAAACTCGTGGCTCAAACCATGTGGTGCATGACATAGTGTTGGAGGAGCTCGGGGGTCTGAAGAGAGAGAGCTCTGGCAGCAGAGGACAGTGAGCTACCCAGGGCAGTTCAAAGAGAGGGCTCCTGAGCACGACTCTTCTGCATTGGGGAAAAAAGGAATTTTTTTTCCTAGTCCACTTTTATAGCCTCTCTTCAGGTAAACACCGGGTTTTTACTGGTTTTGATGACAAGAGAGTGAGAAAAATGACAGGTCAGCACTTGAAGCCCAAATGATATTTTGTATAAAATGTTTACAATTAGCCGTGTGCCTGTCAGCATGATAATTGATACATTTCTGCAGAAAATAGCTAATTCCTGGTTTGAGTTGCCAGGCTAGCTGGTTTACCTCTTGGTAACTGCTTTCTTGCATGTCCAGGAGTGACAGCAGTATCTTTTCTTTCAGTTGTATTGGAGAAGCCCTTCAGCCTTTCTGACAAGTTGTAAGACACTGAGTGTTGTAGGCTCAAGCTTTGTCCTCCCTAAGCAGCCCAGGTGCAGGAGGCTGCACCGGTGTTATGTCTGCCTTTGACTTTGATGGATCACTGGTAGTGGCTGTGTAGGAGGTTACTGGGAGGATCAATCTGTTGTCTTACCTCTGGAGGATGGAAGATGTGGGTCTTGGAAGTGAGTAGGCAGAGTGTGGTCTGAAAACTTGGTTTTGAAACTGTAGAGATAAAATTCTGCCTTTGCCCTTTTGAAGAGCTCTTGAGTTGAGGGGAAAGACATTAAAGAAAGTGCCTGGCTGTTGTGTGCTGCCTGGTGTGGCCAGCCTGTGGGCTGGTTCCCTTTTGCAAAGACCTGTCCATCTCTGTTGTGGAGCTGCTCTCTGCCAGCGTGGGGCAATTGGGGCACTTCCCACCCCATAGCTGAAAATGCCTCCTTGAGGCCTGGCTGCAGGGCTGATGCTGCGAGGGGGAAAAGGACTTGATATGGTAGTGGAGCTGTTTGTGAGGCATTTGGATGCTGTTGAACATCCCTGTTTGTTCCAAATCCCATCAGCTTGCTTCTCCCTATGTTCTTTTTTCTCCACTTCTTCCTTTTCTTCTCCTACCATCCTCAAAAAGGTTGTGTGAATAGGCAGAATGGATTTTCCTTTCCAAAGTCTTCTGAAAAAGGTGGATGTATAGCATTAGGCTATGTCATTGTGTCATTTCAAAGATCATATATAAACAAACATAATACTGGTTTTGACTCTAACAAACCCTAACCACCAAATCAGCTAATGATATAATTATCCCATTTGATTATCATTATTTGTCTAGCTGTCCTTGTTAAGGCAGTTATGCATTCATTACAAATGAGAAAATTTGTTTTAATTTGGTTTTACTGTTTCTGTATGGTAAAAGAAAAAAAAAGCCAACCTAATTCCGTCCCTTAGAATGTGTATGTTTTGTGGAAATAGCCTGATATTAATGAATTAATAACTTTAATGTAATATTTCCTTTACAAGACCAGGTTCTGATCTTCATATTCTGAAGTTAGTACATTGTGGAGCAACTGGTCAAGTAAGTATCAGATTACAGAATTTTTCTTCCTTAAAAATATGACCATATGTGCCTCTGAATAATTCCAGATGGAAGGCTGCTGCTTTATAATTTGTTGGTTTGTATTTAATTTCTTCAGAGTTCTTTACTTTTCTTTCTTTTTTTTTTTTTTTTTTGTGAGCAGGCCAATCCATAGGTATATTACAAGCATTAAAAAATAGAAGAGTGCAAAATAATAGTTTATGTTAGTAGAGGTTTCGGTTGGACATTAGAAAAAAAATCTTCACAGAAAGGGTTATAAAGCATTGCCCAGGGAAGTGGTGGAGTCACCGTCCCTGGAAGTGTTCAAAAAATATGTGGGTATGGCACCTGAGGACATGGTTTGATGGTGAACATGCTGGTGGTGATGGGTTGACTCTTGGACTTGATGATCTTAAAGATCTTTTTCCACCCTAAAGATTGTATGATTCTATTTCGTTTACTGGTTATGTAAATCCCACTCCCCAACATTTTGGTTGCATACCTGAGCTAACAGGAATGTGTCAAGTTTAGATTGGTCATATAGATCTTTACATATACGATCATTGTGTAGTCCCTGAGTGATCCTATTTTTACCATACAATTCTTTTTTTAATATATATTTTTGAGAAGCCTGTATCAATAGAGTTCCCAGAGTGAATGTGAAACCTTTCAAATAAAAAGGAAAATATCTGAGAAAGTTATAAACCTCTGAAAACAGTATTATATTGAAAATTGTCTTGCAGCCTTGGCTCTGGCTGCCAACACTTGGGCACTCTGCAACTGCTTTTTGAAAGAAACATACCTACATAATTTTGAGAGCCTATCAGTTTATTCTCTCTAACAAGTCCCTTCTACAAAAATACCCCCAAAAACCCCACCAAAAAAACCCAACCAACAACAAAGGAAAGAGTGGAGTACTTTATGTTTATGAGGTAATTTTTAAGATCCTTGTGTTAAAAAAACACCTTAGAAATAGGCATAAGCTTGGTTCGTGTTGTCAAAGACAGGGGTTAGATATTTCATCTCAGTGATTGCAACTGCATTTTCATAGTAAGGTGAGAAAATTATAATTTTAGGTTATAGTTAATGAAGTCTTAATTGTTCCTGAGGTCACCTGGGGCTCCGTTGCTTGAGGAGTGCGTTGTAGTGATCCTCTTACCATCCTGCCCTGGGCAACTTGATCATTCTTGATCCTCATGTCGAATGCTTGAATCATGTTTTCTGGCCTTAATTTAGTCTTAGTTTGCTTATTTTTTATAATAGGGCACTAGGATATCCCAAGGTAAATCAGGATGACATTTTAGTTTGTGTGTCTGTTTATGTTTTCCTTGGGTCTTTTTACATCCTAATTTCTCACGCAGTTTTAACCGTGCTTTGTAAGTCATTATTGTAGGAAATAATAACTGTCCTCGTGTCAATAGGTGCTTTAATTTCACTCAAAACATCACTTGGGGCCTGTGTGCAATTTATTAATAACACAGATGATGGGATTGGCGTCAAAAGTGCCTATTCACGTTTGTTTTTCATTTACATCCTCTCTTGTATTTCTGTTGCCACAGTCAAATTTCAGAGATTAAAGAAAGGCTGTAATACTGTGTTTACTCCATGGCAGAGGAAGGATTTAGTTTTGACTATGACAATTACAAAGTCAGAATAGCTGGAAAACTCATTTCCATGTCTGGAAACTTTATCCTTCTTTTATTACTTCTTGAGGTTAAATATTGATTACATTATTTATTATTCAGGAATCATGGGAAATATAAAGTATTTCAGAGCCTTGTGGCTTTTTAGCCTTTAGAAGCTTGCCCCAGTGACTTTCAACAAGTCATTTAAGTAAAGAGGTTCTTTCATATGCTTTGGTGAGGAATTAACATTTGTGTCTGCAAAATACAGGTTTTCTTTACCTAATGCAAGAAAAAGGAGTTCTGTGTTGTTTTTTTTTTTTTTTTTTACAATAAGTGTTAAATGTGAATAATTTTTTTAAAATCAGATCAGTTTCAACTGATGTTACAAATATGTGCAATTTAAGAGAAATCATCTTTATTTCTCACAAAGCATCTTCTTTGTGAAAAAGCTCAACTTGAGTAAAATAGTTTCTGGAGTACGGAACCTACTGTACGGTGCTATTTCTGAAATACTGCTAGGAAAGAGGCCAGGATTAGAAGAGGAGCAAATTTAGCAGTATGGGGGACTGGGTTTGCTAACAGTAGGCTTTTTCTCATGCTTGTGACTGTACTGTTTTTGTGCAGGAGTCTTTTAAAGAGGAATCTCTTTGTGCTCAAGTACTTCTGTAGTCATTTTTATCTCTCGTTTATACTTTTTTTGGTTCAAATTCTATACTTTAAAGGGCTTAATCACTTTTCTATGAAACCTTTGCCCTGGCCCTTCAACATGTTCCATGAAAGCAGTCCTTTGCAGCTACACATTCCTGTTGACTGGCTTGTTTCTCACACAATGTGTAAGTTTAAACATATACACAAGGCTTTGTGTATGAGGAGGATATTTCCTTGCAGTTGTTTTGAGAAACCAAGGAATGAATGAGCTTTTGCAATATTAGGCTTGTTTGCTCAGTTGCTTTATAAGAACTGTCTCAGAAATGCCTCTTTGCAAATGAAATACTACCTAGTGTTAAATTGATTTTAGAATTAAAAATAATTTATCTGGTGAGCAGGTAGCCTGGAATACTTGTCTTAACATATAAGGCTGGTTAGCATGCATGGTTAAGGTGTTCTTTGCCTGCATCTTTTTATTTTTAGTAGCTGATGTAGCAGCAGTGAGGCACCATCTGACATTTTTTTAAGGTTTGTGATCATTCCTCTTCATCAGGATTTCAGGAAGACACTGTCACCACACCCACAAGCAGCTCCCTCTTCTCTGGGGACTCCTTTTCCTGGTATTTCCTATGGTACCTGTGGGATTTGGATGTTCAGAAGCATTTGTTTGACTTGTTCTACCAGGTGACTGCATTTTGCTTGAGTCAAAAGCCCATGAGAAAACCATTGCATGCTGGCAAAAGCTGCCTGCATGTGCCCTTGTAAGGGATGGGAGGCTGGTGGGGCATGTACAAGCTGCTAAGATCTTAGAGTTACCTCTGATAGAAATTGTGTTTTGGAGCAGAAATGTGTAGGTCACTCAGTTATCTCAGCACCAATTGTCTGTGCCGAATACAGGGAAGATGGTGTGTGTAGGGGTGGGTGCATAATTAGCTCAAAAGTGACTAAATTGGTTAAGGTCAGTCTCTGCTGGAATTACTTTGGGTAGGAATCAGGCATGAAGAGCACAGGCTGACATGGATGTAATTTGCTGCAAGGATGAAAAATAAGATTTGAAAACAGGAGAGGGACACTATAATAGGAGGTATGGTTGCCTGCCCCAGCATATCCTTCCACACGAGCTCTTGGTGTTTCCTCAGGTGAAATGTGGGTTAGCAGGAGACAAGAGACAGCATTAAATCTTGAAATAAACACCTAAATGTTTAATTAATATACTACATGAGTCTATAGAAAGCTGAAGATGTGGAGAGGAGAAGGTGCCTTGGGAGCACAGGCAATTACAGTAACCAAAATGTATTGAAAGATAAGGTGATGCATTGCATAAACATCTAGAGTATTGTTGAGTGTCAAAACTTCGTGATACAGTTAATTTCGTGATAGAGAAGTTCATCTGTGTTACTCAAAAATCCCCCATGCTATGGCTTTTGGCATGGATAAGTTTATAAATGGATATTTGGTTTGAAAGACACCTTTTTATTACTTTGTTCATTCTGTGTGGGTATGTTTGAAATTTTTAGAGTGAGATGTCTGAAGAAAACAGTAGGCATGTTTTTGATTTTACAAAATGTTAACGCACCTCCTAAGTACAACTCTTAATGAAGTATTGGAGTTGTTTCAAAACTACCTGTAGCAGGTGTTCTCTGGTTAAAGTGTTTCAGGTTTATGTATCCCTGGCTGCATAGACAATGGTTTTTCCAGCTCTTTTTGGTGGGCTAATTTGATTACTTTAATTGTCCAAATAAGCAAATTTGAAGTGACATAGAGATTACTGTGGGTTAAAAAAGTGCAATTATACAATTAAGTTTTCTTGATATTTTTAGTAGACACATCGTAACCTCTGATTTGTATAACCTTCCATGGCATGAACTGCAACTACATACCTTCTTCAAATGTCTTAGTGGTTATTCAGTTTTTCTGTATTTTATGAATGTATTCACCAGATGTATCTATTTAAATCCTGTATTTCTGATGTTACACTATCTTGAGTCATTAAGCCTCATTCGCTCAGACTGCATTTTTGTAAATGACACTTGACAAGCCAGCAGACAGGAATGCAGAAACTGATAAGTGTTGGCATCTTTAGTCACTGATCACATTCTCCCACACATCCTCTCAGAGGGTTTTAGTGTTCTGAAGTGTTTTTGTTTGGTTTTTTGTTTGTTTTTGTTTGTTTTTTATTTCCCCTTGCATCTGTTCATACAGGGCTTATTCTTTGCTTGTTAGCTAATTTGCAGATGCATTAGTTGGGTTATTTTTGTATTTTATTTTTTTGCAATCATGGAGCTAACAAAAACTGTTGGATTTAATGCATATTTGTACATAGCTTATTTATTGGTGTAGGTGGCTTTGCTTTGCAAGAGTGTAATGCATGCTCAAAGTGTTAATTTGCAGCTTGGGAAGAATGGTGAGATTTTAGCATTTAGCATCTTTCCCATGCTTTTGACAGCATTCCCGCA
>JAWWLZ010000118.1:24082596-24170042 GCA_035041345.1 Poliocrania exsul
GGTGTGGCCTCACCAATGCAGAGTACAGGGGAAGGGTCACTGCCCTGGTCCTGCTGGCCACGCTATTTTTGATACAGTTTATGGCTGTTCAAGAAGCTCTCTGTGTAGCTGTGTCAGTAGGTGTGTCAGTACGAAACCAGGCTTTTATTAAAGACTTAGGAGATGGTTATGGAGTGGCTGTAGTTTATTATGTCCTGTAGTGCCCAACAGAAAGATCTGTTCTGACCAAGATACTCATTGAGGAACCTTTGCTGGCATTTTCTTTGATGCAAAATATTTGTTGCTGAAATTAAAACCTGACTGTGGGTTGAATTTAGTATTTGGAGGAATAACATCTTTTTATCATATTTTTAGCTGGAAGGTGAGGATGGGAAAATGGGAGGAGAGCCTTGGCTATGATAAGCTGACTTGTGTAGGTCATGAGTCAAGGAATAGCAGGTGCCACTTTAAATTCCTTTTAATTTTTTTTTTAATATGTATGTGGGCTCTGTCTCTTGAAGGCTCAAGGAGATAATTGTCTAGTTTTATGAATTCATGTATTAGATGTGTAGCTCCTTACTGTATGGCTTCTGGAAAATATAATTTGCCCTTTACTAGCAGAATAAATAAAAATAGTTGGGAACAGGTTATTTATTACTCGTAACTTTTGTGCTTTAATGACAGTGATATGCTTCCCTTTTAAAAATGCTTCTACGCTCTTGACTGTTGCTTCCCATGTAAACACCTTCCATTTAAAGAAAATTTTGAACTTCCAAAACCCCACATGTTAAGGCAGGAATAGGAAGAGAATATTTTAAAGTGAGACCTTGTTTGATTTCTTTATAGTAATACATATAACACACATAGAAAATGTGTACATATTATATAGTTATAGATATGTATATGGCTATGTATATGTTATATATATACAGTTACTGGTATTAAACCATTTTTATAAAACTTGAAGAGAAGGACCATTAGGCTTGCCTCTGCCTTTGAGGAAGCCATCACAGGGAGCACGGGTGCTCTGTCTGAGCGGTGCACAGGGAAGAAGGAAACACCATCAAACACAAACATATGGTGCTATTTGGGACACCAGGTTTTTGCAGTACCATTGGTCAAGTCTGCTTCATTTGCTGATATTAGTATTAGAATTGAGGCTAAAAACTGAAAGCTCCTGCTCTTTTTGTCATTTTACCCTTGATTTCTGGGGAGGAGAATGGGGGAACTGCCAGTATAATTGAATGCCTTAACATTTTGTTGCTGTCAGCAGTATTTTTCTGGAATTTTTCTGAGAGATTTCTGGGTTATCACCACAGCCCTGAATTAAAGTTGCTTAGGATAGGTGCTATACTGAAATGCTACACTGGACTATGAAAAGTAGGCAAAGCTAGAACAATGCTTTGGGTTGCTTTCCAAGAATAGATGATGCTCTTTAAAAAGTGCTTTTTTTTTTTTTTAAATGCCTTTCAGGGAATGATTTTTGAATTTGAACATCCTGTCTCTTCAGGTTGTTTGGGTAGAGCTCACAGGAGTGCAAGAAGGAGAGAACAGATGCTTTGTGCATGAGGAAGCACACTATTTAGCATAGTCAAAGACTAGTATATTCCAAGCACATAAAAGCAAGAAAACTGCTCACAAATACTGAAGGGTTATGTATTTAAAAAGAGGGGGAGGTGAAAAAAAGGAAAGAAAAAGGCTTGAGTTTTTTCATTCTTGACTGATAGAATCTCTGTTGGGTACATAATTTATGAAAAGGAAATAATCCTAATGAGCAACTGGGTCATTTTTTTATGGGCCTGGCTCCAGGAAATGTTCTTGGAGAGAATAATTTAGTTAAAACGTTGACACGAATCAGAAACTGAGAGGGCAGATGCTCAGCAACTTCAACAATAAGATGATACTGTCTCTCAAGTCTGGTAATTGTGGGCTTCCTGGCATTATTTAACTTTACTAGGTGGCACATGAGAGCTCCATCTGATCTTTTTTTCTGTCTGGTGTGGCCATGTTTGCCAGGAGCCAGGGACCCCTATGTCCCCCAAGGTCCAGGCTGGAAGGCAGGGGATCCTCAGTGAGGTTTCTGGATTTGAGGTGATGCTTTTGAAGCTTAGTTTCCTTAACTCTGCCTGAGCCACCTTTGACTCTATCAGAGACAATGTTTTCTAGAGGAATGAGTGTGCTAGCACTGGGTCCTGCTGACTTCCCCAGAGCTAGGAGGAGCAGCAGACAGGGCCTAGATTCAGCACAGGGATCTTGGCTCTCGACCCCATCCTTGATAGCCTTCCTGTAACATCTCCCTTTTGCTGCTTGGCAAAGAATGCAGTTCAGGAGTGGATTAGACCAAGAAAGCCCTGAATTGTGGGACAGCTGAGGTTTTCAGAATCATAAAATTCTTGTTGCCTAATGAGTTTTAATTTTTTATTTTCTTAGCAGTATCGTAGTTCTTCTAATGAGTTCATTTTTCCTGTTAACTCCAATAGACTTCCCGAAGCAAGGTTATTTTCAACAAGTTGCTAGCTTGAACTACAGTTGGAGATTTTGTTCCTTCCTCCTCATGTCAGGCTCCCTGCGAGGTCTCTGTTTTGGAAGTAGGTGATACCACCAGCTGGTATGAACTTGTACACAGGGAATTTTGGATCTAGTGACACAGTGGGGTGACAGAGACTCCTGGAGCCAACACTCCTGCTAATCACAATGTTATGTGGAAGAACTATTGGTGATAGCCAAGTGTTTCATATGCATTTTAAAAGTGTGTCATCCATGAGTTCAGCATGAGTGGTGCCAGTGCTCTGAACTGTGCATCGGCCTGTTCTTCCAGCCACAGGAAGCTCTGACAGCTAAGGGGGAGTTCCTCTGGGGATAATGGGGCATGGGGCTGTTGTGGACACATGGTGCCAGTGCTGCCTCTCATTTCTTCCTGCAACCTGTAGCTTGTCCTTCAGCCTTCTTTCAAAAGTCAAACCTAGACCCACATTAAACACGGTGATGAAATTCAGACCTGCTTGGCTCTCTGAACAGTGGTCTCCTGTATTACTGAAAGGCTAAAGTAATAAATGCTGCTCTCTTTGTAGTGTATGTGAAACTAACAGCTTTGTTCAGGAAGAGGGTTTTTGGGGGTGGGGTGGGGTGGAGGACAGGGAAAGGGATTTCTGTGGTTGTCACATTCTGTGGTTGTCACATATGCTTTTACCTGCATATAATCCTCAAACAAAACTGACTTATTGTAGTATATTTTCAAAACTGATTTATAGCACACAAAATGTGTTAACATGCTGTCCAAAACCCCACATATTCCTTTGGAGGAGGGAAGGAAAGTAAAGGACAAAGTTCTTGTAAGCAGGACTAACTGCATTCTTATAAGGCAGAGAAAGCTGGTTAGAGAAAAATATTAAATACCTTGAACAGTTTTGAGTAGGTTGTATACTGTCTTTATGCTTTTCTAAGTAGCCACGGCTGCTCTGTAAGTAAAAAACCCCCACATTTCTAAAGCTTCTACTAAAAAGCAAGGAAAAAAGAAAAACTAATTCCTCTGCTGTCAAAAAGTCTTAACTTTTTTTTTGTTTGTCCTACACAACTACTTTTTATTGTGTCCTTGTTTACTTTATCAGGTTTTGAACTGTAGAAACGTGACATACAGGTAGATAACCTGCAAACAGCAACACTTGAACATTAACTGAAATAGTTACCTTTTGTATGGCAAGCTTGTGTTTAAAAAAAAAAAAAGGCAAAGAAAGGCTGCAGAGAGGGAGCGGGGGAAAGATGTTTAGTTTGCCAGAATACTGTCATGCCTTCAAGCAGAGGGTAAGATTAGAGGTATCATATATGCAAAGTAAATATGTAAATTTGCTGAAAAATTATTTTTGGGCATACATATGATTTCTATTGAAGTGTCATACAGATATCCTTTTTAGGTTTTAATGCCTGCCTTACCCAGAATATTAGAGCAAGTAACAACATGTATGCATATCCTAACAATTTAATGATGAAAAATGAATTTTAAATGCTACTGTATTTTGCATTTTACACCCAGTGTGGGTAGTCCTGTTTGCTGGATGCCATGCAAACTTGGGAAGAGAACAAAAGTTATCATAAAGCATTTCTAATCAAATGAACCCAAAAAAGTATACTTTTTGTTGGTAGACTGGGACAGTTAAACCAAAGGTGTTGCCAGTAAAATGGAATTCAAATTCACTTTCCAACATTAGAGTTTGTGTTGGTGAGCTCCTAGATTGTCTGAGCCTGTTTTGCAGCGGGGTAAGCTGGAGGGAATTTCAGTTTAATTTTGAAAACTTATTTTAGTTTGAAACAAAAACCTGCATAAACATTTTCGTTTTCTTTTAGCACTGAGATTTTTAGCAGTAGGGAACTTCTTGTCAAAGTGCTTAGTGCATACCTTGTAATGGAAATTGTGGGAGAATGTGAATAGAACAGAAATAGACCCAGCGTTTATCTGATAGTTCAACAAAAAGTAAATATTGAGATTTGTTTCTCTTCTTGTAATGGACTATTAAAGTGCAGCTGACTTGGGAATGGAGGGTGAAGGGGACAATTTCCCCAAACAGTTGTGTAAAAAGGAAAAGTTTAAATCTAGATGGGCCTGTTGCTCCCTCTCTTCTTGTGTTCTAACAAATTTAAAGCCTTAATAAAATGACTGAAGGAGTGAGTAAACCATAGTGTGCCCTAGGGAGGCAACAGCAAAGATCAGAGACGTTGATTCTACATCTCTGTTATAGATGGGAATGTACTACATGTAAATGTCTAGCTGAGTGGGGGAACTAAGCTACAGAATTCTCACCCAGGAAAGACTGACTCAAACAGTAGTAAAAATATAAACGAGGTGCTGTGCAGGCTCTGCTGAAGTTTGTTTTCATGTTGAAGTACAGCTTGCCTGTCATCATTCCAGAGGGAGTAATATCTTGGGCCTTGGGGCAGTGGGAGCCTTTCCACCAGCCTCTGCTTTCTCCTCTGACAAAACAAACCTTCCTTTCCTATGAGATCTACCCTGCCTTGCACAAGACGTACCTACAGAGCTGTGTTGCTTTCAGCACTTATTTGCTAGGCTAGAGAATCCTGAGTGCTTCAGCTTCCCTTATAAAAGATATTTTTTCCTATCCTCTGTCTTCTGAGTTACCTTCACTGCACCTGTTTCAGTTAAATTGGTTTTAGGAAAGGCAAGTGGTTTTGTTTTGCTTTTGACTTGGTAGCCACAACTATGTATGTAAAACTCCAAATAGTGATTTGCAAACACTTTATATAATGGATTGATTGGGTTTTCTACTAAAAATGCGTTTTTATTTTGTGTGTGTAGAACTGCTGCAAAGAATCAGTATCAAGCAGCAAGCAAAGGGACTCATAGTCAACTTTTTATACTCTGGTAGTTCCTGTCTGCCTTCATCTCCTGTTCCTGGGTCTCAGATCGTAGGAGAAGTTGTTATTCATAACTGCCTTTCACCTTATAGGTTCAAATTTTGTTTCATTTGTGTTGCTCCAGCTAGCCCAAAAGATTATCCAGTTTCTCAGAGATGCTTTCAGGGACAGGGAAGTCACCCAACTTTGGTCTCCCAGAAGTTGTTACTATGTATCTGCTTTTTTCCTATGGTCACTATGTAACTTACACATAGCCCCAGTGTCCGACAGCCTAAGGAACACAGTACTTTGTCTGGATATTTTATCTTTCTGTTGCTTTGTTCATCTTTAAGATGTTATGTGTCTATAGCTTAAATATTATTCCATGATGTATCCAATCAGTTCTTGCTTTAATTCTGGATTAAGTTCACTGTATTATCCTTTCTTGAGGAATAAATTACCTAGGTAAAATCAAATCTGCCTTCTGTTTATTTCACTGTTCAATTACATTTCTTTGTTTTCTTTTGTTCAGATCTTGTCTTAATCAAAGTCATGCTTTTGTGCTTGTAGCACCAAGATTGCTCTTCCTTTTCCTCTTGCTCTTTCACTGACTTTTGGCATGTCACTGTTTTGAGTGCCAATTATTTTAGTTTTGTGGAATGGAGATTACCCAGATCCCCTTGTTTCTTTAATTGTAAATGGTCCAATTTTGTTTCCACACTGTATGTGGTAATAACCATTACCCTATCCTCATTTTTAGTATGTCATTTTGTTATCTTTATTTAAACAGAAGGCAAAAAATTGTCTTTGGTAGTTTGTTCCTGCTTATTTTTTTTCCTAAAAATCCTCTTACACCTCAGTGTGTAGGTAGTTATCTTTCTCTCCCCCTTTTGAAGCTGCAGTGTGTAGTAACGGTGATGCCCCAGTATATCTTTTGCATGATTCAGCTCAAGCAGACTCCCAGTTGGTTTTACTCTTCTGTTGGTGCCCTGTAACCTCTGAAACATGCTTTTCTTTCCACTTGTGGAAAAAAGGTTTCCTGCTTATTTTTAGCTTTACAGTTCAGGTTTTTATTCATCCAGGTAGTCTGGATTCCTGAACAAATTTGTTCTTTAGCTTGGAAAAGAAACTGAATACACTTTGCCTTTCTCAGATTCTAGACTGTTTGACTTTGTCCCTGGGAAATGATCAGAAATGGTCAGGATTGGCTCATAATTGCTTGAGCTACTGTTCATCTCTCCTGTCCGACAGCATGAATTGCCTCTTAGACAACATCCTTGTTGACCTGTGACTGATGATGGCCATTGACCAAAGGAATCCTTCAGCTGTTATGTCTATGCTACTGCTAACATTCATCTTTGTTTAGTTTTTTTTTTTAATAAAATGTTAGTTTCTCAGTAATTCACACTTTCTACTGACATTTTATGAGAGGTCATCCGTGGACTGCAGTCTGTGTTCAGGTGTAAATCTCTGTAGGATCCCAGTTGCTCTCCAAAGTGATAATTGTCAGAAGTCTGTTATGTTTCAACCATTTCCTAACCACTTCATCGCTATACATGTTTCCTCATTTGTACATTATTATTTTTTGTTGTCCAGCTTAAATGTTGTGCAGCCTTTGATGCCTGTGTGGAAGTTGCAGTTGGTGTGCAGAGGATAGGCATGGCCAGTGTGCTGCAGAGCAGCCAGCTCTGTGTTGGGCAAGTCAGCCTGATCCTCCTTGGCAGTAAAATGTAGCAGATTCACTGATACGGTCAATTGTTCTGTCTTTTTGCTCTGCTCTGTTTTGATGGATGGATGAATGTGTTTAGGATTTATCTTCCCTTCTTTTTTTCTGCTCTCATGTTGCAATTTTGGCCTTTATGTAAGTATTGGCCACCTCTCAAAGATTGTTTCTCTTAATCTACTTCTTGTATTTCATGATGTGGCAAAGACTTGTCTTTTGTGAGCCTAATGCTTTTCTTCAGAATCTCTTAATTGTCAACTGTGGTAGCACATTCCAGTGTTAGCATGTGGAAAACAATGCATCATGCAAGAGAAATGTGTGGCGAAATTATTTGTGTGTGCATGTTTATGAAACACAACCTTTTCTGCAGGAGACTGTTGCTTTAGGACCAAAGACTGTGTGGGAGAGCTGAAATTGCTGGAAACATGTTTATAGGGGAAATTCTGGCAGGTTTTTAACTGCCATATGAGAAATGGCTGTCTGAAAGTAAGAAGTTATACAATTCTTATTCCAGATGTGATCCCTTTACCTGTAATTGTAATTTTAGGGTATGAGAAGGTTTGGAGGACAGAAAGACTTGTAGAAAAGGTCTGATCACACCAATAATTGACTCGGGTTGTTTTCTAATTCCATGTTCATAGTAATGCATCTTCTTGAAGGTGCATGTACTGTATATGCAAGTGCCTCTCTCACAAAGTGGAATGATAGATGTTAATTAGTGATGTGAAGCTGTGTAAGCTTTGAAAGGTTAAAATTTACTTGTATGTCTGGGTGTGCTGTATATATTGTTGTACTGTTCAGAGTGCTCCATTCATTTAATTGCCCAGACCCTCTTATGTGTTTGCTGGGTTTTGTGGCTTTGTTCTGTGTGTGTGTTTTCTTTTTTTCCCTTCTCTCTTGCTTTTTCACATTTTTTGTCTTTCATGATTTTTTTTTTCTAATTTTTTGTTTAGCTTTACTCGGTCTCCAGAAGGGAAAGACGTCACCAGGTCTGCTGGTTGTGGGTCTGTAGGCTAGGGTGTGCAGAGGGTGGGGGTTGTTTTGTTTTTTTTTAATTCTTCTGAATTAGTGGTGAGGAGAGATGGACAAAGGGAAAACGTTAGCTAGTAGTGATGCCTGGCAGAGTTTGATTACATTTGAAATAACTAGTTGTGATTTATGTTGTTTAGTTTTCAATGAGAAGGAAAAGGAAGTGGGACACATCCTGCCTGACAACGTCTTTTAATGCTCTACAATTTATCTTTGCAGTATGTGGAATAACACTGTTCAGATTATTTTCTATGTGAAAAATGTTCAGTATTGTTAACTGTTGAGACTTCTTCCCAATATTGTCTGTAGACATTCGTGTTCAAGTAGCCCCAGACATATTGTTGCTGCTGCTCTCTTAACAGGTGAGCATGTTTTTTAATGTTAACGACCTTGGATACAAGTAAGGATGCTGAGTGATTCAGAAGTAGCATAGTGAGACAAGGTTTCTGTTACTCTCTCTAGAGATCTAAAGAGAAGTTAGTGTAATCTCTCTTTGTCTGGTGACTCAGATCAGAAAAAGGATCCCAAAACTTTTGAACCCCAAACCAACTCATTAATAAATGTCATTTTGTCTCTGCACTTAAAGCAGTACTTCCTTTTCTTTTCTTTGTGGTCATTGAAGATGTGCAGCACCACTTGTGTTTTACTGTAAGCACTCTTACATTGGTGCTGCATTTGTCCTTTGTGCACCCTGAGGGACCTGCTGTGAGGGGCCAGGTCGATCCCTGGCTATGCAGGTCACAGATGCGTGCTTGCATTCATACATACACATTTTGAAGGCCAGTTTTTTGTCCTCTGTGCAAGTGAGATCTTGTTTGCTCCTATCACTGAGGAACCTGTTTACCCCTCTAAGCAGGTTATTTTTAAGATGACTTCATATTGAGATCTGGGGAGTATTGTAACCAGGTCCCATTTTGTCAAGAAGGGGAGCCGTTAGTCTTTATTTGGGGAAGTGCAGAGCTTGCTGCGTGTATTACTTGCCACTTGACAAAAGACGAGTTAGTTGTCATAGCTGTCAACTCTCTGTTTTTAGTCTAAAAAGAAGAGAGAAAAACATGAAATAAGGATCTGAAATAATTTTTTAAATCTTTGCTATTCCAGAGGTAGATTTTTATCAAGACCCTTTTGGAGAGTGGAGTAAAGTGTAAATTTTAAGTAGGTTTCTTTTTTGTTCTTTGGTTGGTTTGGAGTTTTGGTTGGTTTGTTTTGTTTTTGCTTTGTTTTGGTTTTAGTTGGTTTGGGTTTTTTTAGTGTTCTTTTGATGTGCAGATGGAACTGGAATTGTGCATATTGTGAAAAATCCTGGACTAAGTTTATTTGTTTCTAGGCAAAACTGCTAAGAGAAATTTATTAGATTGAAAAGTAAAAAATATGCTTTCATAATACATCTAAGCATCTTTTTTAGCATAATGGGAGCCTCAAAACAGTTCCTGCTGTCAACAATTCATGCTTTAAATAGGCAAGAAAAGCAAAAACAGGATAAAGGGAAATATTTAAAGGAAATAAAGGTATTTAGTGGGCCATCTGTTCTCCCTTCTTTGCCAGTATCCCCTAAATTTTATTTCCTGCTTGATCCTTAGTGTCAAACGGGCCAATTTTACACCCTCTTTATTCCCAAACCTGTGAAGTTAGCACTTTTGTGCATGTTGACAAAAAGGAGCAAACAGGTTTAGTGTCATTATTTAAAGGCATTTCCTGGAGGAATTTGGAAACAGATCCTTTATGCAAGTGCTCCTGGGAGTGTGGCTTCTTCTGTGATGCTCCCAGGAGATCGTCCTTGATTTGGAGAGACTATGGGGCTGGTGTGTGTCACTCTGTCACAGAGCTGGGAGCAACCCTTCTCTTGTTTTGGCTGGAAAAGCATTGCAGCCAAGGACTCACTTTCGGAAGGGCCTTGTTCAATGCAAAGTTTGGAAAACAAAATGCTGGCTGAAAGAAAGAAATCCATCTTATCACTAGGACGATTTGCAGGGTGATCTGCGTTTGTAGCTTGTGCTTGGTTTTTACTTTGTGTGTCTGGAATACTGTTGTGCACCACTGAATTGTCTGGCATGGATAATAAATGACTGCTTTGCTAGGTTTTCCAGTGGATTGGAAATTTGACTCTTATTAATAAGGAAAAACTGAGTTTGTTTTCATTGATATGCTTTACTGTTTTTTTTAATGATCTACAAAGGAATTATAAAACTGTAATGGCACAAAATGTCGGCTTACATGTAGAAGAACAGAAGCGAAAAGTATAGAATCTTGTCTGGCTTAAAGTGGAACTTTAGGAATTTTACCCTGATAATTCAGATGGATTTACTGTTATTGTGCAGTCCCTCCTAATCATGTTGGGAATAATCCAGCAATGTCAGCAGTGCCTAGAGCAGGGTATGTGGCTATTTTTTTTTACGAACCTAAAATTGTGTTTATCTGTGAGAAGGTCAGAAAGGCAAACTCATAGTTCTTCCTTATCAGTTATGTGTTTTGAAAAGACTTTGGAAACACACCTGCCCATATATATGACCCCAGGTTATTTTTCAGAATGGCACATGGTTCAGTCCTTTCTGATACAGATGCTTGCAATTCAAACAAGTTAAATAGAAAAGAGTTTGAAAGGCTTTCTGCTTAATGCTGCAGTGCAATTAGTTCCTGGCTTTGTTTGTAGAAGATATGATCAGCATGCATTGGAACAATCGATATGGCCCATAAAAATAAGAGGTTTGTTCATTTTTGTTGTGAATGCTCAAGTAAACCAAAGTGAAGTGAACATTACCAAGAGTTGTGTACCCAGGGACTGAACTCTGCAATCCTTCTGGGAGAGGAGGCCTTTGTAGAGCTCCAGATGTTTGGGTTTTTTTACCATCATCAACTCTATTGCTAATGGGTATGACTTTACTGTGAATGTTTCAAGAGTTTGGTTTTGCTTAAAGCTGCTCTTTGGGAATCTGTGAAGTATAAGGAAGAGAATTTCTGTGTTCGTTTAATAACACTGGCAATTTAGCAACCTCAAAGTTGCAAAAGAAAAAAGTGTGAAAATCAGACATATCTGAGGTGCAGTATTTAGGGGGGAAATGTAATCCTGAATTAACTGACATGAGATCAAAAATGCATTGCCCTCCTCCCTCAGGTTGGTTTCTGATATTGGCCTTGTATTTAAGATGTGGCGAATAAATTTTATATAACATAGCTTAAACAAAGATAGTTAATTTAAGCTGACACTGTGTCTAGCTCTCTATGTCCCTGAACAGATCCTGCTACCTAGAGGTTATGCCCAGCAGACAACCTCCCTCACGTATGGGAGACTTCACTCTTCTCTGGCTACCCCATGTATTGAAAAATATCTTTGCAATTGTAAAATAAACTCCCACCACCACCTCTCAATAGAAGGCTGATGCTCCTCTGCTCCCCATTCTCTGTTAATATCAGATAATTTAAAAAGCGAATCCAGAGTACCAGATGCATCAGTGTTTTATGTCAGCTGTGTTTGATTCAGGTGAACTTGAAACACGGATTCTCCTGTGTCGCTTCCATATTTTCTCAAGCCAGCGGAAGGCTTTGAATCAGTTAATGCTCTTTGTAGGATGCTGCACTGACTTGCCCGTACTTAGGTTAGATCATAAAGAAACCAAAGGCAATGGAATATTAGGGAAAAAAAAAAGTAGAATGCCTTGCTTAGGGAGTTGGTTTATATTGTTCCATAACACAAGGGGTAGTAGCTACAACAGTAGCAACCCATAGGGGGAAAAGAGGACTTTCTGTTATTACATACAAAGATATTTATTTTTCAGACTACAATTATAGCATCTTACTTTTTCTGTTTAAGATAGAACTAAAACATAAATGACAAATCAGTGTTATTTCTCTCTAAGGAAAATTCCTGGTAGTAACTAGTGTTTTAGATTTTAGTAGTGGACTAATCCTCAGTTTTACAGCCTCCTGTATTGTACTCTGCGGGTTTTTTTTTTCTTTGTCATTCTGTTAAGTCAGCTTATTATTGTTTTTTTTCATCTTTATGAATTTATTAAACTTTTTTCCCTAGTAAAACAAGTGTGGGAAATCAAAGTACTTGAATAATTTGCAAAAGCAATTTTTTAAACTGATGGAATAACAATATTGATAGCCATTCTTTTTACAAAAATAGCTCTGATAGTCGTTGCTAACATGATGCTATATAAGAATCAATGGCAGCATTACATAATATTTAACATAGCCCAGTTGTCCAGGTGCTATTAGGGTATAGTTTTACTAACATGTTGCAAAATGTTGTTTTTCAAAAGACTTTTGTATCTGTGAGGTTACCTTGTCTTAATAACTTTTTGGATTTGCCATGTTGTGTTAAATAGTATCAGAGAATAGGGTGTAATAGTCTGGGCATGATTTCTGGTTCCCTTTTCAGTCAGTGGAGTTTCTCCTGGATTTTCAGTCTGTCCATCACCTTGCTTAGGAGTTGGTCTATGTTGAGCTGTGTTCCCTTTCCACCCGGTGCTCCAGCTTCCAGACAGGCTCTTCCCTGCTAAATTGTGCAGCAGGATCTAAAACTTCCTTACCAAATCAAACCTTCTAACAGTGAATCTAGTTTAAACTGCTAATTTGCTAATGATCTAAACCAAGCTCCTGACTCGATAGGGTTGTGCCAAGTATGCGCTGTTTCCACTCTAATCCTTTTACTGAAGAGTGGTACCTTGAAAGCAGTTATCTGCAAGCATTTTCTGGCATGTTTTCAGGAATGGTCAGCTTCATTCCCACACCCTGACTCCATCCTGTCTGTAGGAGAGTGAACCTGTGCTGAAAAGCCACTGTACTCTCCCCACTTGCATCAAGGGTGCTCCACACCATGTATGTGTGCATGTGGTAGGGTCAGCCCAAGGTATTGCTTTGGATAATAGTTCTTGCAGACTGAGGACTTCACTGAACTAAATAGCTATTAAACATAAAAAATTAATACCACTATAGAGTAACAAAATTTTTATTAAAAAAAAAAGTAAATTTTTTATGTAGCCCAAATGCTCATCCTACATTGATGTTTCCATGTGATGCCCTTGCTGGGTGGTCTCAGATGCAGCCAACCTCCAGACCATTTTGTATGACTCTTGGGATGGCTGATTAAGATTGCATTACACATTAAGTTTACTGCTTACTAGTGTGTTCCCTCTAATGTATATCCTGCCTAAGAATAGCAACTGATTTATAAATGAGAACAGGAAGGAGACAATGAAAATAAGCCGTGTTCTCTCATGTCCATTTTAATGCCATAGGCCTGATTTCATCAGTGAAAACAGCAAGATGCTTCCTCCAGATTGTTTAATTTAATCCTCTTCTTTCTACTTCTCCCCAAGCCCCTCCAATGCAGATATCCTCCATGGGTTTTGAGGATGCTGCAAGAACAAACTGATTTCCTCTGATTTCCAGGTATGCTTGAAAACCTGTAATTTGCCTTAATGGAAGGTAGTGCTGACCTCTTGATTGCAGTGAAGCAGATAAAAATCAGTTGCTTGATTACCCATCAAATGAGTTACTCATTAAATCAAATAATTCGCCTGTGGTGAAACAAAATGAACGAGTTAAATTCTGTCAAGAGACTAGCAAAGAAAAAAACTGAGGTATAAATCCCCTGTTATGAAAATCTTGAAAGATATGTAGTATAGTTATTTGCAATCCACAACTGCTCCCTTGACCTCCTTTTAAAGGAGCTGGGTGGAGCTGCCCTCCTTGTGAGCCACTTTGCAGGGTGATAGATGCTTCAAGTTAGTTTTGAGGGTTACTTTTGCAGTACAAATGTGTCTATGTTAAAATGGTAATATCCTAGCTATTTAAGTGTAGGAAAGCTACACGAGTGCTTTGCAACAATTCGTTGAGTCCTGACTGCTATAATATAATTTTACACTTTATTTTCATATGGGGTGGCAGCATATTGAGCAATTTGACAGAATAGTGAAAAACTGTATTCTTGATGGGGATGAATGCTTTTAGGGTTGTTTCAAATCTGTTCTATTGCAAATGAGATGCATCTTCAGAACCGGACTAGAATTCTCTTGGTATTTAGGCTGGTCTTCTCATTGCTACCTAATACCATTCCTTTTATTCTGATTCTGTGCAATATGATTTGGTAGTGCATGCTTTCTTGTAGGAATCTTGATTTATGTTGAAAACAAAAACAAACAAACTGCATGTTCATGCTGTAAATACAGCCCATGGAGAAATATAATAAAAAATCCAGCATTGCAGGTTTGTTATTTTCAAGTAGATTTTGCTGCAGGCTCTTTTCAGATAGTAAGTCACTAGCACTTGGTTGAAGGAAATAGCTGAGTCTTCCTGTTTATAGAGAGAGCAGGCAAAACATTTCTGCTAAATAAAACTTACACTGAAGTTGTAGCATGTTGAGTGTCCTGTAAGCTCCTGTGGTGATCACAGACTTACAGATAAATAAATCACTGTTACCATTTGTCTTCTGAAACTTTGTTTTGACTAAAACTTATTGAACATGCAATAAATTCTTTTGGCTTGAGGATAAAAAAAGGAGGAATGTGGGTTTTTAGTGGACTTGTATACTGGACTGAATTTTTCAATGGTAGATAAAACCTATGGTAAGCATGATTAAAAAAAAAATTTCCCCTAACTATTTCAGATCACTTTATTAAGGTTTTGACATCTTTTCTGTCTCAAGACTGTCCTGAGATCAAGTATCAGTTACTTTAAAAATTTGGAATACTAATGAACATCATAGACTGTAAATGTAACAATGCTTTATGTCGTCCATAATTTAAATTCTGTGTAGCCATGTGCATTTTAACAGTTCTGTAATTCTCCATTTGACTTTGTGGAGTGCTTAAAAAATGGTACAAGCTGATATGAGAAAACTTCTTATGTGTAAAGGTGTTTGTCAAGTTTCTACCCAAAAATCCTGTGGTGGAATAGTGTTTTTGTTACTCCTCTCTGAGGAAAGGCTAAGTGATTTGTGTTTGTTTAGCTGGGAGAAGAGAAGGCTTTGGGGTGACCTAATTTCATCCTTCCAGTACCTGAAGGGAGCCTACGGGTAAAATGGAGAGGGACTTCTTACAACAGTATGCAGTGATGGGACAAAGGGGAATTGATTCAAACTGAGAGTAGGTTTAGATTAGATGTTAGGAAAAAATTCTTTTCTTCGAGGCTGGTGTGGCAGTGGAACAGGTTGCCCAGAGAAGTTGTGGATGCCTCATTCCTGGAAGTGTTCAAGGCCTGGCTGGCTGGAGCTCTGAGCAACCTGATCTAGTGGAAGGTTCCCTGTCCCTGGCAGGGAGGTTAAAGCTAGATGAACTTTAAGGTCCCTTCTAACCCAAACCATTCTGTGATTCATTGTGTAAACTTGCATGTAAGCAGCTTGTTACACAGAGCCTACTAACTTCTTACCCACATGTATTAAGAAAAATAGAAATGGTGCCGTAGCCTGTATTTCAAACAAAAAAAAAAAAAAAAGGGGAAGCACTGATAAAAATAGTTTTTAATATTTTAGTTTACTTTGTATGCAAATATACAGAGATTACTCCTTATCCTAAGCCACTGGGAGCTTAGAGCAATCAGTAGTATTGTCTTGTTTGCTAGCCAAGAAGTTACTTTTAGTTGTAGTTCCGTTGCCCCTGGTATTTTATTCACTTAGCTCATGGACTTTATCCTTCTCAAAGAACAGATGTGTAAACTCTACATTTGAGACTTGATTAAATTCCTTTAAAAGTTGTGACTTCAGTATGTTTTGGATTGTTCTGTTGTTTTCCAGCTCTTATAACATGAAGGTAACTAGGTGGATCTGGAGTACAGAAGCTTCTTGTGGTGAAGTGAGGACATAACGAGCTTGATCACATACTGCGGTAACCATCTCCACCTCTTAGGGCTGGTGGAAATGCCTCTTAGGTAATATGATACCATCACATTCCTGCCACTTCTGACCTTTAGTCAGTCTCTGAATCTTCAGTAAGCTGAATTGTTGGAAAACACAACTGAATTTCTTAAAGCCACCAAGGACCTTTTCCTCTTCTTGTGTGCTGTTTTCCTGCTGTAGCACGTTGTGTCCTTGTCTGCACCACGGCTGTTTAGTCTGTCAGTTCAATTAAACTCTACTACTGCACACCACAGTTTCCTCTCTTTCTCCCTCTTTCAAGTTAGCCTTTTTGTTCTTTGTTTTGACCTTTAGCTGTCATGACAGGATTGATGATCCAGGGGAAGAAGTTACTATAGCCAGGTGGAGGTTGATCTGTTCTCCCAGGCTCTCAGCAATAGAACAAGGGGACACGGGCTCAAGCTCTGCCAGGGGAAATTTAAGTTGGAGATCAGAAAAGAATTCTTTCCAGAGAGAGTAATCAGGCATTGAATGGCCTGCCCAGAGAGGTGGTGGATTCACCATCCCTGGAGGTTTTTAAACTGAGATTGGACGTGGCACTGAGTGCCATGATCTGGTAAAGGGACTGGAGTTGGACGAAGGGTTGGATGTGGGGATCTTGGAGGTCTTTTCCAACCCAATCGATTCTATGATTTTATGATTTTTCCTCACCTATAGAACTTTTTTTCTGGTAATATGAACACATGTTTCTGTAGTCCAAAGTTGACCTTGGTCTCAACTCTTGTGAAAGAGGTACCAATTAAAATGGTGGGTTGCTTGTCTCTTGCAGTCCTTTGGTTGTTCTCCAGAGAGGCTGGGAATGGTATTTAGTTTTGTTTTATTTTTTAATATTACTGTTCCTACAGGAAGAATAAATGGAAAATCAATAGTTCCAAGTAAGCATAACTTCTAGTCTGACAGATTTAATTTGTTGACTTAGTTGAAAGGTCTCTTTTGACTTCTGTGTGTGAACCAAGCTGATTCATTCTAATGACAATTTTTTATCAAACAATTCATGGAAATAGTATGGCTCGTGCTTCTCATTTTATATTCACCAATTTTTATAATACTGAGAATATTACTGAAAAACAAGGGAAGTAAACGGGAATTTCCATATTTTTCTTTTTTAAGAAAACAAATGTGTGTCTTGTATGTTTTTCCAACAGCATAGGTCCTAAGCCTCACATGAGGATTTCACAGTAGTTCAATCCTGTATTTGTAAATCAACTATGTGTTTATTGTTGTGACTCATTTTCCTTAGAGTAAAAAATCTGTTGTCAACTAAATTTAAAGGAATAACACAGATATAAAACTGTCTCTACAGATTCCCTTTAAATCACTATGTTTAGTAGTCTGTGCTATCAGAAGGATAATTAATTTATGGACTGTACAGCTGTTATATATAATATGTCAAAACTGTGTGACTGTAAATGATCTTTTGATAAGGTCAAACTCTGAAGTGGTGTAGCAGTTTAAAGTCTGACACCTACATCACATTTGTGTGTACTAGGTAATATTTAAATCAGAGATACTGTGTTTATGCTGTGTAGTTGCAAATGAAGATATTCACTCCACCCCTTGAGTGGAAGATTTGTGTTATGATGACATATCCAGAAGTCTGGAAGCCAAAAGGTGTTCCTAGTCATCTAGATTAAGCCAGACTAGCATCTGTGGAGTTGTTCCTCATCTGCATGCTTTGCTACACATCTGAGCCACCCTTTGAGATCACAGTGTGATCACACGTCATCCCGGTGAACTGCTGAGCTGCTCACTCACTCTGCAAGTCCTCTGTGCATCCACAAGTCTTGTGCTGGACATCCTCAATAAGAACTAGTTTTGTGTGAAGGATTGCACTTTTTGGTGGTGGGGTTTTCATAAAGGCTTTTCTACTTCCTCAACATCTCAAAGTGGATAGTGAATGAGAATCTTGTTGGTCTCTGTTGTAAATACTGCACTATTTCGAATTCTGTTGGGTTTTTTATTAATAGTTTATTTTCTCTACTTCTAAAAGTAGTAATAATAGTCACCATTGCAGCAATATGTTAATGGAAACAGCTAACATTTGGAGATGTGTTGACATTCAAGAATGACATTTAATAATTTTTTTGAAAGAAAACGTGTTGTATTTCTAGAAATAGATACTTTATTTTGAAAGTGCTTTGTTAGAAAACAGATTTTTACGTGTCCTCTCTGCTGGTGTTTCCCTGCTTCTGCATGGAAAAAGCAATATTTTTCTTTCTATTAGTATGAGCTAAATGATTAGATAGCAGTCACTTCACCATGGCTAGTCCAAGACCATAGCTTGCGGAAGTCTAGCCATGATGATGGTGGTATGACTAAGATTATCAGTTAGTTGTCATTATTAATAATCAAACTTCTGCTGAGCACTTTCAGAAGATGGAAATGCTTCATATTTAACAATCTTGTACGATTCATCTGTAGTTTTCAAAATACCGCTTACGCAAAACTTGGGTGTTTGAAGCTGTTTAGGTTCTTGACCAGAGACGAAACTGTGATTATCTCCCTAAAAATGCAGACTCTATTCCAACAAGGATAACGCTGTTCAAACTCTTCCCTTTCTCATAAACAGAGTTGCATTTTTTCATGGGCCACCATCTAGGTTATGTGGTCTGGAACACATGCCCAATGTAAAATTTGCAGGAGAAACCCTTTTGTGGCTGTGTTTTAGATTTAATGCATTTTCATCTTGTTTGCTGGATTGGCAGGAAGGCAGCTGCAAGCAGTCTGCTGTGCAAGCGCTCCAGGCAGGCAGCGGAAAGCATGCTACAGCTGTGGTTTGATGTTATGCTCAGTGAAATACCAGCCTCACACATTGCCACCCTTCCTACTCTCCACATCAGCCTGCTGCCACCTCCGTTGTGTTGGTGCAGCTGCTTCAGCAGAAAACCCACCTGACAAAAATAGGCATTCATGTGGTTATTCTTAAAATATGCATGTACATTTGGAAGGCTTTATGTTGTTTGTAGGTTTTCTTTTTCAAGTTAAAAAGTGTGTGTTTGGAAAACAAATAAATTTCCCCATTCAGATCCCTTTCCGAAGCTGGTTGAGCTAGGTTTATTATGGTTTAGTTTAACTTGGGTATGGTTTAGTTGTGTAGGAGAGTCTCAGGACAGTTTTTAACGTCCAGTGTGTTCACCTGTTGTTTCTCATGTTTTCTGCATGCTATCTCCTTTTGAGAAAAATGCCATATGATGAAGGAGCACAGTTTAGCCTAGGAGTTGAGTGATAAAAGAAGGGCCTCTGGTAGTACTGAATGCTCACTGCCACATCCTGCCCTGGTGCTGCTCACTTGGGACCTCACTCTCTTCTGTATCAGTTCTTATTTCACTCAGTTTTCTGGCAATGAAATATGATTAACAAGTGCAGCTGTTTCAAAATCACCTTAACTCCACCACAGACAAAGCTGCTTTTGACAGGCATGATTCCCACCACCCTTTCTAGAGGGTGCTGCCTCCTCCCTGCTGCTGCAGCGTGATCCATTGTGCCATACACTATCTGACTGGCCTGGTGAGTTTTCCTGTTTTGATGTTGATAAGTTAGGTTTCGTGCTGTTCCGTCTCCCACCATGCTTCCTTGTGCAACCCCATGAACTGTGTTGGCAGTAGCAGGTTGAGAATGGGAAAGATGTAGGAGAAGGGCAGGGATGCTTATTTTAGCAGTCGTGCTGCTGTATGCCAACTGTAAGTGACCTTAATCATAGTAAAAGGTCCTGCCTTCTGTCACTCTTGGTATTAATGCTTTGGAGAATGGGACTTTCCTAGGGTTTGTTACAGTGCCAGCACCTGGAGTGAAGAGGAGTGAGCAGAGGCTGCCACATCCTGCAGGTGTTAGCGGGAGCTCTGAATCCTGCAAGACTGTTCTTGTCCTTCATAGTTCACTAACCTCTCTACACCTCACAAGTCCTGCTGGAAACAGGTTCGATGCAATGGGCATCCTTAACCGAAGTGCATCTTTTAAAACTGTGCTTAATTGCTTTGTCGTCTTTGATGAGATGTCTGTTGCATTAGTTAGGTGGTAGCAAGTAACTCATGGCTTTAAAAACAGATTGAAAGGATTTTTTCCTCCTAAAAAACCCCACAACTAATAAAGGCATTGGGTCTTTAGAAATTGGGTAATTTAAATTGAAGATATTGTTGTTATTCTCTCCTTTCCATGGGGTTAAGCTAATGACTGCAGTTGCTGTGATATTGTTTGACTGTGAGGTTAATTGCCAACTGAAACATTGCTACAGTTTCTTTTCAGAAAGAAGAAAGCAAACTAATTGAATTGTTGTTGGCCAGTGCAAACATGATCGGTTTTATACATATGAGGAAATACAATTAACTGGTGCTGCACTCTTGTAGTTCAACCAAAAGACAGTCATTAAACTAGTCTCAGTACGGTTACACTTCATAATGTTTCGGTACAGCTACCGGTTTTTTGAAGAAAGGGTACATAGAGTATCCAGTAATCTTTTGGATGGAAGATAATTGTGAATGCCTTGTGAATCAGTTCTTGAATCTGAAATCTAAATCTGAAGGAAATTAAGAAACCCTAATTCTGTGAAAACCAGTTTCAAAATTTCATGTGATGGCAGATATTTTCTTAGGAGCAGTATCACTTGCCAAGGAAGCTCAAGTAATCTTCCTCTTTGTTTTTTAAGCACTAAAGTTATCCTGGGGACAAGGTGTCTGTTCTGCAGTCTGTACAGCTGGGGACATGGTGGCTTTGGTGGAGGCACTCCTAGTTTCCTTAGCTATCTCTGGGTGACTGGAAGGCAATTTTGGGGATATGGGGCAGGGGACCTGGTACTTCCTCCTCTTCATGTGAAAGTGATGACTCCAAAGACTTCATACCTTCCTATGGCTCTCTTTAAAAGCTGGAGGAGCCGTTTGCTCCCACCTCTGAAGAAAATGGTGCATTGGAGTGGTTTTTGACTCATGAAAATCTGAAGTGTGTCTAAAATTATTCTTTTCTAAGTTCAGAATTTGGCTGGTGCTGCTGCAGTTTTTGAGACATTCACTGTCCTTACCAAAATACTATCCTAAAAACCTGTGTGCTGGGGATAAACAAACAATGAATGAATCTGTACTTGTATCGTCTGTGGAGTTCTGTTCCTGATCTTTAACAGACTCTATTATGTTAGATTGAAGAGTGTTATTTTTTTTCATGGTGTAACAATGTACTTTGCACTACTAATAATCTGAGAGGTTTTTTGCTGCTGTGTACGTGTTTCATTTTGGTCTGTGTCCTATTTCAAGCAATCTTTTTATCATTCGTGACTGTCTAAAATACTTACAAAGAGCACCTCCTTATCCCTCGCCACTCAACGTTAAGAAACAACAGGGAAGAGAAGCCTGAGATGGTGTTTAAACTCATAAAGTTTAAAGGTAGACAGCTGTTAAAGATAGTCAGATTGCTTAGAAGGACAGGTATGGGCCAGAGATAGAAGAGTTGTTTGTAATCTGTTATTGTTCAGAGCAGTAATGACCGCTTAAGATTGCAAATCAAGCCTCTTTCTGCTCTCAGTGCAGGTCTTATCAGCACATACAATGTCTGTTTGGCCTCGTGGAGCATTTTTGCCCACAATTTCTTCCAAGGCTTCATAGTTGTATTGGGCAGGATGTTGAGTTTGAAAGGATACTAAAGTGTGCATGTTAAATTATTCTGTCTGCCCAACCCACCCAAGATAAGACTCAGTGTTCCATCTTGCAATTAGAATTGTTTAATGACATGATGCAACATAGTGGTTGGAACAAGTTGGAAATATGGGTTCTTGATCAATCCCTGTGCCACAGCCGTGTGTTCAGGCCCATGGCTTCATTAGGGCCCGTTACTTAATTGTGTGTCCTTGCCTTTTACCCTTTATCATCTTCCACCATTCAGTTTCCTAGTCCTTTCCTTTTATTAATCTCAGTAGTTGTCTGGCTTGCTTCATACTGCAGGGCTGTGTTCAGCTGACTGCCTTTCTCTTTTTTTAGATCACTGCAGAGGTTGATTCCTCCAGTCTGTCAGGAGTTGCTGGAAAAGAAATATACTACTGTAGTTATGTAGATTGATGGTTTTGGGGAAAACACATAAAACCCATTGTGTGCTGTATGTGTTGTTATGAACCTATGAACCTTCTCATCAACTGTTTGTGATGGTGGAAAAAAGTGGTCCCCTCATTTTTTTGAATGGAGACATGGATTTCCCCTGTGTTTTTTTTGTTTGTTTGTTTGTTTTTTTACTATCCCACTGTTGTCTGGAAATCAAAACTTTAATCCAGAGTTATTTAATATGCTTGCAAAGCTTGAAAATAATAAACTATTTCAAGTATGATAGAAGAGGCAAAATACATGCAGTACATATTCACAAATAGTTTTGTTTTGACATTTATCTTGCTGTAGTGATTTTGCCAGTTGGCTTCAGGCACAGCTACCAAAAGAATGAACACATGTTGCATTCATTAGTTCTCATCTGGCTGCGCTTCATCTTGCAAGACAGACAAAATCATGATCACATTAAATAGATTGTAATGCATTTGTAATACGAGTTCCCTTCTGCTGAACAGCATGATAGCTTTACAAAGCTGCTGCTTTTAAGCCATGATATTTTGCTTAGTTTTCATATAATGGATACGAGTATATTGCCAGTGATGTCATTGCTTTTTTGCCTCGAAAGATGTCATGTGAAAAATATTCCAATATAATTCTGAGCAAACAACCACCCCCTTCCTCTCTCCCCCCCTCTCCGTGTGAACTGCTCGTGTCACGCTGCTCTGTGACTGACGATAGATCTGTGGTGTTTCTGACAAATAGACGGACATGCTTTGGAACAATAATGGTTTATCTGAATCGACCGAGTATAAAAAAATCGTTTCCATTAGTCATTTGTGGTGGTTCTTTATGCCCAGGCCCTGGGCAGACTGATCGGTGTTGGCTTTTTATAGTTCCTATCACGGTTTACTTCTCGGTGGGACTGGCCAGGGGGTGTCTGTTGGCTCTTGCTGTGGCTTCGCGTGGGAAGGTGCAGGACGCTGCCCGTGTGCGGGCGGCAGCCACTCTCTCGCCTTGGAGCAGGGCGGCGAGCTCCGTTCCCCTTCGGAGAGGGCTCCGGTGCCGCAGCGAACGCGTGGCCGCCGCCTGCGGGCTGGCCCCTCCCCGGGGCGCCGGCCCCGGCCCCGGCCCGCCCCCGCCGCCTCCCGCGCTCGCTGCCGGGGCGGCGGGACAGGCGGCGGGGAACCGGGACCGTCCGCTCGGCACCACCGGCCGCGCCGGGGCGCGGGTGTTCGCGCTGAGCCGGCTCGGCGTCGGCGAGAGGGATGGAGGCAGCCCTGCCCTGCCTGGCCGCAGCCTGCGACCCCTCGGCGCTCGCCGCCTTCTGCACGGGTAAAGTACCGCGCCCGCCCCGCAGCGCCTGCAGGGCTCTCTGAGTGACCCCCAGCGCTTCGTGTTCCGCGTTTCCCATCCTTGGAGGGCAGAAAGGGACACCTGCCCGCGTCCGGGGATTCACTGCCCTGCGTGGTGCGGGGTCGGCTCCGCGTGCAAGGTGTGCCCGCTCGCGGCATCCGAGCCTCGAGGAAATGAAAAACGAGGCAGCTCAGTAAAATTGTGATGTGTGTGGATAACGGAGGAAGCGACAGGGAGATGATGATGAAGTTAGTGCTCGCTGGACAGAAGGCTCCTGGCGTGAAGCAGCGCGGGTCCCGATGGAGGGGAATCATTGCATGCGAGGGACCCTTCGCAGCCCTTGGGAAAGGGCGGCCCTTGCGTGTCCAGCCTTTCGTCTGGACCTCTCGGTTTGACGCTCTGCAAAGGAGAAGTGAGAGGAAGCCCCGCGGGGACGCGTGGGCTGCGCGGCCTCAGGCAGGCGGCAGTAAAGGCTCGCTCAGCGTAGGTAGATGGAGCTGCGGCTCCCGCCGAGCGCCTGCGGTGCGGGACTGGCGGTGCCTGAAACGTGCATTTGCCCTTCAGAACTAAGGGTTGCCCACCCCCACTCCCTTTGGGTTTACTAGTGTCATAGTAAACATTAAATATTTCAATGCCTGTTTAATTTCTTTAAACAGCTGCTGTCAAACCAGCCTCTTGAGTGTGACTCGGGTAATTAATTGCAGCATTCTGACTGTAGTAACCAAAAGTATATGGCCTTAAAAAGACCAGCCAACCTCAGCAAGAAATTTTATCAGAGATAAGACGTGTTCCTCTTGTATATAGTGGAGAAGTGTGTTTTTGCGGATGAAACGGACGTCACTGAGCAACTCTTCTTTGTGTGCTGATTCATGCCGTGCAGTTTTGATATGAATGCAGCATCTCATATGTTAAACCTTACATTTTTGGCCTAAAATATGGTGGTCAACAGGAAAGTTTGTTTAAAAAATAAGGAAAAATATTTAATGGATAGATTTCAATGGGTATTTGTTGTAAGAAAGGAACGACCTCGCTTTGTACTTTCTTAAAGTGAGCAGTGCACTGTACTTTATCTGCTTCAGAATTCAAAGTATTTGGTTTAGAATTCAGTATGTTGTAACCCTCAGGAAAGAGGGAGGGTAAATTGGAAATATTAATATCACAAGTGCTTCATATGTTTTTGGGTTTTTTGCAGGCTTACAAGGATTTTTACAGTAGAAAACAAAGGTTAACATTCAACTGTTTGTTTCAGAAAAACATTCTAAAGAACAGCAATTTTTACAGCTATAACTTGAAGCTTTGTTACTGATATGTAGAGGTTTATGTTACCAGCATTTCCATTGACTTTAATGGCTTTTAGCAAGAGTTTCTATGATCATTTGTAATAAAAGTAGCAGTGTCTCGAACTTCATTTTAAGGCATATCTTGGAGTTCCAAAGTGAGTGTGACATGATCAACTTACCTTTGAGATTTGTATAGAAATCCAGCAAAATAAGGTACAAGAAATACATAATTTTTTCAATGCATATTTCTATTTTAATTTTTTTCTGCATCTTAGAAAATCATTTTGACTAAATTCTTGATGAAAGACTGAGGATTTTGTTGAGTAAGAGCTAAAGACAGCATGTGTAATTAATAGAAAATGTAGGTTTGAATATTATTACCAGGATAATGTGTTTGGTTGATTTAAAACTTGATTCCTACTTACACAGGTAGACCTAAAGTACCTTTATATAAAGTTTTCTGAGAATTTTGTGTTGGCTTGCACGTTAGCTTAGGATGATAAGAAACTGGTATGATGGAGAATTACAAAGTGCTTTGTTCATATGAAATTTCTAACTTCATCCTTGAGACCTCCTTGCCCCGAAGGCTTTTAGCAACTTTGCAGTGGTAACAAGTATGAAAAAGCCTGAGATTAAGCTGTAGAAGGATGGTTTTTTTCTTTTTTTGTTGTGCCATACATGCTCATTCTTGCTTTATTTAAAGAAGCTTAAGGCTTTGTACTAACAGTACAGTATTTCAGATGAAGTTTTGGGGAGTAACTTTTATTTTTAAAGTACATGTCCTACAGTGATGTGCTTTTCTATAGGAACTTGTCTACTTTACCTTTAATTGTGTGGGGGTTTTTTTGTTGTTTTTTTTTTGTTGTTGTTGTTTTTTTTTTGGGGGGGTTTTTTTTTGTGTTTTTTTTTTTTTTTTTTGTTCACAGGTGTCATTGTACATACCTCTAATTGCTGATTTCTTGCCAAAGCTAAAAATTAGTTCCTAATTCAGTGGTAAAGACCTAGCACTCCCTTTTAACATATGGGCTACTGGTGCTGATAGGCAGCTTAACCGTATTTTTTAAAAAAAGCTTCTCTGATTTCGGTAGGAATGACTTCTTTTTTTCCACTTTTTCTAATTAGCCTTTTATAACTACAGCTAAAGCAGAGGCATGTCCCTTCTGGAAGAGCATAGCTATCAAATTAGATATGAGCTGGAATTTATCTTTTGTGATACAGATCAGGTTAGAAATTTTCAGTTTGACCAACAGAAGTATTTACCTGCAAAAGAACCTTCAATTGCCATGCTTCTTGAGTAAATGTTTGCCTCCAGTGACACTTGACATAGAAAATGGTATTTATAAACAGGAAAAAACAAAAGCTACCTCTAGTATCCCCATATTTGTAGACTTGATTGCTTTCAGACTCTTGATTTGGATACATTTATCTGTACTGTTTAGACTAGTAGAGTTTGCTTCTGGTTTTTGGAGGGGTTTTTTGGTGTTTTTTGTTTGGTTTGGGTTTTTTGTTTGTTTGGGTGTTTGTTGTTGTTGGTTTTTTTGTTTTTTTTTTTACAGTGGGGGTTCACCAGTTGCTGGAAATGGTGATGATTAAGATGAGGTTGTGGTGGTGACTCTGCAGGGTTTCTCCAGGGGTCACACTGAGTCCTTCTTGGGCTTTGTGCCGCTCACCCCGGGCTGTGACTGTGTCATGGACAGCACCTGAGCCAGCAGTGGCTTTTGCTGCTCAGTCTCACCAAGGGGCCGTCACTATCCTGTGGAGGGCACCTCAGCTGGCAGTGGCTTTGCCACCTGCCTTGGTGGCAGGGAATTACAGTGCCTGGCACATGCTGCTGTTCCTGCTGCCTTGCTTCCCTGCCTGAGTGCTCACGCAAAAGTACTTCATTTCAATTAGTATCCGACATGAGGAACTTTACTTTAAGTATTCGGCTGTTACAAGGGCATTTTTCTTTCTAGTGCTTGTTATGTAGGTAAAAATAGACAAATGTGACATAGAAGTCCTACTTCCAGCTTAATACTTTACCCAAAAGAGATAGGTACTAGATGGGGACCAGTTAAATAAACCAAGTATCAGCCTATTTCAGGGGACTACATCTCCCTGAACAGTGTTTTTTTCTGATAGGCTGGAGTTGAAGTCCTGTATCATTGTAGTTCTTGAAAGTACTGTTGCAGCCTCTTATCTGCTAGAATTTGCAGGATAATACATACTTGTTTTTAAATTCTACTCCTTTATCATGTTAGTGTCATTTTACTTACCACCTTCTACTAATTCAGAGGAATTAAAAGAATCTTCTCTTGAAGGGTTATAAGCACAGTTGGACTAAGCAGTATTTACTTGTTTTGTGAGTTAGCTGAGTGTATGCTTAATGAAGTGAGCTGTAGCTAGACGGGCTGTTTCCAGACTTCATTGCATCAAACTCATTGTCAAAGTGCTGTTTCCTCATCAGGAATGTAGAGAAGGGACATGCCTGTTGTGACCCAGCTGTGCACAGTACAGGCTGTAGCAGTGGCATTGTGCAGAGCCACAGGGATCTCTCTGTGAGGTCAAACACAGTGTTTGACTCCGCACGTTGCTGACTGTAGACTTGCTGTAAATGTTTGCGTGTATACCTCTTGTTAAAAGTCTTTCAGTGTATGTGGTACATATTTTGGTAAGTAACAGCATTACTACTTGGTAGCATCTGACTAAATATCTGCAGTATTGCACTGTAAGAGAAGTGCTATGTGTCTATAACATAAATTTGCATATACTGTGAAGGTCTGTAGGGTTTTCATCTCTATTGAGAAGGTTAATACTCATCTTGACCAATGCAAGGCTCATTTCTTTAACTTCTTAGTTACTTTTAAAAACTGCAGTTACATTTTTTGCTAATGTTTCTTCTCCTTTGCCAGTTCAGGTCTCTATCTCTGACAATCCTAGGAGTATGTATAATCATCAAAAGAGGATTGAGAAGATAATAGTGTCTTGTGCAGGGTAACGGTTGGTGTTTTCTTTGCAGTTGTAGAAAGTAATTGCAAGTTGAAGATACTTCAGCCTGAAGTTGCTGAACTATCGAAATTCGTGAAATGTCAAAGGTGGAGTTGATGCAGCAACTTTGTCTTTAAAGGTCAGAATGAAAGGTTCAGGCTGCACACACTTTCTCAGCATTGAGTCTTTGCTCTCAAATTTTGAGTAATGCCTTGATTAAGAAAGTATCTTTATGAACCCAATACCACACTGCTCCTTCACACAGATAAGTAAATTCATCAGGAAAGCAGTGTCATTGGAAACTTCTGTCTTGCAGCATAGTCCACTAAAAGGCTTCTCCAACTTGCTCCTTCTGCAGTAAGCCAGAGCAACTTGGAGAGCAGAACTTGCACAGAGAAATACAGAAAAACCACTGGACGTGCAGATCCTGCCCTGTGAGCAGGGACAGAGAAGGAATAACCACACATGGCAGTCATTAATCACAGGGTTTTTATTGTGTCTTGAGAAGATACCCTTATGTCTCATAAAACCAAGAGAATTTAGGTCACATGTCTTCTTTTGCTCTTCTCTCCAGCACTGTTTTTGTCCTTTTTATTTCTTAAAATGCATGAATTTGTTGGGATTTGCCTGTGAAGCTCTTCAGAAGTGTTTATAACCATGAGAATACCCACAGTCAGATTTTTGCTATCTATGGAATGCATCAAAGGAAACATTCACTTCCACAAGAAGCTGATTGAGTTGGTACTTCAGGTTTTTACATGATTTTACCTATTTGGTAAATAAATGGCATGATGCCTTGAGCAATAAGGTATTTTTTGGGGTACATCTCAGAGATGTAGAAGCTGCATGTCATGTATGCTTTCGTATGAGGAGTTTCTCCTATGCAGCTTGGCAAGTCGCAGAGAATGGCCACACCTAGTTAGAGTGTGGGCTTGCACAGGAGCTGCAGAGGGCTAAGCGAAGGCGGAAACTAAGAGCGTGTTGACACAGTTGGTTACTGAATGTGGATTAGTAGGTTAAACACCCTGGCATTTAGTCTTGAGTAAGAGTGTGTGCATGAGTAGTTACTGCATGGAAGCTCTGATGCTGTTAACTCCCACTTGGGCTTGCTCCCTGGTAGTTGATGTGGCCATAGCCCAGGCTGTAGCACAAAGAGCATGCTCATACTAGCTCAGTTTTAATTCTTTCTTCCTAATGTTAAAAATAGAATAAAATCTGTAAAATAAGATTGTCAGAAAGGTTAGAAAATGCTGAAAATATATAAAATAATTTTGTTCTTACTGATGTATTTTGTTGTGGTGGAAGGACTCTTTTTCATGCATGAAGGATCCTGTTATTTTGACTGACAGTATTATGCAAAAATAGCATGCTCCTGGATGGTTCTTTTATATGTATAAATAGCTGAATTAGCATAGCTAATGCTTAGTAAGTGTATGTGGAATTAATCAATTCTAAAACATAAGCACTAGAGGAATAAACTGGATAATTCAGTGATTTAAGATAATAGCTGCTTTCAGAGTAACTATTATTTTTGTGGCTTTAGATTGTTCTCTGCACAGTTATCGAAACAAATAGAAATGTCCAGGATTTAAAAAAGAGAATAGAACTGAATTGCAGACACTGGACACCTACAACATAGAACTTTTTCCTGTATGTTTTTCACTTTGAGTTTGAGGTGTATTAGTAAAAAAACCTATAAACTTTATTTCTGTGGGTTGTAGGCAGGCTTTACCTAGCATTGCTCTTCCTGGTCTCTTATAAAATGCTGAAAGTGGTACCTAGTGATAGCCAGAGAAGAGCTTTGAGATAGGTCTGTGCGGGAGTGATGGCTGATGTGGCAGTGGTGAGTTGAGTGGCAGCGTAGAGGCTGTCTGGTAGCATTGGTGCTTGCATACTTTTGCAACAAAATGTTCCTGCTTTTTTTGAACTTGTGTACTTTAGCCTATAAAGAGTTATCTTTCTGAGGAGGCTTGGATTGATATCAGTTCTTGATTAATTAATGTCCTAGTTTTGTGGAAGAAGGAAGTAAATGGGAAAAAGTGCAACTTACTCATAGTTTGTGGCACTGCTGTTACTTTGTCCCAACCAGATTCAGTTCTTGTTTCCCTGTCAAGTATTTGTAGTACTTGTAGTAGTTCTATTACCAGACATATCCGTGATCAGCCATGTCTCCCTTACTATTTGTAAGGGATATTTTCTTTATCTAAAAAGCATTCCTTTGTGACAAAGAGTGGGAATAAAAACCTGAGAACTTTTTACACTTTGGAGACTCTAGAAAGATGAGAAAGTAATCTGTGTATGGTACAAAATGTGGTGTATTTAAGCAACTTTGATAGACATATGACCCTTTTGAGTTTACAAAATTCGACAAACTTTCCACATAGAAGTGTGTTTTCCTTCAGGATATTTTGTGAAAAAAGGAAGAAGTAATCCTGCAAAAAGGCATTTTTCCCATGAAAGCAAATTCCATGTGTTCATGATGGTTTTGTATGATTTATCAACGTAGAGCATTTGTGGAAAGTTATTGTTGATAGTGTCCTTGCTAAGGAAAGCGCGACAATGCTTGATGATAGACCTATAGTCTGAAAGTTTAAAACACCATCTTTCTTTTTCAAATAATGAATATTAATATTAAACATTTCTACAGCTATTCAGAAGCAGCGTATTACAAGGCAGCAGGAAGAATGGTTGAACAATCGGTCTCCTGTCAGGCAGCAGCAGCCACAGCAGCAGGAAAGGTGTGAGCAATGCTTTCCACCCACACCTTGTTTACAGCTGTTACTTTAACAAGGCTGTTTAATTGCTAACATAATAAAACAAAAGGAGCTTAACTAAAGAACCACTTCGTTGTTTAACTTTATTTATGCTCGGTTCCCCTTTTTGAGGGTAGCTGTTGACTTATATTGGCATAGATAGTCCTTCTTGCTCTCTGGCCTGTGTTTTCTATGACACACAGCGTGCAAATATTCCCATTATTTCTCAATAGTAGCTCCTCTGTAGCAATTGAAATGGAGATTGTGACTAATGTGAGATGAGTAGTTGAAGATACCACCTCACAGGTTGGCTGTGTGGGAGTCATGCAGCTTGTGCTTTATCCTTGAAACTGAGCAGAGAGCTTAGACACGTCTATAGCATGTATAGCATGACTAGTAATTACTGAGATGATTTAGTTCTTTTCTATGCAAACAAACAAAACTGCTGTGGATTTGGTTCCACGTGGAAGTAAGCATTAGCTGTTGTAGATGTGTTCCTCTAGTACGAAAGCTGCAAGCCATTGCAAAATTTGGGGAGACATTTTGGTGGAGGTAAACAAAAGTGGGCTTTTGATTGCTACATTTGGAAGTGTTGAGTTGGATCAAACTTGTGATTAGAGAGCTTTAGTCTCACATTTCCAAGAAACAATGGACTTTTAAAAATATCAAACCCAAATCCTATGTCTGTTCTTGTCTACAAGCCAGACGGGGGATTGCATGAGTGCAACATGCTATCCTTCAGCAGCTAGGATAGCATTTTTATCACAGAGCTGGGATAAGGAGTGCCTTCTGCAGGAGATGCTGCCTGCTGGGAGCATGATGGGCATGCAAGCACAACCAGCCCTCCTGGCCCCACTCTGGCAGCACTGCAGCTGTGGTGGGTGCTCACAAGAGAAAACACTGGAATGAATACTCCCACCAAAAGGCTTGTCTCTTAGATGTTATTTTTTACGAGGGAGAGAGCACATTATCATCCTTAGCTTTTGGATAAGAAAATGCAAAGGACAGTAACTTTTCAGAGTCACTTTATCTTGTTGGAGAGGAAGGTGAAAGTTGACATTTTACTGAATGGGCTCTGGTATTGAAAGGAAATAAAGCAGTGGCCACATAGGACTGAGCATAAGTGGAAGGAATTCCTATACCTGTAATACCAGAAAAGTAAGATAAGGCAATGAGCTGTTAAGTCTATTTCAAAACAGGTTTTATCTTTATCTTAAATCACTGTGTCCTGTGACTGGGTGGATAAGGACCATCAAATACACCAGCCCTGGTGCCTTCCCCCAGCTCTGATTTAAGCACATTTTTGCTGAGCCCAAAGCCCCACCACATCTCACTTTTTCCAGCAGAGCTGAAAGGGAAGGCTTTCCTTGCAGGGCAGATGAGTATTTTGGGAGAGAGACATCCATATTTCTTTGGGAAACAAAACTAGTACTGTAGGCTGGGATTCTGTTTTTCTTTACTTGATGGAGTTTTGCATAGTAGCTTTTTGATAGATTGGCTTAGAATAGCACAGAATGAGATCGAATAAACTTAGTTTGTGCAGTGGTATTTTTGATGTTACAAACTAGGTATTTATGAGTCCTGGGGGAAGGAAATGAGCAGTAGAGTGAAGCAGCCAGTAAAAAAAACCCAACAACTTAAGAAATATTCCACTACTTTTATTTTCAGGGGTAATGTCTACCTGTATAACTAGATAACAGAAATGAGAGATTATTTGTTTGTGTGTCAGGATTTGAAATCAGTAAAATTTTGCAACTGAACTTTGCATGGTACAAAATAAAATGTATCCATGAAATAAGAGGGTATATTGCTTTGCCTGATGTTATCTCACTTAATGATTTCAGTGCCTTTTGGTTTTGTTGCTGAAATTATATTGATGAGAATATAGCAGTCTTAAAGAGTAGAAGCATCTTTCCTCCAGGGCAAAAACGTACTTGTTAAAAGCATACCACTGACAAAAACTCAGATAAGTTGGTTGCCCAAATAAGCAATAAATATTTAAGATGTTGGAAGATTTCCATACATTTCAAATTAAAAGTATGTTTGTACTACTGAACTCAAGTGTTTTTTAGCAGAGGAGATACATTGCAGCGATGGACAATGTTGGACTTTTCCTGCATTGTTGCAATCTAAAGATTGAACGTTTGTAAACTTGAAATTTATTTGTATGTTACTGGAAAATAAAATATATTTTGGAAATATGCTTTGAAAATAGAGTTTGGGAAATCAGAGGTAACCTATATGAATTAAATTCTGAAATAAAGTTCTCTAGCTATATGGGCACTTCTCTGAGCAGTAATTAGCATCATTACTGTGACAAGAGCAGTTAAAAAATTAGTGGCCTTGGGGTGAAGGGGAAGGGGATGCAGAGAGAGGTGGAGAATCTGAGATTACTATGAGTGCTCTTTTTTATTTTCCCCCCTCCCCTCCTTCTCTCTCTCTTCCTTCCTCCACTCCAGCACTCTTTCAATTTACAACCCTTCACACCAGCTTCATTGCCTGCCTGGTGGTAGACTGGTGGTACCTGTCTGTGTAAATTAATTTGCTGAATACTCCAGGAAAACCAGTGTTTGGGATGATCCCATGCTTCTTGATGAACTGTGCTTTTGCTGGACTTTGTGATGTTTTGCGTAGCAGTACTTTCGTCTGAGCCTGATATGGTTATTATAACCATAATTCATTGTGTTGAGCAGATCAGTGACAATGCTGCTGTCTTTTTGTAGATTTATGCACTATTTACATATGGTTAAAGAATAGAGTTCTGAGTCGGAAGTCAGGGAAGTCAGACTGAACATAAAAGTCAGAATTGTAGTTTTCCTTTAAAGACTGCATTTAACCTTCTGAACCATATAGATATTAAGATGCAGCCTTTAGTTACTTGCTCATAGTTTACCCCAAGTCAGAACTCTGAAAAGGTGGTTTTTGCCTAAAAAGCAGTTTCTTGATATTTTGAATTGCCTTCATTTTCTTTGTGTGTCTTTCTGTTATTTTTTACAGCAAAGCTTTTAGTATTGCTTTTCAAAGAAATGCACAAATTCAGGCATTGACTTTGTTGCAGCACTTAGGATAGTGTGTTGGTAGCCCACAAGTGTTAATTAACCTTTATGCGGTGTGAGACAATGCTTGTATTTAACACATGAAGAGTGAAGTTAAAAAGAGATTAGAGTCAAAAGTATCTACTAATCACCTAATTTTCTGATGAAGTAATTGCCCAATTTGAAACTAGGAAGGCTTGATTGTCCAAGTGCATAGGTAGGACAGCCCTGTATGTGTCAAAAGCCTGATTGCTTCTGGTGGGAGTTCCTGTGAGGGCTTAGCACTTTTCTACACTGATACCTGGCATATTGGGTTAGGCACAGCATGCAGGTTCTTTCTCAGGTGGTAGAGATGCTTTCCTACTCTTGGTGATTCTGCAGTGGCCACCCTGGAGCCCCAGCCAGTGACTGGCTTTTCCTCTATCCTGCAAAGCTAGAGCCTGCTGAGTTTCTTCATGTGGTGGCTTGGGTGCCATCCACTCGTGGTGCAGGGAGGCAAGTGGTGGCTGAACACCTGATAAGGAGAAAGACCTCAGAGATCTGGTCCCTCTCGAGCACAAGAAAAGTTGTTTTCTAGCAAATTTCAGCTAGATCAACTTGGGCATTAAGGAGGATAGGGGAAAGAAACTGCAGACACTGAAATTTTTAACCTATATTGTTTCATGCTTGCTTCATTTGTAACAATAAAATCAGCATTTTATCATGGAAATGTTCTAACACTTTTAGCATGACATGAAATATTTTTGGCAAAGAAATACTAATATAGGTGTGCTAAAGTGTTATTGTTAATTCATGTGTAACTTGCAGTAGAACTGTTCCCTGCAGCTTTCTCTGGTTGCTGTATGAATTTCAAAGCTTACATGTTTTAAAAGATGCTCCCTGCCCCAGACTCTTAAAATAGGGTGTCATTGGATACTGAAAAGAGCTTGGGGTGACTGGGATTGCTGTGGAGTTACATGGGAGATCCCAAGCAGGTGCCCATAGCCACCATGAAGTCTGTCTAGGGAGTTTAGAGGTCTCTCATCTGTAGCAGGAACACTATTTTTGAAGGGAGAGGGCTTGTTCTGCTGGTTGAAGGCCAAGAATCGAAGAGTCATGAGCTTCAGAACAATATTAGGAGCATTGAGAGCTAAGCAATGTTAGGAGAAGAAAAGTACTTAAAAACCACAAGGCTTTTTAAGTGGTGGGTGGAGAAAAACCTTTGAATGGTCTTCCTCTTGAGATGAATTTCAGTGGAGGTGGAGCTGATAGGAAGTATGCATTTGGGGAAGGATACGTGAGAGAGCCTGCCTCTTCAAGTAATTACGTGGATACCAGTGTCAAATATGAGAAGTGTCTGTAAGTGTTTGTTTTGTTTTCACAGTTTGCCTATCAAAACTAGTATCAGCAAGTATAAAAGTGTAATACTTTTGTGCTCAATAAGTTATGTAGTTACTGGAAACGTAGGGAAGCCAGAACACTCATGTTGGTCCATAGAGCATGGGTGGAGTTGTGCCCTGTGAATTTCATGCTTATGTATTACTGGATAATCCATGTTAAAATTGAGTGTTTACAGCAGCAGATGCACAAGTTCATTACAAACATATTTTTTTTGCTGAAACTTGTGGTTATTACAAAGTTATTTTTTCAGGATATTTTTGTATCATCCTTTAATCTTTCACCTTTTTTTCATGTCAGGATATAAAAAGATATGAAAGCCTAAATGCAGAAATCTGTTTAGCATATACAAATGAACTACTAATTATTAGGCATGAAGTTGTAGATCATTTTACATGTCCAAACAGCCTTTCAAATGAGATTGCTTGAAAAATGTGTCGTATTCTTTATAATGTAATGGTGCAGTAGTAGGCTCACAGATATGAACTTACTTCAAATTACCATAAAGCAGCCCACAAATATCAAAGGTCAGCAGTAACTGTTGCATTGCAGAATATTCATGGGCTTCAGCAAAATAATTTCATCAGTCATCTACAGACAAACCACTACAGTTGTAAAATGAATATATGTCATGCTGAATTGAGAAGTCCTATGGAAGCTTTGCCCAGTGTAGTTATATCTTTTGTTATTCTTTTGAAATTTAATGCATTGCTATAATGATTGAAATTTATAGCTTATGCCCCCCCTCCCCCCCTTTTTTTTATTCAGGTTTCAAATGTATTATTATCTATACAGATACATACAGGTTTGTATAGATCTTTGGCCAGTTTACATTCATTCAAGTCATGCATAAATTCTTAACAGCATAAATCATATTCCTTTCAGAGTTGAGGTTCTTAGTCACAGGCTAAAATTTCAGACTTTAGTGAAGGTTGGTGGGGTTTTCTTTCTGGTTAGGTTCTATTTTTTGGATGGGGGGCATTCTTTGGATTAGTTCATGGCCAAGTTCTGTATCCATCACAATATTGTGGATTGCACAGCTGTATTTTAAAGTGAATAATAAGCAGTCATTTTACATGGTTTATGATTAAAAATGCAGATGAACAGTTGGGATGATGACTTTTGGTGTTTAACACAGTATCCACTAGACATTGCACTCTTGTTTTATGGTCTGATTCTGCAATAGGGTCTGTGCAAACAAACTTAGTGTTTGTTGTGGACTTGGGATCAAAATGGTTTGTGAAAGGCTAGTGTAGAGTAATATATCTTTTTCTTACTTTAACTGTTTGTAGGGAACTAAAATAAGATGTATCTATGAATTGTTTAAAAAAATCTCATGAGCTATACTAGGAAGACAGTTCGATCGACATGATGGTCCTCTTGCAGCATCAACCCTGAGGAAATGAGTGCTGTGTGACAACATGCATCCTTCCCAAAAACCTAAAAAACTGTCTTTGGAAGAGAGAACTTTAAGGTTTAGCTAGTGTTGGAAATACTAATATACTGCACTGTCTACAGTCAGTGGCTTACCTGTACATATCTCAGAATATCTGCATTATTCTTCTATAAAGAAAGACCTTACACTTTTGTCTCCCGTAAGTATGAGATTGAGCAGGGTAACGGTTTCACTTCAGTATAGAAAAATTGGGAGATTAAGTAAAAAGAATGAAAAACTAGCTAAGGAAACATTGTGTGGGGTAATTGTTAGAATTAAAGGCCAGAGTTGCATTTGCAGGAAGTGAGAACTTGAGGAGAACTTCACTCCATTTCCATGGCACAAGGTCTAATTCTAGGGGCAAATTAGAACTTAAGACAGTATCATTTGGGGCGGGGAGGAGCTCTTTTACATGTTTGTGTTGTGTGTTTTAATTCCCATTTTTGTGTTCTTTCCTTGACTCACATCCTTTACAAAACTGAGATAATTTGTCTGTGGGGTTGGCATTTGGAGGAGGTGAAGATAGTGGGCAAAAGCATGGAGTTTAATTCTAGTGGTTTGGAGGTTTTTTGACAATTATGAATTACAGATATGGAACACAATTCTTGATCTTTGCATCTTTTCTAATCTAGTGTTAAGACAACCGATCTGCATAAAACTGCAGCGTTTGTTTCTTGTAACATGGTAGGAAAACCAAATTTGTCAGTTTGTTTCCTGCATATGTGAGCTGATCATAGTACTGGTGAGAAAGGGTCCTTTCAGGCCGGATCTTCATACTAGTCAAAGTAAATTCTGTTGCTTTTATCTAATAAGAGGCTCTTACCACACTGGGGAAAATAGAAAACTCTGTGGGTGCTTTAACAGACAGGGGTTTAAAATTACCTGTGGTTTGTGTGGCTTTATTGGCTAAAACGTAGGATTTTCCATCCTGGGTTTCAATTTCCATGTGCTGGAGTTTATAGGATTTGTTTTTCTGAAGTGCTGCTTCTGTCTAAAATGAAGCCTTTACTTATGTTTAGTGGAGGCTGGGAGGAATTGACTCAGAAAAGTGATAATGGATGCTCTGGAATTGCTGAGGGTGCTCAGAATAGATGGTTCTGTAGTAAGATACAATTTTTTTTCGAATGTAGCCAGTTTAAATTTCTCCTAGACAGTGAATGATGGAGGGTGATGCTTTTCAGATGCTGTTATCCTCACATACGTACCTGCTGGTGACATGTGGGGAGAAGAACGATACGTGGCTTGGGAGGTTGATTAAGTACCATCACTATGTACTGGATACCCCTCTTGAAGTTCCTGGCCAAAGTCTGAGGGGCTGTTTGAACTGCTCCCTTGTTCAGTCTGCTGGGAGTGGTTTGGCACCTGTGACTGTGAGGAGTCCCACATGGAATAACATGTCTATTTAATCCTGTTCCTTGACTGAAAAATGAACCCTAATTTTTGGGGTCATCTTTCTGTCTCGTGAGTACTGAATACGGAATATTTCTTATTCCAAAAGCAGGAGAAGAATTAACATTTTCCTGGCTAAAATTAAAAATCAAACTAATGAACTGTGAAAAATAACAAAGTATTTTATTTTGAAAGTTACAGTACTGTATGGTTAGACTTAGTATGTTTTTGCAGTCATTTGACTACCAGTACTTTTACCTTAAATGTTTTTTTAAGACTGAAATACCTTAGATTCATTTATGTTTGGATGTCTTCTGGCTACTGCCAGTGAGCACTTACAAATTTGTCGCTATAATTACTTAATTTACTGGTTTAGTAAAGTAAGAGTGGCTTATAAAGGCCTGGATAGATGTCTATGTCAGCATGAGGGAAAAGGCAAATGTTTAGGAGTGGGAGAAGAGGAAAAGAGGAGATGGGATTTTCTCTTCACAGGTGACTTTGTTCTTGTGTAAGAACTGTTTCCTCCCTGAAGAGGGAAGGGCATGCCCTTGAAGGAAGATTTTTGTTTAAACTTCTTTTGAAGTAGTTCCTTAGATTATTCTAAAATGTATTTTTAATGAAATACGAAATCTGTAAGCAATTTTGAAAACTTATTTGAAGAAAAGGTGTAATTTTGTATTGTGCAGATTTGTCTATTCTCATGGATTGCAGTTGTTTTTACTTTCAAGACATCTTCTTTTAAGCTAATCCCTGTTGAGTTACTTTTGAAGGTACTGCCAAGAAGGGCATGTTGGAGTTGAGTTCAATATTTGCTGTAATGAGTGAGGTATTTGGGTTGGGAATCTTTCATTTTAATTCTTTAATAGTTGCCAGGGTAATACATATACATGATTGTCATCACTTGAAACAGATGCTGCTTCTGTAGAATGATAAAGAACAATAAAATATCTTCCTAGTGTGCTACTGTATTCTTTGATCAACCTAAATATTCCTGATTTCTCAGTGATGTTCTTGCTCTCCAGCTTCTTTCGGTCACTGTTTCTCCTGTGCTCTCTCTGCAATGCAAAGCAGCTGCTGGTGCTCTTTTCTCCTGTTATACACACATAGCCCATTGCCTTGCCTGGTTTTGAATCAGCTGCATGACTTAGCCTGCTGTGCTCATGTCCCTTTATACAGCTCTGACCTCTGACAAGCTGTTGGTTTGTGGTTGAGTTTGAGGGTCCTTCTGCCTCTGTGTCGTATCAAGGCTCAAGCCTCCACAGCACAGCTCACCGAGGAGAGCATCAGTCAACTCCTCTACCGTCTCCTTTTGTATGTTGAGGAGATTGAGCATTGCAGCTCACAGGGCAGAAAGATTTGCTCTCCTGTTTTTTGAAGTTTCTAATTAATGACATAACTGTGGCTTTGGGAGCTGAAGCAGCCAGGTAATGTGTCCCATTTTTGGGGTGGTGGGGTTCAACAGGAACAACCTAGTCAATGTTAGTAGTTGGTGGGAGAGAAAGATGTCCACAGATGTGCAGAGCACTTGCATCTGTGCTCATCAGAAAGACTGGTCAACAGTGGAGCCTTTCCTGGTTTGGTAATTACTATTATTTGGACTCCACACAGGGAACGCAGTAATATTTGGCTTCTAAAATGATGATTTGACACAGCTACTTACTGCTTTTACAAATGTTTTATAGTAATCTGCTGTATATTTATACAGCCTGGGAATTTATCCATAATTTATCTATTATAAGACTGTTTAACAGTTCATTAATTGAAGGCTTTGGCAGACAAAGAAGCAAAAAATTAAAAAATGGTTTGTTTTTTTCTTTGTCTTTTTTTTAAGGAAATGTCAAACTTCTCTCTTCTGTTTGTACTGCTCCCCAGTGTAAGATGAATTATAAAGTTTGTAATATTTCCAAAATAATTGTTTTCTGCAGTATTCATTCTGAGTGGTCCACTGCATCTATTTAAAGGCTAATATTTTAAGGATACTAGAAGTGTGGATTATGTGGTACTTCTTCAAGTCCATTCACTTTGCTAAAGTAAAAGCTTTTCTTCATGGATTAATGTACATTTACCTTGGTTCCTTTTGATATGCTATGTAGCTATGTGTGCTTGTAGGAACTTATGGTAGCTCCTTAAAGCAGATGAGGTTTCATGTTTTGAAAATGAGAGTTTTAATAAAAGATTTTTACACAATCCATCCCAATCTGGGGTAGCTGCCACAAGTCTGGATTTGTAAAGTCCTACTGAGAGAGCATTGGGTATGCTGGACTGTAGAGTCATTAAAATAAATTTTCTGCATATAGAAGGTACAGTTAGAATGGTGACATAAAGGCATTTTGTTCAGTTGTTCTAGTCTAATGTCTCTGGATCTCAACCTGATTATGTGCCTTATTAATTCCCCTGCAGTTCTTTCTATCAGCCTGAATGAATATGGTATTAACCATGAAGTGATACACTTCTGCATTTGACTTAACCAAATAGTGAATTAAATCAATATGTGAAAGTGTTGTCTTGTGGGAGCTGTTTTATGTTTTAAACTTTACTGTTCCTTTCAATTTAATAATAATTGTGAATCCATTTCACTACTAACATTAGGGGTGTTTTACTAATTCACTGTAAGAATTTAGTTTGTGTTGTGTAGGTATTATTGTGATTCTTCATTTTGGTTAGTTCAATTCTTGGTGCTTCAGTAGTGAATATCATGTTTTAATTGAATGGAAGTTTTTTTAGGGGAAAACAGAGTTTTGGGATTCTGGCTTATATTAACTTTTTCTCCTTTGTATGTCTCCATGCAATTATTGAACTAACATTTAGATTGTGTATAATCACAGTAATAATATCAGCTACTTACCCTTACATGTAAATTTATCATGAGTATTTTTTGCATAGAAGATGAACTAAAACTATCTGTTTGTGTAATACCGGTAAATGTTTTAAACCTGTATTAGAATTCCTCACTTGAGTTTTTAGTAAGCCTTAAAATGGATGAATAAAGAATTCAGTACCTTGTGATTGAGCAAGATATTCTTTTGCAGGTTTTTTTTTTAGTGGTTGGCCTGTGATTTATTGGGACAACCAAATAGAAAAATCTGTTACGTGTTATTTTGGCTTGGAAGAAATAATGCAAAGAACTGTCAAAGTCAAAGAGTAAGCAGAAGCTGTAATTTCCTTTTTACCACTGAAGAATAGATTTTGCTGGGTTGGGGCTTCAGTGCTAATCTATCTCTGTGTGGCCAAACAGTTTTTTGGAACGTTTTGGTAGTGTATTTATTTTTGTTCGCTTCAGGCCAAATGTTATAAGGTTGTATGTTTTTTGGCATGTAAAGGGTGGTGATGTGAAAAAAGTTAAAGAAGGAATTGAAATTAGGAATGCTGATCTAGACCATTTAAACTGAGCTTGCCACTTCGTGCAATTAGGTCATGGCTAGCAATAATACTTGTATGTTCAACTGTCGACTTTCTTCTTTTTTTCCAACTTCACAACTGGCTTTGATATTGAGAATCATAGTTAAAATTCTTAAGCAGTTCCAAAAGAATATATTGCAAAACTTTACCACAGTTTTTGTCCTTTTTTTTTTTTATTCAGTTGACTGTTTAAATTGGCTTGATTTCAGTTTTCCTTCTGCTGCTAAGCGTTGTTTTCTTTCTGCACTATTTTAACAGAAAACACATAGTCTCTTGTGATTGTAAGAGGGCCACACTCCTTAAGCATTCTGTCTTAGATAATGATTAGTAACATATCTGTCTTGAAGCATTAATTTGATGTTTGACATAATATCCATTCCTTATTTGCCTGAACATGGTTTTTTTGAATGTCTTCAGTATTTCAAAATTATGGGACAGACGTACTTGTGCTGTACATGCTTCTTTCTGTGGCTTTTAATTCAGAACAAACCCGTTAAATGCCTCTTTCTCCCATACAGATGACAGCATCTCAGCTGCGAGCACATCTGATGTCCAGGACCGTCTTTCAGCCCTGGAGCTGAGAGTGCAGCAACAAGAAGATGAAATCACCGTTCTAAAAGCAGCATTGGCTGATGTGCTAAGGCGTCTTGCTATCTCTGAAGACCACGTAGCTTCTGTGAGAAAATCAGCACCAAATAAAGGTAAGCCCATATTTGGTAAACTCTTTCTACAGTCAAAGTGTTATCATATTAGAATGTTCTTCATTATTTGCTTCCTTTTTCCCATTTCTATCTCATTTGGAAAAGCAGATATATTTTGTGCTGGAGGGGTTAGATTTTTAATCGTGGCTCCTAAATATATATGGTTAATAGATATCTCAAATATACTTACTAATTTTGCTGTTTGCTACCATTTTTATGTTCTTGATGCCTCTGAGAATTATTCCAATTTCTCACTAAGTTCCTATTTCAATTTAAATGTTGGAATGCTTCACAGCTGCGGTCTTTAACCTGCTATTGCAGGTTCTGGGGCTTATAGACAGCTTTGAGTCTCAACTTTGACTTTGCCCAGAAGTTACTCAGCTGAAAGGGCATATTAGAGGCTACATTTGCCCCTGCCCCTAAAAACGAGACAAAACAAAAATCAAAACATATTGTCACCAAATAAGCATGCTTTCTGAATATAGGTAATTTTTGTACCTGCAGAGATAACTCACTACCAGTAGGTCTCTTGTAAAAAGTGGCCCTGTAGCCACTCAGCAATTTCTCTTTTGGTTAATCACTAGCAACTTCTACATTGCAATCTTGAATATGTAGGATTGTTTAAAAGTAAACAAACTAGATGCCATTTGCACTAACTTTTACAGACTTCCCCCCCGCCCCAAGCCCAGACATTCCATTTTCTCTCTGGAGAACTGCTTGAATCAAGTTTTGGACTTATTCTAACTTAAAGTTTGGTATTCAAAGAGAATTATAGCTCCGTACATTTGTGATGTATATCAGGTCTCTGATTAAATAAATGCTTAGGTCATATTTCGCATAATTCACTGTTCTGTTTCACCATAATTGCATGTAACCCCATCAAATCATGCCAGCACAGAGATCTCTGGGATCAATCCCTGTCTTTCAGCCTTGAAGTACACTATTACACCCGTGCCAGTATAACACCAAACGGATATGACATAGCCTGTGTTTGGATGACTGCATTATACAGGCTGAAAATGCAAAAGCTGAAAATGCTGAAAGTTTGAATTATTTTAGATATGGCAGAGAGATCAAATTGCTTAATTAAGTGTTTTTGCAGTCTTTCTGCCAGATGGCAGGAAGTCATGATACTTAATTGGATTGGGCTCTGAATCCTGCCCTTCTCTCTTGCTTGCTAAATGGTAGATTGTTGTCATCTCTGCTTATAAATGCAGCTTTTATCTACCCGATTTGCATATCTGGTCTGATCAAGATTGAGGCTTCCTTTTTTAACCCTTTGTAAACAGAGCTCTGGGAAGTATTTTGACTAAATCACGCTAATGTCTGCTGTCCATTATGACAAAAAGAAAATGTTCAAGGGAAAAACTGTGGGCAAAATGTGTGCAGCATAATGGCCTATTCTCCCCATTTAAATGCAGAGGAACTGGGATGTGCACAAAGATGGCTAAAATCCTTTGGCTTGGAGCTGTCTAATACCCAGCAAATTTGTGTACAGGCAGGGCAAACTTGCCGTGTTCTGCGAATTGCCTTGGGGCTATCTCCTTTCAGGGGATCTTGGGACCATACTGAATTCTCTAGGTTAATTTTTGAAAAATAAACTAATTATTTGGAGGAGGCAGTGCAGAGGGAGAGTGGAATATCTAAGTATCTTCAGCTTTGGTTGTATTAAATCTCTACAGATGAACGACAACAGCTTGTAACTGTGAAGATAGAGATGGGGACAGGGATAGATATGTACATGTATGATCTAATACATTGAACTTAGGAGTTATGACTAATTGGTACTATTTAATTTGTGGTGGATGTGTGCCTATTGTGTTCAGTTACCTAATACCACCAGTAAACACATTACTTCACCATTATTCATAAAATCAGCTGTATATAGATAGTATAAAGGTATCACATAAGAAAATGTTCACATATAATCACTGGAGTTTTGTAAGAGTCTAGAATTAGACTTGAAAAAGAAGCTTGATATTAAACCAAGTTCATTCGTAGCTTTTCACAATACCTTAGGTTCTACATTTGATTTCTGTATTTTAAGTTCATTCAATAGATAAAAAACTAAATGTTTACCATAGATAAATGTATTATTTTCTTGAATGAGTAGGATTAGCAGAAGATCTGAATTACCATACAAAAATAGTACTCAAGGCAGTAATTGTTAAGTTTTCTTTGAAGTGTTACACATGTACTTCACAGGCTCTTCCTAGTTGAGTCAAGATTGCTGCAAGGGTAACTGTGTTGCTCCAAAACTCGTTTTGGTGTTTGTGATCCTGTCAATAATCTGGATTTCTGCAATACAGTAACTGCAGTTTCATGGTAAATATTATAGGTAGGTTTTTTTAAAAAAGAAATGCTGAAGCTTTCAATTGCAGAAGTATTTTTCTTTACAGCAGCCCTTAAATATATACTGATGTAAATAATGAGTCAAGAGTGTAGATGTATATATGGATTTCTGAATACATTGAGAGAGAGATGTGTTTAATTTCAGTTTAAAAGAAACTGAACTTACCATAGTACCAGAAAAAGCCATCTTGAATCTTTCCTTCAAACAAGGGAGTTTTAATCTGAGTATGAGGAAATAACTAACCTGGTTTGAAGGAGTCTTCCCTACTTTTTGCTGAAATAAGTTTTCCTTTTTTTTTTTTTTTCTGTTGCCACCTCAGTAGTGTCTTTGAAGAGAGATTTTTCACAGGCTAAAAATAAATGCTGTGAACAGACTGTGAATTATACTGAAAGGGACACATCCTGATCACTTTTTCACTGATTTTTCCTATTCTGAAGTTGATGGCTCAACTTGGTGCAAAAAGCAATCTCTTCATCCTTTGTCTAGTTTGTCTACATTGCACATCTGGTGATCTAATTATGTTCTTAATTTTCTTACTCCGTTATTTTAGATTGACATATTGTAACAGTAACTGAAGATAATGTTTTTGCATTATCCTTCAAATCTTAGTTTTTCATTTTCTTCCTACATTTATACCATGTGCTTCTTTAGAGCTTAGTCCAGTCTTCAGTGAAAAAAATCATGTGGGCATGGGTAGATTTTTATTTCTAACTCACAGGCTACCAGTCAGGAGGTTGCTACCTATGATTTTGTGTGTCTAGCCCTGTCTCAGAAGCAAACTACTCTTCATACAGGGATTTGTGAACTGTAGAAGATAAGATAAAGGGCAAGAGTTTTTAGCCACTGTAGTGCCTCCTAGTAAAGCATGAAGTGGAGATACTCTATAAGGAAAATACTTCTGATAGGGATTGCAGCAGGATTAGCACTTGTCTGTATTTTGCAGTGAAAAGCAGGCTGTGAGTGTTTGCATGTGACTTCTCAATGCAAAGTTATTATAAATAGAGATAATATTTTCAAAATAAAAAGGCTATGATAGTACTTCACACAGTAGCTCTGCACACAGCTAAGAATAACTACGCAAAGGAGAATTTAGCAGATCTGAAAGCAGTGTTGAGGATTAGAAATGTGTAGGGGCTTGGTTAGGGATCAGATCCCCAGCAGCTTACAGGGATCATAGTATGGAAGTGTGTTTCTGGGATTTTTTCTCCTTTCTGTCTTTATTTCTTTTCTTTTTTAATAGATGGCTTGGTAAGAAGAATTTCTTTGGTGGGAAATTCTTTGCTTTTGGCAAGTCTGTGCTCTTGTTGCCACATGCCTCTGCTGTTGATGCATGATTGATGCTGTTAACATTCACAAAAAGTTCCAAACCCAAAGATTACCTGGACACTGAAGAAAAGAAAAACATAAAGCAGTCTGGTACTTGTGGCTGCCAGCAATATAGATTGGCTCGCAGCTGGTGCCTGGTAAACCTATTAAAGTCTTCCAGGGTGTCAAAATGTGTGTAACAGGAGAGTTCATCCCTCAGTCTCTGAGTATGTGGACAAGTTTGTGGCACACAGTGGCACCAGTAAAATATCTCAGACTAATCATTTCACTGGAGTATGAGCTTGTGCCTGAAAAAGTGACCACCTACCAGAAAGTACATCTGATGTCTGCCTATAGAGAAACAAAGAGTTCATGTCCTTTTTCTGGACTCAGAAATAATGAGAAGGCTTTACAAAGGTTAAGCCTTTGGAGGAACATTTCCTATTGCTTGGACAGGAATTGATATCAAATAACTCCTATGCAAATTCAGCTCACAAAGTGAAATTGAATGGCAGTTTTCAGAGAGGGTTTCCCATGACAATACAGGCTTGCAGAATGAGAGACATTTTATTTTGCTTAAAGCAGTGATCTTGGGGACCTGCAAAAGCAGCTAAGTACTGGCAATGCAATTGGTGGGCGTTTTTTACTTTTTTTTCTTTACTTTTTCCTTTGTGCAGTGGACTTTTATAATAGGAACTCATTGAGCTTCCCTTTTCCTGCTCCTTTCTCTTGCATGAAATGGCGTGTGTCTTTAAATTTTCTCTCATTGCACTAATGGAGGCAAAGCACTTCAGATATGATTTTTACCTTATCTCAACAATGATTTCATTTCAATAACATTGTCATTTTGTTTTATGTTAACAAAAATTGGCTTCATAGAAACATAAATAGGAAAATGCTTATGGTAGTGGTAGGACAGAAGTTCTTATCCATAGTCTCAAAACTAACCTGGCAAGCTTGTATGAGTGTCATTTTACTCATGGGAAAGGTCCAGTTGAAGTTTGCAGACTGTATGCTCGCATAACACATAAAGAGACTCTTGAGATCTTGATGCATTTTCCAGGTATTAGTTTTAGTGCCATCTGTTCTTTCTGCATTAAAATGATTTTTTATACATTTCTTCCTTTTTTTCCTATCTTCTGTTCTTATTGTTTTCTTTTTCTTCTGTTATACTTACCATTTTTATGTTCTTTTTATATTTTCCTTTATTCAAAGAATTTGGATTTAGAGGGCATTAGTGAGCTAAGGGTTGGTCACTAACCAGCTACACCAAGTTTAGGAAAGAGAAGTGAAGAAGAAAGTTCAGGTTGTTTTTTTTTTTTTTTAAACTTCTATAATTTAGTAATCTTGTTCATTGGAGAAGATACTCAAAGCATTGTAGAGGATTATTTTTCTGTTGTGGTGATAAGTATCCTTATTTTTTTTTCATATGCTTCATATGCTTGGGTATATTTTGTGAATCTGTGTACTTTTTTTAGAACAGTGAGCAGATTTTCCTGAGAGGTGCTCTGCTGTTCCCCATGATGCTTCTCAAACTAAGAATTGCAGTGTTGGAAGAGTTCAGTATTGCCATTAATTTTTTCAAATAAAAACTGTTTGATGTTTATAACACTTGAGTATCTTTTTTGTCACTGTTTGCCAGAGTATTTCAAATAGTTTCAAATTATCATGGTTAAAATTTTATGTCCTCCCCTTGGATTTAGTGCCTTTGGTATTTCGTTGAGCAAGTAGATAGTACCTCTAGGGAAGTATAGGAAAATAATAAGATGGGAGGGAGAAGGAAAAGGGCTGTGTGGTTTGAACAAGCAATTGGGCAAAGAAATCTTTGGGTTCCATGAGTAGTATGTTTTAAAACGCCTGCCCAAAGAGCAGAGCCATGGCTCCCCTAACACCTGAAAAGTTAGTTTTATATCTCTAGGAGGATTATTTAAAGTTAAAAATGTATGGGTTAAGTCCCTAGCTATAAAAGTTTTGCAGGAAATCTCAAAAGAAATATTTAATTGTCCTTAACATTTTAGTTAGTTTATCTACCTGATAGGAGAGATTCACTTGCATCTCAAGATATTTATGCATTAGCTGTACAAACTCTTGCATATAAACATGCCTCTATTGAGATTTCATTTCCTTTTAATAGGAAATGACAAATAATGTGTGCTTAATTGCTGTTAGTTAAAATTTGCGAAATGGGCCCTCAATTTAAAGGAAAAAAAAAGACACGCATTTTTTCAGCTAGATATAATTATTGTAAGAAAAACAGCTTGTTGAAACTTAATTCTGTCTTAAAATTTGATTATTAAACATGACGCAGCACAACTCATACGTAGTAGACTGAATTATTTTTCTTCATTTGTTTTCATCATTGTTTGAGACCAGTGTCTGACCCAGACCTGTAATTTTTATTAATGTGATGTAAGAGAACATTTTTTCTACTTAAGAAGTCTCAGTCAAATTTGACTCTCACTATGTAAGTGAGGTAGTTGAAGAAAGCAAAATGCTGAAGAAAATATTTCTCTACCCTTCTGAATACAGTACTCTCTTTGAAACGATTTTTAGAGCTCCCAATCTATTTCTTTGCCAGCATCTTCCATGAGCTGAGGGACTTGCCATCCTTTGAAAGTTTGGAAACAGAGCAGTGACTACAGTTAGCTGCTTTCATAAAATTCATTATAACATCTTGAAATAAGTTTAGGATTTGTCATAATTTCTACCTTGTTCTCGATGTTGTTATATTAGGAAGGAAGTGCAGATAAAATCTTATGTTCTGTATTTAGATCTATTTCTGTCTATTTTTCTACAGCTAACCTCTATGGGCTCTCTGGTGAATTACACTGTACTTCTTTAGTAAGAGTACTAAATTGGTTACCTGTCCTTCCAGGCATCAGATTTATTTGCACAAAACCCCATGGCATGTGATATGTTTGAAATATAGAAATCTTGGTAAACTTTTGCTGAAAATGAAGTATTTTAAGGTTTTTGGAGGACTTGGGTATTGTATGCCTTAAGGAAGAAGAAGAAAAAAAAGCTTTTAAAAATCCACTTTTTAAAATTTTTGTAATGTGCAATTTGTTGAGCTTTTTCTTTTAAACCCATTTGAATTAAGTGTCCAGAGAAATTCTTTTAATGTACCTGCATGTAGTTACCTTAAATTGAAATTACCAAAAGAAGAGAAAGAAGGGTTTGATTTCCCTTTGTAAGAAAGACAACTTACCTGTCAGGATATCAGCAAATACAAATATATTAAGCAAATTGTTCCAGAAAACATGATCAATAACACAATAAACTGCATTTTAATCTAAAATATTGTAACTTTTGGGTTTGGGGGGAAAAAGTGAATTACTAACTGGTCCTGAGCTTGTAAGTTTTATTGGAGAGAAAATATATCATGTTATCACAGGACACACATTTTCAAAACTTAACCCTCTATCTTGCAAATTGGCTCTGTTTTTTCCCCAGTAAGCTAATCAAGGCTGATAAAGAGTTGGAAATAGATTTTTGGTTTATTGTGGTCTGGTTTTTTTAAATTCTACTTATCTTTCATTCACACATTTGTATACTTGACAAATGTTAATGAAATGCTTCTTTTGAACTCAACAGATACTATTCTATGAAAATTATCAGAACAGAGATGGATCCATTATGAGTAAAAGACATTTTTTACCACTTTGATCTCTGACAATTTGGCTTTAATCCTGGTCACCATACACTGGCATTAATTTTAACTTCAGTTTATGTCTGGCTTTTGTTCCAAACTAGCAGATAAATCTGAGTGCTATTCAGTCTGAACAATTTCAGACTGTTTATGCTAGCAGGTGATGGATGACATGATATTGGCAGAGATGTGCAGCCTGAGTGCTGGGAGAACTCAATTGTTTTAGTGTATTGATCTGGAATCTCTGTTCTCCTGTGCCGCTTCATTATTTCCCAGGTCTCTGAAGCAAAGTCACTTCACTATAAAGTGCTATATCTGCAGTGAAGAAGGTTGTAGTGGTGTTAATTTTTGACATCTTTTGACTGCAGAAATGCCTTGGTTAAAAGTCATGAAGAGAGTTGAGTGGTTTGGACTGGAGGGTCTGCTTCCTCAGAGTTGTGACACAGCTGGGAAGATCGCCATTGAGTACCTCTGGAGGCATCCAGACTTGACTGCTTCACTGCCTGGGATGTGCACAGGGCTTAAACTTACCCTTCCTTCTCATGGATTAAGATATAAATGCTTTTTCTTTGCATATAATTGCAGATGATAAATTGAATTCCCCCCCCTCCCCTCTGACCCCCCCCTTTAAAAGCAGGCATTCTAAAAGTCACTTTTGAATGCAATATATGGAGAGTTTGGAAGGGGTCTTGGTTCTACGGCATGTTAGGTAGTGTTCAGGAATTTTTGTTTGTTGGAGTTTTTTCATCGGTTTTCTCACTTCTTTTACATTTTATTGGACATCATGTGGCACACTACTGTGACTGGCCAAGATTTTTTTCTGAAGTATTTTTAACATTTGAAAAAAAAAAAAAAGGTCACTGCAGAAAACCTGATATATTTTTGACACTTGAAAAAAAATGTTCACTGCAGTTTTTTATCTGGGTTATGTTTATTTGTTATTGGTTTTGCTTTGATTCAAAAATCTCAGTCTCAAATGTTATTTTGCATGTCACTTGTTACATTGGGAAGCACTTTGCAGCTCTACTATCAATATCCACTGCACTGAAAAACAAGTAATACTGAACCTGCTGTCTGGTTTCCTTTTTTTATTGTATTCATTGTATTGTATTGTTTCATCATTGCATGGAGCAATGAACATTTCTGTCATGAGTACATGAGACTACATTGATACCGAGTTTTATTTCTAATCAATTTTGTCCTTGTACATAAGCAGGAACTAGCACTTTCATACCTAGTGGTGGGAATTATTCTAGATGTCCCAAGTAAACAAAATGGCTATGTGCTCCTTGTTTAATAAAACTGACCTTGTGTTGCCTGTCGTATTGAGCTCCTGTGCCCTGTCTGTAGCACTGTTGTTCTTTACACTTTCCACTGAATGCCTTCCCTGCTGTACGGGGAATTACCACTGTTCTGTCTCCCGATTCATGTGTCTGGAAAGCCATGCTAGTGCTGCTTGGAGAGGCATTAATCTATTGCAGTGAGCAGACGGAGATGTTAAGGTCATATGCAGTTCAAGAGTGAATCACAGGCCTTGATATTATGCATCTCCGCAAAGAAGATGATTTACTTTGTCACTGAAAATAAAAGAAGCTGATTTATAGATTTCTAATAGTAAAAGTGCTTTTTAAGCTCATGGGCTTTTGTTTTTGTATCTGAGTTACACAGGATAAAAATCTCTTGAGCTTTAGAGGGTTTGTACAATATGTTAACTTCTAAAATAAAATCCATATTCAAAATGTTTATGTTGCAAATAAAGCAGTCTCTATAATGTACTGGTTAGAAGGAATCACACCAAATTGAATTATACAGAATTCAGGAAGAAAATAATCCTTGAAGTGTTTCTGGTCATGAGGCTTTACTTTCTTCAGATTTCCTTTTTTCTCATGTCTACCTGGGATATTCTGCATGCTCCTTTTTGCTTTCCTGATCTGAATTTCATGATCCCTGTTGCATTTGAAGCACTATATGTTTAATGCAAGTCAGCCCATTTCTGCCTTCATCCACATAGTTCTGAAATCTGATATTCCCGTTATGAATATCTCTCATATATAAAGCACTTGTTTAAAATAAGAATTAATTTACCTCTCAACCTGCCTGATAGAGCTGTGTTGTGACAAATGGACCAAATGCTGGTATTATTCAAATGCGGCATCTGTGTGAGTTTGTCCTCTGTACACAGAGCTGTTGATTCTCCCAAATGGCTTTTTTACTCCTCACTTTTATCTTCCATGTGTGGCCTCATGCCTTATCTATCTCACACTATTCCAAGCCTGCCATGAACACAGACCTGTTACTTTTCTGTGGATTGTGTCCTTTATGCTTGTTGCTGAACTCAGAGTGACTGGTTAATTATGACTCCATGAGATGCAATAACAACTTGCTGTTTGTGAAATGGAGGTGTGACAGAGAGATGGGCTCAAAAGTGATCACTGATTTTTGGATGTTTAGTATGAGATTAGCCCTGAGATCTTTTTCAGGGTATGTACTGCTTCAGAGGGAAAAAGTAGGAATTTAGTGCTTGGGAGGAGGACTGTGGAAATAAGGCAAGCACACAAAAAGAGAGAGAGACAAAGTGGGAAAGGACAAAACATTAGGTTCCAGTAAAATGCCTTGTATTTCAGTGGCATGCTGTGGCAGAGGCAGGTCCAGGAGTTAATTGCCAGGCTAGTGTTCAGCTCTGAAAATAGAAGAGCCTTTGCTCCCCCTTGTCTTCCTTGCAATCCCCTCCCACATTCACTGCATAGTTTTAAATTTCTGCAATGAGTGAAGTGGGCATCTGACAGACAACAGCCTTCTTCACATATACACTCTTGATTCATCCCTGGAGAGAGTCTGTAATGTTCACTGGATGTGGCAGATGTTCTGCACAGCAAGCAATATCAGAAACTTAATAGCTATACCATAGTGCATATACTGAAATGTATTTTAAGATGGAAGGGGCAGCTGAAAAAAACCTGAAAATCTTGATTTTTTTTTTTTTTTTAATCTTTAGAATCCCAATCCTTAAATATCTTAATAATTATTTCATGGTAGTATGGCAGTAGAGAAGCTGAACCCTCTCAGGGGTCTTCTTGGTCCAGCTGCCTGGGTTCAGGCTTTCATGAGTGTATGCCATTGGATGGTTGTCCTGAATGCTCCGTCTGCTGCTGTGTGATGCCAGGTCCACAAATGAGAGCTTTTTGTTTTTCAGATAGACCTTTGGATACAACTCTAAAACCTTGTGTTCTTCAATATTACTTTTTTCTAGGTCAGCCAAGCCTCCGAGAAGCTATCTCGATGTCATGTATAACTAATGGAAGTACAGGAAGCAGGAAAACAGGCCACAGTTCATCTGTTTCTGTTGCCAAAAAAGAAACACTTTCATCTGCTGCAAAAAGGTACAAAATTGTTATTAAAATTGAAATTTTTATATATTAAACTGCAAATCAAACAGACCAAGAATTTGATTTTTGCCTCTGTATAACACTCAGCAGAGCTACCTGAAGCCTAGTAAAGCACATACAAACTTTGGAGATGTACCATGTTGTCGGGCTGCTTACAGCAGAATTCTAAACAGAATTCATAAATAAGGAGTATTTCTGTAATGTGTAGCATCCAAAATGAATTCTCACTAGGGGATTGTGCAAACATATTTCCAGTACAAATGAGATTGTTTTCCTTCTGGTATTCATATGCAGCTTTCTTTTTCTCTTCCCAAGGAAATTAAAGGACAAAACTGACTTCATTTTATAGAGTGTAAATAGTAGGCAATAGCAAAATAGCTATGAAACACTAGTGAATTGCTTAGGATAAAAGTTTACATTTTGTGTATAAAATCCTAACCCAAAATATGGTTACTTGGTGTGTATGAAGAATATCTAGATCAGATCTCAAATGTGTAGAAGTAGCATTGCTTGAGTAATTTGTAAGTTAAAGTCGCTAAGAAACAAACAATAGTGGCTGTACTTTCAGCTTCATAAATTAAACAAAATGTTTGCTTAACTGTGTTTTTCTGTGGGTCTTAGACAGTGATTGCATGGCTTCTTGAACAGTAGATTGTGTACCTATTCCTATTTGTTGTGAAGAACAGGCTGCCAGATATAGCCACGGGGCAGAGAATACTCTGATGTGTAACTGTGGTAAGTTATGTGAACAAATTCTTGGCCTCTGTAGAGTACTCTGGTAACTCTAGGGGCTGGTTTATCTTCTAGTGTGGATGTAAATACTGTGCTGTACAACAAGAAAGGGAAATGATATACTTCAGGGAATAAAAATGCTGCATGCAAATATAAACTGTATGAGAACAAACCAGAAAAAGCTTTAGTGCCCTTTGGAACTTGGAAAGCAAGGGTAATGCCCCACTCTTTACTCTTCTCCATTGTGTAGCATTGCATATATTTATTGAATTCTTATGTTTACTTTTCAACAGTAAATCAGGCAGTGATCAGTGTATGTGTCTATCTGCTAATGTGACAGGCACAGGGACAAAAGACATTCCTGCAGGAAGGTATTTCTTAGTTAGCACTTTTCCATTAATCTTACCCCTGTGGCTTTTGGCACTTTGATGAGAGCCAGTCCAGTTCCCGTGGTGTTCAGCTTGCATTTGTGCTGAATCATCTTCTTGATTCATTGGCTGCTCAACACTTGACTGCATAAGAAGAGCAGAGTGGAGTTGCTGGCATCCCTTTCATCTGAGTTACGGTCTTTAAAAGGAGACCTGGATAGGCCAAAAGAGGAAAACCTTAATATGCAGAAGCCAGCTCTCCCTGGGTCCCCAAATAACTGTCCAGGGAAATTTTTGCTGCTTTCAAGGCAGCTGAAGATATGTAGGTCCCTTCTTCAAGACATGTTTTAGAAAGGCCTAGGAAGGCTCTTCAGTTATCTTTCCAGGAGTTCCTTTCACTCCCATGTCTTTATTCGTTAAATTTGTTTGGCATTTAAAAGAAAACAAACTTTTTGTAAAATTACCAGCTCAAGAAAGGAAACATAAGTGAATATTAATAGTAGTCCCATCTTCTTACAAACTCAGGGTAACTGTGTGTATTTCTAACACTTGTGGTGGTGAAAAGGAGGGATGCCAGAGGATGCTTCACCTCAACCTTTCTTCAGGGTAAAGCTTGAATTGGTGCAGCAAGTGATCATGGTCATCTGTAGATACAGAATTAACCTTTAGATTCTAAACAGACTCCATAGCCTGCCTAGGAGTTTTCACATTCTAACTGTATGTAGAAATACATCTAGTCAACATAACAGAAGACCTACTTGTGTCCAAACTGTTACTGCTGTTGAAGTTCAGTGTCTGTGTTTTGTGTGGCTCTGTAGAGCTGTCATGTCTGAGAATTTCCACTATGAATGAGTAGTTTCATTTCCTGGACTATTTAATCTTGTTCTATCAACCTGAACACTGAGATCATAATGATGATGGGATGACTGAGTAGCTCCACAGCAGCAGCATTTCTCATTTCAACAATGGTATTCTAAAATACCAGCTATCTCTAAGACCAGAGCCCAGGAATGTTCTGTGAACACCAGGTAGATGATGTCCCCTTGAAAGAGATGAAGTCACAGAATCACAGACTATTCTGAGTTGGAAGGGGCCCACAAGGATCATTGAGTCCAGCTCTTAAGTCAGTGGCCCATACAGGGGATTGAACACATGACCTTGGCATTATTACGTGTTGAGAAAATTTCAGCCCTTTTGTCTGGAATGGAAACAGGTTTGTGTTTTGTACAAGTAAACAAACAAAACTCAACCAACCAATGACTGTCAGAGACCTGTTTCATCATTTTGCTTAGGACTAAACATTCTTCTGAAAACAGCTTCTGGTAAGAATTGTCTTTATGTTTCAGCATGACTACCCTCCACAGTAGCTGACAGTGTATTGTGGTCCAAAGGGTGAAACATTGCACTAAGTGAAATTAAAGAAGCTGCAAAATTAGGACAGAGAGTAATAGCTCTCAACTGCTCCGATGTAGACTGAAGAAATGCCTCATTACATTGGGTTTTGGAAAGAATTTTTGTATGCATTAAGTGACTGCTTCCCAGAACAATTAGTTTCAAGAAACCCACAAGAAAAGGTGCTGGGTTTGATTTGGTTTCAGTTGTTACACAAGACCTAGTTGAAGAAGTTTAGTGTGACAGCCACTTTGTAATAGCCAGTCATAATACAATTAAGCTGAAGATTTTAGCAGAAGTGAGTTAACCAAATGAATTCAGAACAAAGATATTCACTACTCAGACTGCCACATATCTACATGATTTTCTTCCAAATTACAATGGAAGTAATAAAAAGAAGCCCATTTAACCTGTGATAGATAAAAGCACTTTATTGAAATCCAAGGTGTACCTTGTGCCGCAACCCAGCAAAACCAGAGTGGTTCAGCAATTCCTGTGGCTCAGCAGTGAAGTTAAGGAGTGAACCTAATGGCAAAGATGTGAAATGGTTAGGCCACAGCAGACAAGCTCAGTGAAGAGATTCCCACACTGAACCTGTGGTTTCTGGGAGACGGATCAGATGAGCTAAATGAGTAAGAACACAGAGAATATGAGACTGAATTGATAAATTAGATGATATGAGGTTGTCAGCAGGTGCCATTCATCTGAGCTTGCTGGGGGAATGTAGAGGTTAATTGCAGGATTTTTGATGTGTTCTTGTAAATTGATATTACAAAAAGTGTGGTGAAAGGGACTACAGATAATGACCTCACTGGAGCATTCTGTTATGCTACCATCAGAGGCAGATGATGCCAGGTGAGCCATTGTTCTGACCAAGTAGGAACATTCTTTATAGCAATGCAAGATGGACTTAGGAGGTCATTATGTTGATGTGTTCTCTCTCTTCCTGCTTCCCTTAAGTCTTTTATGATTATCTGACAGTATTTTGATAGCCTCAAGTAGAGGGAAAAGGGAAATCAGAAACATGTCTTCCTGAAATAAGATTTTGTTAAAAAAATATAACAAGAGAAGTCCCACATTTATGAGCTAGTGAGTGCAGAGGTCTGTGGGTGTACTTCTCATAGGAATAGAGAGTTTCGTTTTCTTTAGTGACTAGAGATTTCAAGAATTTATTTCATTATTCTGCATTTCTTGCAACAGACTGCAAAAAGAGTAAATATGGTGTGCTTTACATCCAGAAATGCAAGCTAAGCCTTCTGATTAAAAAGTAATACTTTTTTTATGCTTCTAGTTAATTAAGGACTTTTGGTTATAAATTATTAAACAAAGCCCCCAAAGTTCTTCAAGCTTTGTTCTCTGTGATCACATATATGCCCTCAAAAAATTTGAAAGCTCTTTGTTGTTTTCATCTGTTTTTTGCTAAAGAAAATGTAACTGATGGATTAGATTGACATCTTAAATTAGCTAATATGGTTCACAGTAGAAATCCTGAGTGTTGTTTAAAATGTATTTTGGGTTTTATATTATTATTCATGTTTTGACCTGTTTTTCAATGCTTTGCTTCTCTGAAAGCAGTTGGAAAAGTTGAACTGATGTAAGTGTTGGGGGCTTTGTCTTGGTGGTAGATGACACACTTAAATTGAAATAACTAAAGAAGCAAAAAGGGCATCTTATTTATTATATGTTAAAATTCGGGGCCCACTTTTATTAATTTATTTTGAATACTGTCTTACTGTTTTCATTGGTTTTTGGGAAAAAGTAAGTGGAAACACTATTAATTAAGATCATGCAAGGGTTTGAGAGGAAAACTGGTGTGAGGGAACAGAAATCTGGCTTCTCCTGTTCAGAAAAATATTATTTTTTACTTTGCAGGCTACTTTGACCCTAAGAGGAAAATTTTTCTTTTTCCTGTTTAGCTGGTGTTTGTAGCTTGCTGTTTTTGTTCCCTGAGTCATCTGTCTTGGAAGATTTATTTTTTTTATCTTAAAATAAATAAGCTGTCTACTAAAGAGTACTCTTCTCTTTCAGGTCCTGGTATTATTGTTTGAATGATTTAGTATGTTAAAAAGCATGTTACCTTATAGAAGGTAATCTTTCTGTTTTAGAATTAATCTTTCTATTTACTTAGTTAACGTTTGGTTTGATTCTTAATAGATTTAAGGTTCCTAATGACACATATTTAAATCTTTAAATCTGTTCAAATATTAACCTAATAAATACAGCACTGTGAAAATAAAGTTGTGTTTTTAGCTGTCATTGACTGAAGGCACTAAAGAAGTGGCAAGTCTGATGTTAGTTAACTACAAATCTAAACAGTCATGAGCTTTCAGGGGTGATTTCCTTTGAACTCTGATGCAGGCAAGGACAGCCCAAGGACAAGAAACAGCATTTCAGAATTTTGGTGGCAGCTCAGAGATAAGCGAGTTCTGGACTCATGTCCAGAAATAGAGTGAGAAGTCTACTTTCATGGTGGGCTAAAGCTATCAGAGATAGCACAAGTAACAGTCCTGGCTTTCATTTGCACTGAGCCTTGGCTGGCAGCAAGGTAAGGTAGTCAGTGAACTGAACCAGAGGGTGGGTTTTTTCTGAGGGGTGGCAGACTTGTAGTGCATCAACATGCGTCAGCTGTGAATGTTGTAGGAGCACCCATGGACAGAGGACATGCTCAAATCTAAGTTGTGGTCATTTTAAAATCAGAGTAAATGTAGTACAACTGTACAGTAAAAATAAGTAAATGATCTTCCTTGCCTCCCTGACTGTATTTTATTTTTGGAGCTTTTGACTAAATCTCATTTCAGCAAAATGCTAACCTGAAGAGAGTGATGAGTAAATAATCAAAGTGTTCTTTCCGTGATTATTTATAGTAAGTTGTTACATCGCTTCTCCCATCTTTTAACAGAGGACATTTTTTCCCACCATTTTAATTTATTTGCTTGTTCTCCTTTTTTTTCCCCCCTTATGATACACTTTATTTTACAGTGGTACAGAAAAAAAGAAGGAAAAACCTCCAGGACAGAAAGAAAAAAAAGAGGACTCTCATTCTATTGATCAAAGTCCACAAACTCAAGCATCACCTTCTCCCCAGCCCTCCTCACAGACTCTCCAAACACACAGGCAAACTCAAGAAAGCAAGAGTTCTGCTCCAGCTAAAAGGTTTTCACAGTACCACAGTACAGAACTAGAAAATTATTGTAATGATACTGAGTTCATATTTGACAACAAGTCATGTGAAATAGTTTTAATCTCATGATCACGCTCGTGTTTGATATTTTTTATGAGAAAGCACAAAAAAATACGTTTTTTTCTTCAAGTATTTTTTTAAGATTGTGAAGATTTTTTGTTCTCTAGCTGAAACCCTAGTCTGGTAGATTTCTTCTAATCAACCATTATTCTAAAATATTTAATGATGAGTCCATCATTCTCAAAATACACTTCATGACTTTGTCTGACATAGCTTAATTGTAGGAGTGTATTTTGCTCAGGGCCATTTACTACATCTCATAATAGTATTTTTTAAATACTAGTATCATTGCAACCCTTCCCTCAAGAATTTTTATTCTATAAATACTCTACAAAGTGACTGCAGTTGGTTTTTTTCTTGGTTGGTTTTTTTTTTTTTTTTTTTTTTTTGTTACCCTTTCCAAATTCCTGCTGTGGTGCAGGATGATTCACTTTTATTCTGATTCTTTGCATGAGTGAAGTTCTGATTTTACACCCAGATCATAAAACTGCTTGACTTGACTAAATGCAGAAATGTATTGCCTCTAAGTTCCCACTTATTTTAGTGGGAATTAGACACAGAGGAAAATAAAGGTGTTTTGGGGATTTTAGATGACTTTTTGAATTCAAGAAAATGAATTTTAAGATTTGGGTGGTATCTTCTGAGTTTCAAAACTATGCAGATCACTTGGTATCATTTTGTTTTGTTTTTTAATTCATTGTCACCTTACTGTTTGGGAAGGTGTGAAATTTTCTTTTACTTTTTGGCATATGGGAGACCAAGACAAAATGAAAATGAAATTTATTCTTCTGAAATTTACTGTAATTCACAAGATTGTTGTCTTGCATTGCTTGAATTCACAGCTCTAATAAATATTTAAACTTTCACTTGACTGATGCATGTTATAACACTCCATAAAGGCTCTGTCTCCATGTCTTGCACAAACCTGTAAGTTGTCTGAAGCTGAACTTGTGGCCTGTTGTTCTCTTGCCTGGTATCTCACTGTAAAGATGTCTGAAGTCTTGCTTACTAATCTTTTGCAGTGTGGGGAAAAAAATAAATGCCTTTTTCAGTGTCATAATGGTTTAACTTGGTTGATTAACTTGTTTGTCGCAGGACGTTTGAGCCTCTTGAGGTGCTGTGGAAGGAGCTTGCCATTTCTAAGGTTGCATTTCAGGACTTAATCCTGCAAAAAGCATTTCTGACGGGATGAAGTATGATACTATTAGCAGGACATGTGCAAACTCTAAATCAGCTGGTTGAAAAATAATTTGAGTTAGATCTCTTTGTATTCCATGATTAAGATGTGTGTGAAATCAGTGAATTAGTGACTATATAACTTGCAGGTTCCCATTAGTGTAAATTGACTACAATAAGATTGCTGAAGAATTATGTGGGAATGAATGGATTTAATTGTCTGCAGTATTAGGCCAAACCTAACATGTCTTATTCACCCAAAAAGTTTTGCAGACATCTGTTTCAAAAAGATTAAAGCCATTAATGTGTTTTAGTATGTGCTAACTGCAAAGCAGCCATATGAAACTGTAATCTGATAGAACTGTTCTGCCTCAGAACTAAAGCTGGTGAACAGTTAATTCGGGGAAAAAATTACTTTTCTTTGTTATCTACTTCATTGATTTTTTAATACAGTTTATTCTTTAAGGCTAATATATTTAGCCTATTTTTTTCTCCTATTGCAATTTGTTAGCAGTGTAGTAGTGAAGAGAGGTATTTTGTTCAAGCCTTTACACATAAGCATTTGGAAATGCAAAGGAATAATTAAATCATGTGGCACCTGTCTTGCTGAAATGTTTTCATTCATCCAGTTAGAACTTTTTGACTAACCTTTTTTTCCTGTTTCATGCTTCAGCTTGAAGGAAGACCTAGCTCTGCTTTTGTCTCCTGCTGCTTGCTGTCCGTTGCATATGAGTTCCAGTTATTGTTATATTATTATCTTGTCATTTAAAATATTTTTTTTTTGTTTTTTTCTAGCATAAAGAAATCCTATGCTGCTGAAAAGCCTCACAGTGCTTGGGAGAGTTCAGATGATGGTCGTAACAAGCTGATGAGAATACCATCAACATCTAAATTAATATCAAAAGTGGCAAAGAATGCAGACAAGTATGTATTGATTTGGTACATAAAAACAAGTAAACTTCAGAGTAAAATATTATGAAATCACTTAATTCTAGTGAACTTATTTGTGTATATGCTAGGATCATTTGCTTCTTTGTTTTTACCATGAGTAGTTACTTACATAACCTGCCAATGTGATGCTCCAGGTGCCTGTGGAATCTTAAAACTATTATAAAATGTGAATACAGGATTTTTGTGTAAATATATTTTAACGTTGTCCATTTGGATTAGCAGAATTATGTATAATGATTTAAGATTTATGGCTTAATGCCACTTTTGCAAAGCTTCCAATCTTTTTTTTTTTTCCCTAATTAAAGCTGATTTGAAAGTACAAGTCTATTTCCTTGAAGTCAATTTACTGGATTTCAAATAATATGTGTGTTTCTAAAGTAGACTGCAATAGTAGAAATATGCTTTTATGAGTTCAGGTAGGTCTCTGCACTTGAGACCTCAGGTTCTAGATAACATGCAGGTATCTTTTTTTCATTGTCATCTGCAGTAGGTAATGTGCTGTAGCCTATCAATCCTCTCATCCTCTTCCTCAGCAACAGGTTTTTTCTCAGTTTGTGGTCTCTAAGGAAGGCCTCACTGGGGATGAATAGCATGGAGTAGTTATTCCGCCTGCTCCTGTCAGCACAGGGTCAAGAGTTTGCTTTTTGCTGTAACTCCACATTGTTGACCCCTATTGTGACCCACTCTTGTCCTCAGTACTCTTCTGCCAGTTGGGCTTCCCACTTTGTATTTGTGTACTTAGCTTCCCTTTTTGACTTTGTTGAAATTTTGCTGAAATTGTGTTGATTTTTTGATTGAGCCCTCTCCTGTTTGCCAGTATCCCCCCAGCATTCTTGCAGCTTCTTCCAGCTTGGTGTTATTTGCAGATTGATAGATCTGCTCATTAACCTTCATTCAAATTGCTGTTAACTGGTCCAAGGCAGAACTACCTGAATACCCTTCCCACTATGACAAATAAACCTCTTCACACTGTTCAGAGTAATGTGCAGTCTTTTTATGATTCTTTCTGTAGTGCTCTCTTCAACTTGCATGTAAGACTGTCAAATACATACTTAGAGTCAAGAGTGGTGCAAGTGCATTCCTTCTTTCCCAGGAATGGGAAGAACAAAAACAAATTAATCCTGGGTGTGGATATCGGCACATTTACTAAATGCTTTATGCTTAGCCTGAAGAGTTCTGCAGAGCAGTGAAGTGCTGTGTGTGAGGGGATTATGCATTGCATATTTTACAAGTATTTCTTTTGTGATTGGTTTTCACTGTTGGAATTTAAAAACCCCTTGGCAATTTAGATTGTAGCAGGGTAGTGCTGGATAATATTTTGGAATGAAAAAACCCCTTTGTCTTGTTTTTTTTTCCCTGGATTTTTGCTATGCTGCTAAAATATCTTTCACAATGTGGTATATACTTCAAATTTGCTGGAAATAAGAAATAAATTTTACTTTTATTGACATTTTTATATTGGTTCAGGCATGGTCAAAATAAGTTGTTTTTTAAAAATTTTTCTGTGATTCTGCTTGTTTTCTATTAGGCTTTAAATGGTGCTTTTCTACAATCTCTAACATTGGAAAAAAATCAGGTATCTAAGAAAAGAGCAGACGGAGAAAGATTAGTTTTAATTATTGTTAGAGAGAGTTGTCTGTTCATAAGTTGAAGCTGTTGTATCTTAACTGTATTTCGCAAATACTTCAAACATTATCAGTTGTAGACCATCAGCTGAAGACTGGGCGTTGTACTGTTTGTGTAGCTTGTTCTTATGCTCACATTTATAATAAAGGCACTACTTGCATACAGGAACACTAATTAATACAAGTTTCTTACATTCTGTGTAACGTATTTCTATAAGAACAACTTGGTATTGTGCAAAGGCATATTGTTTCTTGCATTTATTTTTCCCAATTAAGAAACATTGACCTTATCTGCTTGAAGTTACGTGAGTCTTGTGCGAGGGAATATAATGTTAGCCCCTAATGTGGGCCCCAGGACAGAAATGTTTTACATATGCTTTGCACTATCAAACCATGATATGAACTTTGTTTACTAAGCTCAGTCTTTAAGCCAGCACTGAGCTGTAAATCAGTCTGATAAAGCCATAAGAAGTAAGAGGGTTCCCACAGCAGTGTTTTTCAGGCAAGACTGGGAATCTACTTTAAATTTTTCATTTGGCAGTGTGGTGTAGGGTGTTTCTACCAATAGCCAGACATGACTTTCCTTGTGCATATGCTTGACCCTTTGTTACAAAAATTTGACCGCCATCCAGCTAAAAATACTGGATGCCACTCATACCTTTCTGCTGAATTTCAAATGAATTCAAGAGGGTGTTTTATGCAATACATTCTCCCACTAAAGAGTGCCACTCTATTAAGAAGTAGCTCTGATGCTGGAAATTACTATTTCTTCCCTCTTCACTAAGATATTGAGGTTTTTGTCAGTAATTAATTTTTGCCTCTGGTAAGGAGAGACATCTTAGCTTCACTCTGTTGAAATCTTTGTGTTGCACAAAGATCCAGTAATGCTGCATGGATCTGTTTTAAATGAAACTGCAACTTGCTTACATTTAATCCATGTGTCCAATAGCATTAATTCCTAGAAAAATTTGTGGGGTTTTATGCTGACAGCTTATTTTGACAGGTGTTAAATGCTTTGCATGCAGGCCTGAGGAGGTTTGGCTGCTTAAAACATTTGGTTATTACAAGGTCATGCTCTCAAAATGGAATTTTCTGTGCACAAGAAACATACCCTCCCTTATTGATTTTTAAAAGGTTTTTGCATTTTGTTATTATCAGACTGATTCTAACCCTTGATATACAGGCAAAGACTTGAAGTTACTTGAAAGATACTGTGAATTGCATAAAATAATATATGGGTAAAATGTTTAGTTATTTAGCATCCTATACTACAGTTACACTGTACACAGAATCTGATGGCATTGCCAAATGCATTAATGTGTAAAAACTAGATAATATTGCCTTGATAAGTATTTCACATATTATTAATGATATTATTTTGAATTTTTCCCCAGGCACAAAGATGTCATTGTCAGCCAAGGTAAATAAAAACGTTTATTTATACATACTGGATGAAATTGAAAATACTTGCTTTTGACTGAATAGTATTTCCTGTAAATGAGTACATTGGGATATATGCTTATGAAACAGGGATTTAGAGGGAAAAAAAGCATTAATAAACTACCAAGAATTCATTTGGCCAAATGTTACTCCAGACACATATATAAATCTTTGAAATTATGGGGAAATACCTCATCAGACTGGATCTTTAGGAAGTACAGGAAGTTGTCATGGGTGGGTTGTGGGACTGATTTGCTTTTGTAAAACAAAACTGGGGTTTTTTTAGTATTTTCTTCGTGTATATGGGCATAGAGAGAGGTTATGAAAACAAAAATTAAAGTTTTTACCTATGTGCCAGTCTTCATCCAAGCAGGTGTGAGCAAGACTTTAGAAATAGTTTTAAGATATTTTATTTCTGTCCCATAACCAGCAAAAATGTCAACTCGTGAAAAAAACAGCCAAGGTAAGAATAAAGCTATGCCCTTTGGTTGCTTTCTTCTAATTTAGCACTCTCACAAATCTTTTATTTGGCTCTTCACCATCAAAGAGCATCAGTGCATGATCTCTTAAAAACTTCTAGAGCGTTTACATAAATATTTCAACTCTCATGGCAATTTATATGCATATGCACATTGCAATCTATATGGAGATTATTTGGGGATACTCTAAAATAAATTACGACATACATAATTTCCTCAGAGAGGAATATGTTCGAATAGAAGTCTTGCATTGTTGCCTAAGATATCAGAGTATGAAGAACTGCCAGCTAAAAGATTTGTTTTATCTCAGCTTTCTGTCTTGCCAGTATTACAACATATACACGCTGATTAGACAAGAACAGAGACTGAAGGTTTTATAGTCTCCTAAAATGAAAAATGAGTCTCTTCTGAAGTGTATGTCTTTGCACCAATGAATCTTGCATTCTGTGGCTACCTGCTGCTGCTGGCTTATTCAGTCAGGAAAAGGAGCCATGTATCTGAACATGGTGGAATATGACAACAAAAGAAATCCACTTCTGGTGTCGCAAAACTACTCTGCTTTGATGTCCTGCAAACTATTGAAGCATGCAGTTTCAAAATTAAAGCATGTAACCCAAGCGCATGCTGTACACAACATATCTATGTACAGGGATTCTGTCCTATGCTTTTTTGTGGCTAATTAACAAATCTCTAGTCTTCAGATTCTGTGCTGTCAGTAAGTTTACATTATTCACAGTTTGATTGCTTCTGGTCGTCTTCAAGAAGGAAAAAAAAAACCTTCACATTTTTTGAAAGTTAATATACAAATTGTTGTAATGAAAGTAAAATCAACTTGAATCCAATTGCTTTATCTTTTTCTAATTCACAGAGGAATTACAGGTATAAACATATTCTAAATTGTTGCTTTCCAAAAACATCCTTCAAAAATAAGATGTATGAAAGGGAATGCATAAGCATCAAGAAAAAAGAAGAAATGTTTCTTTTTGCCAGGTTGCTTAACACCCACAGTGGAACAGTATATATGTGCAGCAGTGGTTACTGTAAAAGGAAAACTAATGACTAGTGGCCAAACCAGCTGCAATTTAGCTTTGCAAGGATTGAATAAAACTGTTATATTGAAAATACCCTTTCTACTAAAAACGGCTTTTCACAAAGCCAAGTTGCATGTAGCTAAGATACCTTCAGTAGTAATTCTTTCTCTACCATGTGCTTCTACAGTTCTATATGTTCTGCCAAGAATGGGCCATCCTTAACTTCTCATATCCCAGTAGCCGTAATTTCAGTGACCTCAGTGTGTACCCTGATATCTGTTGTGTTACTATGCAGAGGATGTGGTGTGAATGGGCACCTTCCAAGTGTGTCATGCCTTAGTCTGTTCTCAGCCTAACTGAAATGAAAGAGAAACATGATGCTAATAACAAGGACCCACATATATGGAAGATGGAGAGAAAGTCTTATCATAGAAAATGCATTTACTGCATTTTAAACACTTACCGTGGCAAAACGTAATTCTGCCTCTAACACAGATGGACTTGCAATTAGCAGGATTCAGAGGTTTTGGGGTTTATTTTTAAGTATGGATCAGTGAGTGTATTTTTTGACAGCTTTTAGAGTATGTGTCTGTATGTCTGTGTGTGTGAGACTGTGTTGTGTTGTGTTTACTGCCACAGAAGTAACCATATGTTTCTGTTGTTGCAGAGGGCTCACCCATACTTTCCAGTATAAGCTTAGCAATATGTAGTCAGTTCTCTGTAGTGCAATGTCCTGGTCAGGGCAGGTGACTTAATCGTGTTTTTTATTTGATAGTTGCCACATAAATAGTTGCAACGGTTTCCAGGTGACACCTTGATGCAGCTGGTCAGGAAGTTGAAGAGTTGCACAGTTAGTTAACATAAGGTTTCTGGAGGTAAATCCTGTTGAGCTGGGACAGTGTTGTCCAGGATGGGGTAAGATGAAGGGTTGCCTTTGCTCATGGTGTTTGTACAGCACCTTCCTATTCTGAAACCTGAAGGCATGAAAAGTTTCAGTGCTTTAACACCTTTGTGGCTTGCCAGCCATTGCCCCTAGAGGCGAGCAGTCTCTATCTAGCATGGGTGTTAATTAAGTTGCAACAGCTCCCCTGAGCTGCTCCTTCAACTGGGCTGTATGTGAAACACTGTGTATGCCCCCGGCACACGCCTCCTGCAGTAATAATTATGTCAATGTGCTTCCTAGACCTAGAAATTCTGTGAAAGAGGCTCTTGGGAAGGCTGCTGGTACGCAAACTGTCAAGCTTCAAAGCAAATCTACTTTTAAAATGCTTCAGTGTCTTTATACGCACATAAAATAAGTTTGGAATCTCTGTGAAATTGCAAATTATCCTAGGAGAAGGTGTTTGCATGGGATAATTGGATGGAAGATGACAGTTTTGTGTGGCTTTGAACAACCTGGAATCACTTTGTTTTCTTTTTTTGATATAGCTATTAAATAAACTGGTTTGAATGTGTTGGTATTGTACAGTACCACAGAATATAGATAAATATATATTTTGCATGTTTTGTTCTTGGAATCTAATTTTTCTAGCAGCAGAAGTTACTGCAATAATACCTGTCTTGTATCAGTCTATGCAGATTCATTGTGATTTCTGTTGATAGTCTGTATAGGCTATTATAGTGAAAGACTTGAGGAACAAGTGAGAATCTCAGATGAGCTTCAGTAGTGAAAGGCGTGAGCTTCAGTGTCTGAATTGACTGGTTTGATACGGAGTACGCTAGAGAGTGTTATATGTAAATATCAACGAGACCTAGGCAGTTCTCTTCTCCTACCAGGAGCAGCAGCAGTATAGGGAGCCACAGCTTGCAGCTGCCTTGTGGGCAACCACTTGATTTTCCTCTGTTTAGCTCTGTGTCAGGGCCATGTGTGTTACAGTGTTCATCACGTTACCTTTTCAGTACCCAGTTTTGTTCCCTCAGTGCTTTATCCCTCCCACTTGGATTGAATTGCATCTACTTCATGTTCAGCTTAGTCCTGAGCTTTATGCATCTAGGTATGTGCTGAAGCAGAGGTGATATGGTCAGTTTGTTTATCTTTGGAAATCAGGCCAACCTTTTTACAATAAAATCCAGTACTAAGAAGGTATTAAAATTCTGTGAAAATGAAATGAAGATATGGGTGAAATGAACAGGTGCTTACTACAGCCTTAAAAGAAGTTATTCTTTTAAATTCTTTACCAGCAGGTGTTTATAATTGCCTATAAAATCTGTCTTGCTTTTCACTTCAGCAGAAACATTTTTAAAGTATTAATCATAAGGCATTTTTATACCCAGAAGTTAAAGGCCTGGATTATTTTAAGATAAAGGATAATTTATTTCACTGAGATTCTATGTTTGAGTTTTGTTTTCAGTGATAGCAGCTCCATATATGAATCACTTGTTCACTTATTATAAAGTAATAAGAGGCACTTAAACTTTTTGGATGGCAATAAAAACCATATGTGAAAGAATTAATGAAAAACATGCACTACATTCCTACATTTGGTTTGGTGTGGTTTGGTGTTTTTTTATTGTGCTTTATTAGTTTCCAGTACTTTTTCTTCTGTTGGTTTAACTGTGCTATAGTTCTAGAGTCACAGAACAGAGCAGTCATGAAGCACACAAAGGAAGAAATGTACCCTGCTGACAATGTGTCCTGTCCACTGAGAGTGCAGAATTCAATAACTACCTTGGATCAGTTTTTTGATTAAACGCAGATTTTTTTATCAAATGCTTATTGAAGGTGCTCATGTACCTGAGGGCAAATGGAGACTTAGTCTATCTCATTATTGAGCTACTTGTTCTTGTTCAGGCACAGTGCATATTATTAAAAACCATCAATACTGTCAAAAAACCAAATTTGTATTTGAGAGTTTTTACTATTGGTTCTTGATGAAGTCAGAATTTTATTATTTAAGCAGCAAATATTTAAATATAGTTTTATTGAGCTCATTTGTGTCCAGTATTCTTTTTTGAGTCCCCTTCCTCCCCCACTTTTTTAATTAAAAGCTAAAGTTTAATATTAAAACTTCAGTAATTTCTTTGGAAATGGTAACTTTTACAAATACATAGATTCTTAATATCAACTGATATATGAAAAATCAAGGTAGTAACTATGATTTATTTATCAAATTATATAAAATTAATAACCAAAGATCTGGTAAGAAGTTTCAAGGCAAAGCTGTAAAATCATTCCAAATCAAGACAAGTCTCTTGTCTCATATGCTTTTTCCAACTATTTTGTTGGTGCTGCACCAATAGCAACAGTGCATGTCCCCTTGTCAGGTTCAGCAAGCATCATAGTTTGGAGTGAGAGATGACAGACCTGCAGCCACATTTTAATTCCACTGTAACTTAAAATGTAATCATCTGGGCATGGTGGCTGAATTTGGTTATTTGTCTCTGTGCTGTTAGCACTGGTTTAAATTAGAAACAGGCTTCTAAGCCTTTGTCCCTCAGGTTAGTGGTCCTGCAGAGTTCTTGGACAGAGGCCTGAAAGCAGAAAGCTTGTGGGAAAGAAGCTATTTGTAGTTTTAAAAAGCATAACTTCACTGGTCAAGCAACTAGAGGGTGAAGACAGATTAATAAATGTACTCTGGATGTGGTAGTTTATTGTATATTAGTAGAATGTTCTGCTTGGCCAGGCTAGTTGGAATCTTTGGAGGTTTTTCATTTGCTTGTAATTCACTTTAAGGGTGAGATTCAGATGCTGCACACAAATAGAATTTAGCTGAGAGTTTTAATGCATTGACCCATGTTGGTCTTTCAAACTAGATGGAGTGGGACCTACTGAAAAATAGTCACTAATAATTTGCAAAATTCTTGCAATGATTCCTCTATAAATAAACTTAAAACCATGTGGAAAACCAGATAATTTTGCTATTTATTCTCTATTACCTACTCTGTGTGTATATATATAATGTACCATATGCTCATTAGACTTCCCATTATGCATGCACTTGCTAACTGAAGAGGAGTTGATTACAGCACAGACTTGCAGGGCTACCTCAGTGTCTTGTCTGAATAATGAGGAATTGTGTGAAATAAAATACATTCTTCTGTTTTGTCCAGTGTTATTGAAGAAATCAGTAAGTAGGATGAAGGCTTCTCACTTGCTTCTACAAAACCACTGAGTATTCCTTGATGATTTCTTTTTGAGGAATCTTTCTTCAAAAACAGGAAAATTTTGGTTTTGTAATGTCACTGTCTTCAAATTTCTGAAGTATCTAAACAGTAGCTTTCATGTTTCCTGAATTGCCTTTAGCTGTAGATATTTCTGAGTTAATCTACAAAGACTTCTTTGATGTTTTTTTCTCCTCCTTTCAGTTCATATTATTTTTATTATTTTCCTTTGCAAACCTTCCATATTCCCCCAAGAATATAATTCACGGGAAGTAATAAATTGCTTAAGTGCCATTGCATGAGTCTTTCTGTGCTGACCTCAAGCCATATCTTTGCTATCTGTTATCACCTGCAGTGTTTTTCATTGGCTTTACCTTCCAGCTTGTTTCCTCTGAAGGTGAATTAATGGGCATTGTTGTGAGTTGAATTTTACTGCTACTTCTGCCTTTTCTTTCATTTTTTTTTAATAAGATTAAAAAGTTATTTATGTTAATGGTAATCATCTCTTGATAAAAGGAGGCTTTGCAGAGAATTTTCAGCTGGTCTACTATATGTCTACAATTTTTTATTTGCCCCTAGTTTTAGTCCTGGATTCTCAGTGTTGCATGCTTTGCCAACAGTTTCTTTGTATGCAGAGTAACTATATTGACTTACAGTGATTGTGGATGAAGATCCATTTGTTTCTTTGCAGATCAGACAGGCTACTGGAGTTCCCTCTCATTAGCAGCACCTTGTTTCATGGACATATTTATTCCTCTCTTCTTTATCAGCCTATAAACTTTCAAAGAACCTGCAGCAGATTCTCTGGTTGCTAACATCTGCTTCCAGCCTTTGGGGACTTCTTTGGCTTAGTGTTTACACTAATGAATTTAACACAGGAAAGTAGTAGCAGTGAAATTTCACTGATGGCAAAAAGCTGAGAGTCCAAACTGATACAGGTGAAAGCTAAGATTTTAATACAGTAAGACCTAGATGTTCCCAAGGCCTGGAGTACTATAAGACAAAATTAAATTATTCAAAGTGAAAGGTCACACATACAGGAGTTGCTGGCAATGTTTTAAACAGGTTGTCTGCCAGAATTAAATGATGGGGAAAAGGGCCATAGCATGTTACTTCATTGTATGAAGATTGAACCACTCACTTATTCTGAAAAGAAAAATGCCATCCTAGGATGTATCAGAAGTAATTCTAATGGAGATCCATAGCCTTGTGGAAAATATTAATGCATCAAACCCTGGTAAGGTTCTCCTCTGTAATACTAAATGCACCCACAATCATAAAAGATAAATTTTGTGGTGGTGTGCAGATAGACCGAAACCCTATTATTCAAAAAGAGAGTTAAATAGCTGGGTGGTTTTATTTTTTCAAAATGAAGGCTGGGAGGATTGCTATTTTTATGCTCATCTGATGCACTTTCAGACAGCAGATGGGCAGACCTGTTGCTGAAGTGAGTGGCCATGCTCTCACATGCACAAAAAGAAAACAACCTGGCCATGTGATACTGTCACCTGGAAGTTGAGAGGCTCCCAACTACCAGAAGAGAAGGAGGTTTCTGGGTGCTATTCTGAAATCAGCAATGTGCTTGTGTATATCCCAGTAAACAACAAGGCTCTGCTTTCCAGAGCAAGTGCTGCAGTACCCTGCAGAGTAAAAAACAGAGTGATGATGCAAGCAGAGAGAGGGCTCTGAGGGACACGTTGTGTGTCTGTCAGGCTGGACTAGGCTGAGCTCAGCCAGGATGTTCCTCATCTCATTATATGAATTTGCAAAGCTACAAGCCTGATGAGCACTCAAGCCCACCTGTACATGGGCCCCGTACCATGCTCTGGCTTCTCTCTTTGTGTCTCTCCCTCTGAGCAGAGTTTTGTGTCCCTTCAGCTGACTGGGGTCACGTTTTAGTCAGATTAAATGTTTCTGCATCTTTGGGGCCAAGTTAATAGTTTCCCCAAACCTCTGGGGAACCCTCGGAAAGCCAAGACCTGAATGGAGTTTGCTTAGATCCAGCACACCCAAGAGGCTGCTGCTTGAGGCTAATAAGCCTGAGCTGGTCATGGGAGCAAAAGCTGGGAGTGCTGATCCCGTATTCCCTGGCACTTGTGCAAAGAGCTTGTCGAGCCTCCAGAGGTGAATTATTGCAGAGCCAAGCAGTTTGGCAAGGGCTGTGAATTTGAGCTGAAGGCTACACAAAAGCAGCTACAGCTGTTCCTGGTGAAGAGCTGGCCCCTGGAGCCAGAGTGCTGCATCCACCTTTTCTAGCAACTATGGCCTGAGCTGTTATTTTTTCTGTCATGGATAATCCATGGCATCTGAGTGTAATATCTGCAGGGCTTCAACTGTACTTTTTGGTTGTTTTGATCAGTATTTGAAAGGATTTATAGGATGTCTGCACTTGCAGATTAACTTAGCAAGTGCCAAAGGTTCTTCAAGGTATGCACTCCTATGCCTTTCCACCCCACCTTCCCTAAATGCTTCTGCACAGAGAGGGTAGTGGGATCTGAGCATGTCTTTGTATGGAGTAGAGATTTTTACTCTCATACCTGTTGTAGATACCACAATTGTCAGGGATTTTTTGTTGGCTGGGTTTAGTGGGTTTTTTTTACCTACCCTTTAAAACTTTTTACTTGTTCTCACCTGTACTCCCTTACATATATAATCTGTCATAACATGACCAAGACTCTTTACTTCCAAAAGAAGGAGAAAGAAGTTTAGATATGCTGCTTTGTCCTGGAAAATACTGAGAATGAAGGAAGGAAATGTAGTCTAGTGCTCTTGAACATTCATTTGAGCAAGTACAGTATGAAAGGGTTAAACCACTGATTTTCTTAACTTGCAAATACAAGAACTTGGCCTCAGGCAATTAGCTGCTGTTTGAGAATGGCATTGTTGATATGCTGCCATCCTCTCTAGTATTTCAAAAGATTTTTACATTAATATTATATCTGCCCTACAGGTTATTCTGACAAAAGGAAATTTACAATCTTAGACAAAAAAAATCTTTCAGTGGGTTGTCTCTTTTTTTCCTAATCCTTTCTCTTCTGTAGGGAGAGGCTTAATCAAGTTATACTTAGCCTATGTCTTTCTAGCAAGTGTGTTAAATATGTATCTTCAAAGGTAATCGTGCCTAAGTGCAGCTAGTTAATAAAGGTAAAAAATGTTCTTTCTTTAATGGAAAGTTCAGAGAACTAATTTGTATCTGAATGCCCTGCAGATATTCTTTTCCCTGAGCTCCAGGAGAGCCATTTCTGGCCAGTGACTTGACTGAATTCCTCTTGGACTTTTCATCTCTCTCATCTTCAGAGTCTGACAGGTGCAACTGCTTCCATCCCTAAGAATTTCAGTTGCAGCTTGTCTCCACTGCTCTAAGCAGCAATGAGAAATTTGATCCGAAATTTGTGGTGTCATTTTGCACTGATCTTGTGGAACCAGAAGTGTCAAGCTCAGTGTTAAATCAAGAATTTGACTTGCACAAATGAGCGTTCTTTTGTAAATACCCTCAGGCTTTAATTCATGTGTGGGTGCCAGTTTTTAATAGAAAGGTCATTGTTACATTACTCTTGGTTTTGACCAGTGCTATTTTATCTCTGAAAGTACATACTATAAAAAATATATTGGTGGGAAAATGAGACATGTTACTAGTTTGGAGTAATTATCTAAACATTTATGTCAAACTAGTGACAGCTTCAGTCTTTAACTTTTCTCAGCAATGCAATTAAGCAATGGCACATCTGGTAAAATAACTATTGTTTCTAGTTTAGCTGCCAAGAAGTGATTTGCTTTGTTCTTTTTTTATTTTATCTGAGACAAGCTTTCTACTGCTGTCAGTGTATGGACTCACAGGGTTCTTGTTCAAAGGAGCTGTGTTTGTTCTTAGAAGCAAGACAACTGTTTCTCATTTTTTCACTATTTGTTCCTTTCATTCTGGACTTCCATGGCTCAATTTTCCTTGTGTTAATATGCTAAATAAGGAGCAACCTTTATATATCTGTTAGTTTTACATTGCTCAGTTATTGCAATTTCTGTTCAGGAATAATTTCTTGAACCTGTGGGGATTTTTTGCACTGGATTTCAGTTGGTTTTAGACTGTTGGGTCCAGCACAGGGTAAGCTTTCTGAGGATCTGAAGCAACACAGAATTCAAGTAAAATGAATTCTTGGTCTCAGAAAGTTGACTTGAACAGATTAATCATATTTTTAGGTCTAGTAAGTTGGTAAATTTGATAAACAGTGTTCTGTTTCATCAAACAAACAGAATTTGTTAAAACTCTTAAGCATTAAGAACTCCAACTGCAGTATGTTAAGACAAAAACCAAAATTTTTTGACAAATTAAGCCATATCTTCACAGTGAGAATCATGGATATAGCAGAATACTTTTAACTGGCTTGTGTGCAGGTATGTAGGTTCATTCACTTGGTTAAGTTTGAGCAATTCAGTGACAAGTGATGTTAAAATCACACAAGCTCCTGGGTAGTTCTTTCTCGGGTTAGAAGTTACTGAATGTATTACATGATTTGGTCACCGTAGAATTTTGTCTGTGTAGGTCAATGCTGTCCAAATCATTGCTGTATTCAAAACTAGTGCTTTCTGGTGTTTTCAGAGTTGAGGAGGTATTCCACAGAATTTCACACAACACTGAAATAAATAAAATAATAAAATCCTATATGATCAGAGAAACTACTTTTAAATAACCTAGAATATTCACTACATTTTTTCAGGAGTCTGATGACTGCTGTTCTTCTATCTTGTCTAGCTTGAGCATCAAGAATTAATTTCCAAACTTAGTATAAGGTAGCTTTAGAACTTCAGTGAATGAAAATAGTTGTAGATGTTCCTTCTCTCATTCTCTTTTGACTGCAGTAAGACAGAATATGTTTCTGTGGTCTGTATAGTAGGGGTATTTCAAAATCAGAGAAAGGTAGGGACCCTGGTTTAAGGTTAGTCTTGTTCACAGCTTAGATTATTTCTTGATCTTTGCATTTTCTAAAAATGTTTCTGTAAGCAAGAGACTATTTTTGAGATTATGTTGCTTTTGCTGTCACCAACATTTTCTAGTTTCTGTTGCACTTTTAGATCTCCAAGTTTAATTTGAATTGTTAAGCTATGATTCTGTGGGAATAAGCCTGAATTTCTCATAATTCTAATTTTAGATGTTTTAGGAAATGCAAAACATAGATTGTACGATCATGTAGTCTGAGTAATAATCTAATACATAATTGGGGAAATATTTCCAAGCATTCCCTGGGCATTTATGCGGAATTCTCTCTCAAGTTTGTTATCTGAAAGAAATACAAAAGTAACTGTTTAAAAATCTCAATTTTAGAGCTTAATATTGGTTGCATCAAATGTGATTAGAGATTCCTTATTGTATTGCTGATTAACAGCTGTTCTACTCCAGTTCTACTCAACTATTCAAATCTTGATTTGAGCTCTGAGTTCCCCATGTCTGCTATGATTTTCATATCCCCACTCATAAAAAAAATAAAAAAAAATCAGAGTTCCAAACTCAGAGCAGAATATTCTATTATTTTGTTAAATAGTTGCATTAACAATAGATATTAATTACTAAAGAGGTTGAAGAGTGAAAAAAGTTACTATTTCACTGATGCAAAATTAGTGAAATACATGTATTTTATCACGGTTACAAGGTAATATTGTAGTTAGAGTCTTTAGGAGCCATTGCTTCTTTCCATTCTCCAGGATGCAATGCAATATGCAAAACTCTGTAATTGTATTGGTTTTCATAACTTAATAACTCATGTTAGTGTATTAGTTTATGATGATATGTGATTCTAGATTATATTCTCCAGCAAAAAACTTTTGACACTTTTCCCTGCAGTATTCTCGTGTCTTATTTTGGCCATTAGGATTTAGCTCAGTTGGTTAAAATTTGGTTGTAATAATGCCAAGGTCATGGGTTCAATCCCCTATGTGGGCCCTTGACTTAAGAGTTGAACTCGATGATCCTTGTGGGTCCCTTCCTACTCAGAATAGTCTGTGATTCTGTGATTCTGACTGGATAGATGGGCAGCTGAGGGGGTGAAAGGACCAACTAAATAGTGGCCTCCGAGAGTGGTGGCTAATGGGTCATACTCTGCCTGGTGGCCAATGGGTGACAAGTGGAGTCTGCAGAATTCTGGTTGGGACCCGTCCTGTTTAGCACCTTTAGGATGCTCTAGTTCACGGATGAGAGCAGAGCAGGGGGCCCACTTGATGTGCTGGATGCAAGGGCCTGCAGGAACCTCACCAAATTAAGCAAGGACAAATGCCAAGTCTGCGCCTGTGGGAAGGAAATGTCCTTAGCAGGGGTACAGCGTGGGAACAGAGGGGCTACAGGAAGCAGTCCTGGGGGTGCTGGCAGGTACCAGGTGCCAAAAGAGGCTATGCCGTCGGCATCCTTGGACGCTTTCAGGTCTGGTCTAGGCAAAGGCCTGAGCAACCTATTCTGGCCCAATGGCCAGCCAGAGGTTGGGTTTAAAGACTTCCTCAGGTCCTTTTCAACCTGACATACTTTATTTTGTGATACTGACTACTTATTTATTTAGTTTCAGATTTGAATTTGAAATTTGCCTTCGTAATTTAACTTGCATGTCTAAAATGTTATGTTCTTATTCTGTTCTATCACAAATTCAACTAACATTGTGTGTGTGTGTGTGTGTGTGTGTGTGTTCCATTTGGAAAAAAATAAAATCTGGGCCTTTACCGAGCTCACATTTCAAGAATAATTATTATATCACAGGTGTTATTTGCATTTCTGGTTTCTTTTGTGCTTGTTTCTAGTGTCAACTTGCCACATGATTAATATGCTTTTTTGTTTCAACAGAGGGAGAATATATCAAGATGTTCATGCGAGGTCGACCAATCACAATGTACATTCCTTCTGATGTAGAAAACTATGATGATATTAGGACAGAGCTGCCTCCTGAAAAGTTAAAACTGGAGTGGGTGTATCCTTAATATCAGTAACTACTTGCTGTTCCCATTTTTCTTGTCTTGCATTTTTCCCCCATAGAATCCAGTGTTGCGTCTTCCCTGTTAAGAAGTAAAAATTACTTAAAAGTGAGGAAAAAAGTTCAAATTAATATAATAATGGAAGTGGTTTGTAGCTCCTGTATAGTATGACTTTAAGTGGCAGACTACATAGTCACAGAAATACTGTACTTTTTCCTTGCTTGTTTTACTGTTGAAACTAAGTCAACTTATTTTTAGTGTGAAAGAAAGTGTCTTTGGAGAGTTACAGGGTTTCAAAAATGTCCCCGTCTATCTCCCACTATATTAATGCAGGCTTTGTAGTCAGAACATTGTTAGTTTTCAATCTCTGATCATTTTTAGGAGGTTTTAGAACTATGGAAGATCTTGGGTTTGTTGTCCTTACCTATGGAATGAGGATTGCAGAAGCAGCCATCCTTTGCACTGCTTTGGTGTTTCAGTTCCACAGTAAAGTGATTAATTTCTTGGAGATTAGTTTGCATTAAATGCACTAAATGTGTCATTTAAAGAACTGAGTAGGTGTGTGGCTGATGACAATTCTCCAAGTTTACTAGATCAGACATTAAGTTCATTTTCAGAGACATGCTTTTGCATATGTTTAGGTCTTCCTGTCATTCCCTCATCCCTGCAAATTCTTCCAGTAAGCTGTGATTGGTAAGTTTCTTAGTACTTCAATAAAATAACATGTCTAGGCAGAATTTGAGTTGGTGTAATAAACTGAAGTTTGGTCCTTTTGATGTTGCTGAAATCAGGAAGATTTTTAGGAATGTTGATGATACACTGTCATATGTCAGGAGGAAAATTTCTAATTAAAAGTCTGACTGGAAGTAAAACAGAGCTCTTACTCATGATTTGTTAAGCTGTGGTATCCAGCTTTCCATCAGCTCCTAGTTGCTTATGCTGGCACTCATGACTGTGGAGTGAATTGGGTCAGTCACTGATCTGGCTGAAAGGTAATTTTTTTGATGAAGCTAGCTTTCTAACAGGACCAATATATTATTTTGATCTGCCCCACAAGCATGCAAGGGCTAGACCTGGCATAGTGGAGGAATATCAGCTCTACTTTTCCAGCATCAGTGACAGTTTGGACTAATGAAAACTGATCATGAAATCACACTCTCTGTTAAGTAGGTGCAAATCCCAGTGTGGACACACTTATTTGGTGTCCAAGGACCTTAAGTCCAGGTTAAACCAGTTTCCTACTGAGGGCTAATTAAAGTGAAATAAATCTAGTCTAAACAGACTGTCCATATGTTTTGGAGTCTGTTTAAGAAAATATCATCCTAAATCAGACCATAAAATTGTGGGTGTAGGGAATCTTTTGGATGTGATGGTGAAGGAAACGAGGAAAAGACAGTAAAATTTATGAGGGCTCAATATTTGTCTCTATGAATTTGCACTAAATTACTCTTCAGTTTTGGAGGCAGGAAGGTACAGCAGCATCAAATCTTGTACTTTATGCACAGATTTAGCAATGAGAGTGAATCTGCAACCCAGCTCTAACTTGCAAATATGATGGCAAACTGAACCCTGTACACCTTATTAAGAAGGTATGGGGACAATGATTTACAGTGTTTTGCAACTGAAAGGTGAACTGAGTGTTGGGCTGTTCAATCTATAAGTTTTCTTTTGAATGCCTTTAATTCTTCTGCCTTCTGGATGATTGTTTATAATTGGGTCTTCCTTTGTAATTACTGTTTTGGATGATGCTGATCAACTATGAACAATTTCAAGGAAAGAACAGATAGATTTTTGGGGTGAGTTTTTAGTTGATTAGTTGGTTTGGGGTGGAGAATCTCCTTTTTAGAGGAGCTGTGTCTTGTAGGTCTGTTAAGCTACTGATCCCCTGTACTGTAGATTCAACTAGAGTAACTTAGCTTTTGTCTGCCATGCAGATTTACTATCATTTGAGCAAATAGCTAAGCTACTTGGCAAGATAAAGCAGTTCATGGGGAGGTCTGAGCTCTTGGCTGTGTCTGGTTCCTGAGTGATTTCATTTAAATTTAATAATTTAGTTTGAATATTCCTGCTTTGTAGTGCAGTCTTCCCTACTGCACTTCAGAACTGGTTAAAGCATATCTGACATTCCTAGTAATAGCAAAATTGGCTTATTTAGTCACTACAGAGGTCACAGTCAGTGCTGCTTTTGTCAGGCAGTGACTTTATAGATTCTTTCTTCTGGTGTATAGTAGCTCAGTTTCTGGAGGGTATTTCAGACTCCATTTTATGAGATTATTTTTAGCACTGGTGCTCTTCTTTCTAAGAATAATTGAAGACAGTGGTAAATATATTGTTGAATTCTGGTGTACGGTGGATTGTTTTTCATGAGGGCCCTGGCTCTTTTTAGTAAAAACAAACAAACAAATTTAAAGTTGTTAAGCATATTGAATGTTGTGACAAACAGTCCTTGTAATTCATGAGAAACAATCCCAATGTGAAGACAGCTGTCTTTCAATTTCTCTGGTTTAAACATCAGTTTCACTGAAAGATTAACATTGGCATTCAGTGGAAATTAAGCATCAAAGTTGTGTCACCCCTTTTTCTGTGGAGAGAGACAGTCAATTACTGTATTATCAGCTGCCTTGTTCTGTGTGTGGAGAAGGAAAGAACTCCTATGGAGCAATAGCCCCTCTCATTTTCTCTCAAAATAGCCTGGAATGGAGAATGAAGAAAGCAAAAAAAATTTGTCCAACAAAACAGGTTGTTCCTCTCTCTACATGCTTGTAAAAACATGCTTTAACCAGTCTTTGGGTCTTTGGTACTTTATTATGTAGGAGTGATAAAAGGAAGGAATGGAATAAGAAAACTTAGCCTTTTTTTTTTTTTTTTTTTTGAATTCCAGAGCTCAGTGGTGGGATGCCCAGCTTTAGGTTGGCTAAGCATGGTAGACTTCTATGGAAAGACATATTTCTGTAAATCATTAATACTTTTCTCAGATGAATGTTCAAAGATGTCAATCTTACTACATTCTTATCAATACACTCCCTATTGTGTACAGCAGATTAACAAAATCTGCCTTTCTCCTCTGAGAATGTACTTAGAATGGCGTTATTCATGCTTCAGGATAAAAAAATATTTTCATTGGCTTGTAGCCCATTGTTTTTGAAAGTTCAGTGGTTTTGTTTGATGTTTGTTTTTCTTATAAAAAGCCATTCTGGAGTTTCTTTTTGGTCCATCAGTGTTTAGAAAAAGAAAAAGGCAAAATTAGTGGCAATATAATAGTAATGGAGGAGAAGCAGACATGTCTTTTTTTTTTTCCTGCCTTCAGCATTGTGTTTTATCAGCATTTCTCTGATATCATTTGCTTAACAAGCCAGTGAATAATCTCTGCTTCAGAGGAGCCATTGTGTTCTTCTGTAATAAATGGAAGACAGCAAGATATAAATCTATGTTGTTTTCCGTATTCCAAAGAGATTTAGTTGATGACTGAATTCAGTGTCCCTCTTTGAATCATTGTTTAGTTACAGTATGTGTTTAATTTTTCAAGTGTTCCTCTGGTCCTCTGGTCTGGGGGGACTGCAAAAGAGGAATGGTAGTGTGTGGGGGGATTTTTGGGGGTGGGAGGTGGCACTGGAAGGAGTGCAGTGCTATTCTTTCCATGAATAATAGACCCCAGGCTACCAGATTAGGAGATACCTGTTTAGATACTCCCAGACTTGAACTACTGCACCTGCCTTTATTTATGAGAAAGGGCCAGCTTCAGCCATCCAGCTTTCTCCATGCGGGCCTTTGACTTCCTTTTATTTGCCTGATTAGCCAGGACCTAAAGCTGGAATCCTTTAGCTAAAGTTGCTTAATGTGTTTCCCATATTTTCCTTGCTGTTGCAGGTGTATTAGTTGGCAACAAAGCAGAAAGGTCTCTAAAGTGCAGGACATAACAGGAAAATTAAATTTTGGGGGCTACAGAGCTACTGTTAAAGTCTGATTTGTGATGTTAATTGTACCTAGTGACCCAGGGAACTGAAATATAGGCACACAGCCATATTAATAGCCTAGATGAAGAAAATGGCACCTATTCCAAAGAAATTATGAGTTTTAATAATGTTTGATCAATGTTAACCAAGACTGGTTCACAGTTTGTAAAACTTTTGAATGTCATTAGGAGTTGTGCACATTCCTACAGCAAATGTGGCTTTTATATATTTTGGGTAGATTTGGATAGAATATTTTTCCCAGTGTAAGTTCCTTTTAAATTTGGTTTGTTTTAAAAATACTCTAAAACAGTCCAAAGAAATATTTGCTGAACTTGGCAGCTGCTGTGCAGAAGCTTGCCTTTTTCTGTAGGGCATTAGGAATTATTTTAAAAGGCCAAATGAAAGTAATACTTTGGTGCCCAGTGTGCAGATACACAGCTCTGTTGCTGTAAAAAATGTTAAATTAGAACAGCGAGTTCTCCTGTTACCTAGTGAAATTTCACATGGAAATTTTTACAAAACTACAACACTGTATTTGCTTTACTTCTGGCATGTCTTCTTTTTAACATCAATGAGAATCATTTCTTGAGGGGTTTGGTTTCTTGGTGTCCAGTTGTATGAGGTTTGTTTTGTTTTATTTTTAAATTGTATTGGTGAAATTGTGCTGTAGTTCCAGAGGGGAAAACTTAAAGAGCATTTGCTCCCCAGGAATCCTTTAACAAAACAAAACAAAACAAATTGTTGTGTTTTTTTTTTGGAGGGTTTTGGGGGTTTTTGTATTCAGTGATTATGAGAACCTTGACATAAAGAATATGTATAGATATGGGTATCGTGGAAGAGACTGTCGAGCCAACGTTTACCTCCTTCCTACCGGAGAAATTGTATATTTCATAGCATCGGTGGTGGTACTATTTAACTATGAGGAGAGAACTCAGCGGCATTACTTGGGTCATACAGACTGCGTGAAATGGTTAGTATGTAACATTTGCATGTAAGTATGTGTGTAATAATGCAGGACTATATTCTTTTTTTATTCTCTCCTGCTATATGTATAAACTAATCAATGTCATCATAATTGTAGTTGTTTCCTATTTAATCAGCCCCAGTAGATTTCACTGTAGTAAACACTGCACAAACAAATGGTGCTAGAGCAGTCCATGCTAGGTCAGGATGTCTAACTTAAATGTAAAACAAGTGGATATGTAGACAGTCTAAGAGTGCCAGGTTGAAAAAAGGATCTTTGTTTGAGTTATTCCAGGTAGTTATCTCAGAAATTTAAAGCTGTTGTTAACTTAACTCTAAATCACTTGTTTACAGGCAGTATGGCAAAGGTGTAATTTTAAAAGAGAGCCAGAAAACCAAGTGGGAAACTGAGCAATCAGTTTCTCATTGTTGTTAAAGCTGCCCCATCCAAGTATTGAGACAGTCTGGGAATTCAGAAAGAAGTTTTCAAAAAAAAAACAAACTAGAGAAGCAGGAAAATTGAAGGCAATGCCATTGTGGGTGCAAAGGCAGTTACTGAAGTTGCTATGTTAGTCTAAAAAGTAGTGCACAAAGTATAATGATGAACATTGTACTGTACTGTACCTGACTGGAGAAAATTTGATATCAAAAGGTCTTTTCTTCTGGCTGTGTTGTGATACATGTAATTGCTTCCTGTGGGAGGAATGCTGCCAGTCTTGTGTGCTTCACTTTCACTCATTCATAAAACAGGACTGAATTGTAAATTTCTTTAGTGTCCATCATTCTAACTTCTTCAGGCTTCCCCCCACTTCCCCTTTCTTTTTTTCAAAGGCATTCTTCATCTTTGTAATTTTACAGAGAAAGCAAATAAGAAGGTAGGTAAAAAATCCCTAGGACTGAGAGGATATATACTTTGAAATCTGTTGTTTTTTTTTTTTTACATCGGCTCCAAAGCAAAATGTGATAAGCAAGAGCAGCTTTTTACTTACACTAGTAGTGCACCCTATTTCATTAGTACAATTACGTTAGTAACTCATTTCCAGTGGTAGTAACCCCTGACTCCTGGGTGCACAGGCAAGCCCTCATCCAATTTTTCTTGCCTTTTTTCCCCCCAGATTCATGATATCTGTTACTTGAGGCATAAAATACACTACAGTGTTTATAAATATGGCACATAACTATGTACAGGAGGTTCACTGAGAGACAATGTAGATTTTGTTACAGGGGACTCCCAATGTAGTGCAAACCTTGGATTGTCAGAGCACATGTGGAGGTGGCTCTCCTGGCACTCCTGACTGTGTGCCAGCAAACATTGCAAGAGCCTAATTAACCCCTCAATACAGTGTAATGAGGTAGTCTAACAAAAACATTCAAGCTGTCTCAATAAAGTGGGATTTAGGATCATAAGTATCTTCATGGGCTTCTGTTGAGAAACAAACAAAAATTTACAGAAAAACCTCTCAGTTTTGAAGACCTATGACAGCAAAAGCAAGTCATATTTCTGTCTGTCTTAGTCTTGCAGTTCATCCAGACAAAATTAGAATTGCAACAGGACAGTTAGCTGGAGTGGATAAAGATGGAAGGGTAAGTAATAGAGCTGTTGAGCAGTAGTATCTTGTTTTGAAAATCAGGAAAAAGTGGTTTGAGTTTTTTTATAATCATCACTTTCTGTTTGCAGTTTATTTTGTGTACTGCATTTACTGAGATATTTCAACATTTCTCAAGTAACAGCCTATACCTCTAGCAAAAGACAGTAACAATGAAGCACTCAACCACACATCAAAAAGAGCAGAAGCTCATAAAGTCCTTTATTTGTGTCATAGGAAGTGCAATTTTAATTCTACAAGGAAATCTGAAACTTGTAATTGATTTATAAGGCCACATAATTTCTGTCGCATTACTTTCAATAAGTCTTCTGCCAGAGGAGAACAAGTCCCCAGTACTGTGGGTCAGTATACTCTTAAGGCTTCATGGAAGAGGAAAACAACTTTGAGAATTCATGGAAGGTGTGCCAAGTTTTCCTATAAACTTACTCATTTGAGATCAAGTGCATTTAAGTGCTCTTGTCTCTGGCTCTTGGCATACTCTGTCAGAATTTGAATAATTGGATTATTTTTATGAAGTTATAAACAGAGGGGGGGGAAAAAGACACTATACAGTATAGAAATATGTTAAATATAACCCTTTTTTAGATGTTCAACTTAATTTCTTAGAATTTTTTAAGAAATTTATGTGAATGCATAATGTTATGATTTCCACTGAGCATTTTTTGACTCTTGTTAGAGCTGGTTGTTTTTCTATCTGCATAGTGATTTATTGTCACTTCCTATTGTGAACACTGTCCTTAAGCCAACTTAATTCCCACTTTATTTGTGATTGTTTCACATTTATAAGGCTAAGCTGGTTTGGGATAGTAGTTGTATGAAATATAACCATGGACATTCTCATTGAGTGGCTGGTGAGGGTTAGGAAGCTCGATGCACTAGGGTTCGTTTCTTTTATTTTCTTTTTTTCCTACTTTTTATATAAAAGGAAAGGTTTGATCATTATTTTCAGTTGTTGCATAATAGTGCTAGGTCTGGGGTCTGAAATGCAAGATGACTCTTCCCTTACTTGTTCAATGACTCAAATTGGTCAAAGTCTTTCAACAACTACCAAATGCCACTATATTTATTCTCCTGCCCTCGCGGCAGCGCTGCCGTGTTTGTAGCTGAGACACAGGGAGCAGCATGTCTCCACTCTCACCTTCTGACTCTAAAGTTGGTATCCAACAGCATCATTAGCAGAGATCATCCTGCATTTTGGGCTGCAGTTTATAACTCAGGTAGTATCTGCTTAACAAAACCTGGCACGGGCATCCGATGCTTCCACTGTTGCTGATGCTGTTTGTTCCATTGCTTTCTCACGCAGCCTCTGCAGCCCCATGTTAGGGTATGGGACTCGGTGAGCCTCGTGACACAGCAGGTTATCGGCCTCGGCACTTTTGAGCGCGGAGTGGGGTGTTTGGATTTTTCAAAAGCGGTAAGATGGGTGCAGTGACTCGGTGTGTTAAATAATTTGTCCAATCCTATGTAAACGGGAAGGAGATCTTTGGAGATTTTGCGTGCGCTGGTCTAGCTGATCTCTTTTGGTATTTAAAAGTGTGTCAGTAAAGTTCATGTATACTTTAGAAAACGAGCTGACAGTAAACTATCTGGAAAAACAGGAAATGACATATGTAAAATTGCAATGACAAACTGGCACTGTAAATAAATATCAGGCAAGAAAAACTTAACTAAAAGTTGAATTCCATACTTTAGTTTTGATTCTGAGGGGCTTGGTTCTTTTTTTGTTTCAGTGTTTAAAACAAGTTTGTTAGTGAGGTTCGTGAAGACAAATTTTAGTGAATTCTGATAGGAGGGTTAACTGTCCTGCTTGCTCACCTGGAGTAGGTTTTTATCCACCAACAGGAAATTTAAAAAAACTCCTCACATTATCTTGTGCTGGTTTTTTCCTGAGAAGCAGCTTGTTCTCTTTTTTCCTCTACTTTTACATAGAAAAAAAATAGAGTCGTTCTTACTGGGCCCACAAAATTTATCAGAAAAATCAGTAGCATATAGAGATGCACTACTTGGAGTGGATAAAGTTCTCACTTCAAGATTAGCAGTGAGTTGGGGTTTTTTCAAAACATGTGCATATTTTAATCTTTAAGCTGCCATTGTATTTTCACCAAAACACTGAGACATATCAGAACTCCTGAAAACCTAGGCTGGATTCTTGCATTCCAGCAAGGAAAATTAATACATGTGAAAAATAAAAAAATTGAGAAAAACAATGTCTACAGTATTTTGCTAACAAAGGAAGAGACTTACAGAATAGCTGAGGTGGGAAGAGATGTCTGGAGTCACCTCATCCACTGTGTTACTCACAGCAGATTCAGTCAGAGCAGGCTGCTCAGGGCTGTGGTCCAACTGGGTTCTGGGTATCTCCAGGGGTGGACACTCAACAGTGTCTCTTGGTGACCTGTTGAAAAGGAATTCTGACACTCTTGCTCTAGTTTCACTTAACATTGAAGTGTTGCTAGATTAGTTATAGTAAGTTTTGTGTTTCAGTAAATAAGACTTTTTTAAAATAGAGATTAGCATAAATAAAATAGAATAACTTGAAAGTATTACTGTCATTCCTGTCACTAACAAACCAAGAAAACTTATGAACTTGGATGCATTTTTTCTCAAGGTGAATAAGAATGCATTCCATCATTTTTAAACCGAAACAAATGAAAAAAAACCTCAAGGAATTTTTGAGGTCTAGAATCTAGTTTTTTTAGTTCTGTTTTGCAGCTGAAGCTGATTTTGATACCTTGTTCCAGTCTCACACAATTTCTTGCTGTACTGAAACAGTTTACATGCAATATCTAGAAACTGTGTTTTTACCACATAATTTATTAACCCCCACAAGAGCTATGTATATCTCCAGTGCTGTCTTCAGTGTTCCCTTCCACTTAATAATTCACATATATATTTGTATAATAATGTTCATAATTATGTTTGGGACTAATTATTCCAGCCACCTCTAGTTTCATAATTTGTTAAAAATGCAATTGAACTGCAAGAATCAACTTTAAAATAATTAAGGTCTCTAAATCTTTCTAAAAATGTCAAAAAACCCCCAACTGACTTGTGCAAGTATGTATTACTGGGAAAAAGTATGGTTTTGTTCCTAGATTTTCTGTCTGTTCTTTTAATTACATGTAGCCATATTTACCATTTTGTTGTAAAATGGTTCAGAGTAAGTGGTTTCAGTTATTTAATACTGTGGGTGCTGATCTTCCTGCTCTGTAAGCCTTGTTTTATTCAGAAAGTGTTACCTTTGCAGCAGTTTTACCAACTACATGATGAAACTGCTGGTACTTTATATACCATGAAGGAAAAACAAGATGTGCTTACAGAAATTGATAATGTAAGGGTCTGTGTGTTTGATGGTGGCATTTAAGAAAAAAACATAAGTGGAGCTGTTTGTCTGTCCTCTGAGATTTGAGGAAAAACAAAATATTTACAGATTAGAAAAAGGAAAAAAAACCCCAAACAGCATAAAAAAAAAAAAAAGAAAGACTTTGTAAGATAATTTTAAAGCTTTGCTAGAATATTATTTGAGCTTGTAATTACTTTAAAGTACTTGGCTTATATTTTTATCTTTGTTTTATTTTTAATACTTCTGCCCGATTTTTAAATGGAATATGATAGTACTTGGTCAGCTCTTCTTTTTTTTTTCTCTTTTTCCCATTAGGATTCTGGTACTCATTTGTGTGTAATTGATGACTCTAATGAGCACATGCTTACGGTGTGGGATTGGCAGAGGAAATCAAAAATAGCAGAAATAAAGGTAATTTTCAAACAAATTAATATTCTGAAATACAAGTGGTTTTATTCCCATAAATACAATAGTTTATGAGACATTTTTTATGTTAGTTGGAAACTGCAACTGTATAATAATGCTGGCTTGTGTAAGGGTACCAAAGAAATATATTTTTAACTTGTATAATGGAAGGAGTTTGAGTATTGAAACGTTTTTAATTTTGTTTTACTCATCCTTAAGAGCCAATTCAAATAGCAGAATTATATGCTGTTTTCTTAATTTAAGATAAATAGATCCTAGGAACTTTAGAAAACTGAAGTGATGATTCAGTCTGTAGCTGTTTGAAAAAATAAAATACTTTTAGACATTCCTTATGTTATTTTTGCCTGAATCAAATTCCAGTCATTGAATCTCAGTACATGTGTGTCTTGAAGTCCTAAATACTTTGGTAGATTGCAGTCTTGTATGCTTTCCTGTTTCTTTTTTAACCTTTCTAAATTCCAGACCACACAGATGTGTTTAGAGGTGTTGCACTCAGTGTTTCACTGGAACACTCAATCCTTCATGTTATACAGTATCAAAGAAGGAAATCTTACATGCACGTGAAACTGTGTGGTTTTAATTTTTTTTTTATTATGCTCTACAGCCATTCATGTCTGTATCACTACAAACTTGCCATTTTGGATAACAAAATCTGTTTGGTTTGACGCATTTTCTTTAGATTATGTTGACCAATACTAATTGTATTCTATTCTGTAAATTTTAATTTAAGTATTTGTCAGCATTTTCTTATCCTTCCTGGTATTTTATTTGAAGCTATTTGGCATGTGCCTTATATTTCCCATTTACTGACATCATGTTTTGACTAATTTTACTCTCCAGGAGGTTCCTTGTTGTTTCAAAATTGATTAAAACAGGTTCACCAAGAATAGGTTACACAGGATCCTGTCCAGGCGGGTTTTCAGTATCTCCAGAGAAGGACACTCCACAACCTCTCTAGGCAGTCTGTTTCAAATTTCAGTAAATACATTGATGCATTTAGTTTAATGTTTTGTAGTGATTGCCTCCAGGAGATTTGTCTTCAAAGGCAGTTTTGTTGAATATCCATTAGAAGTTAAATAAATGACCAGTCAGTTTGTTATGTTTGTAAAATCTATTGGTAAAGGATGAAATACTCTAAGATGTGAGTAATTCACTAACATTATATGCAGCCAGTAAAAATACAAAGTGGGTCCCTGTGTTTCAGAGTTGAGTTATGCAGGCTTCTCTTTTTCTTCGTGAGAAGGAAAGGAGAAAAAGTAAGAACTCAAAAGAATTTTTATAGAATTTCAAAAAGAGAATGATGAATATAATCCTACAGTGTTATTGTTATCTTACTTGCCTC
>JAWWLZ010000118.1:24170142-24243167 GCA_035041345.1 Poliocrania exsul
CAAAAGAATTTTTATAGAATTTCAAAAAGAGAATGATGAATATAATCCTACAGTGTTATTGTTATCTTACTTGCCTCTGTTGCAGCTTTGTTATCCAGATTAGCAAACTAGTCAGCGTAAAAATTAAGGAGGGTTTTCAATCCCAAGGAGCGCCTTTTATACATTATTCACTTTCCTTGGCAGAAGTCTTAGCTATTCCAGAAAGAAGCAGCTTCTGTGATTTGAAAGGAAATGTAAAACCTTGCCTTGTGTACTGAAGTTTAATAAAGATCTCTGAGTGTGAAAAATCAATATATATAAAATATGTGCAGTCATTCAGACAGTTGATTTAGCAGAGAACACTTGCGAGTACTTTCAAGCATACAGTGAGCTGTCTATTTCTCATCTCTCTATTCTAAAACTTGCACGTTTACATGGGTTTCTAGTAGTTAATGTCTAATCTGAATAAATATTTTTCCTGTTGTTATTATTTCAGACTACAAATGAAGTTGTTCTTGCTGTGGAATTCCATCCAACCGATGCAAATACCATAATAACATGTGGCAAATCTCATATATTTTTCTGGACCTGGAGTGGCAATTCATTATCAAGGAAGCAAGGGATATTTGGGGTAATAATGTCTTGATTCCAGGACAGTTTTGGGAATCACGTTTTCTGTACCTTTGCTTCTTTGTTACCATGTGCTGTTTGAGCAGAGAAGTAAACAGAGTATACAGGGTATAGATACATTTTACTAATTATGTAACAACTACAAGCAGTTACCCTTTTATTTTGCTTATTTTCTTTCAGAAATATGAAAAACCCAAATTTGTTCAGTGTTTGGCCTTTTTGGGAAATGGTGATGTGCTCACTGGAGACTCAGGTGGCATAATACTTATATGGGGCAAAACTACTGTAGAAGCTACTCCAGGAAAAGGACCTAAAGGTAGGATACATTTGTTAATCATGGATTTTAGATAGTCTGTAGAAGACAAACATAAAGGGTTGAATTAGAAAAGGAATAAGGAAACAGGCCTGGCTCAGAGCCTACACTTCCTATAATTAACAGGTGGTACTAAACTCCTGCAAGTCTTAAAAATTTCCTGACTTAAAAGCAGTCTAGAGTTTCTCAATAATTAATGTGTGCCTGAAATTTATCTGAATTTTTGCAGTTTTAAAAAAATGTAGTTAATTAGCTTTCCTTTCATCCTATGATTTGAAAAAGGCTGTAGGATCAATCTGAGGATTCTGCAGGCTACCTTTGCCTCTAAAGGCTTATGTTGTCCCATGCTTAGTCTCAGAGGAATACCATTAAGTGGTGAAGCTGACTTTAATAGTACTTGGATGTGAAGAAGAATTACGGTGCTTACTTGTACCAGTTATGTGAATAACAGTTTCTGGTTTAGCAGACACTCAAGTCTTGCCTGTAAAGTATGCTTTGAAAAAAAAAAAAAGGCAACAAAAACATTTTATTTGAAAAGTTAGAGCAAAGCTTTTGTAAAAAAGAAAGGAAAATGATTTGTTACCAAACATATGCAGACCTGGCACAGCTGAGCCCTAAGGTAACTCATAAATTCAATGATAATTTATTTTACTTGGCAGCTATTTCAAACACTCTGGTTTAAATTGGTATGCCAGGAAAACATTCATGTAAAAAGTAATTTTTTAATGGTAAGTCTGTTTTTGTAGGTAAATCTTTTTCTTGTCTTTCAAGATGAATGCAATGGAAAAGTAATTTAAGAAATTATGTGATGTTTAATTTTTAATTTCTTGTGCAAAAATAATCTTCCCATATAATCTTAAAAGTTATCAAATAGAACATTTATTTACATAGGCTTCACTAAATGTTGGTTTATCACATTAGGTTGGTCAGAGGACTTGATCTCATACTCTTTTTCACAGTCATGAGAGCACACTGATTTGGACTGATTTGAACCATAGACGGAATTAGCAAAGTTTAACTCATGTTTAGTTGGATGGTGTTTTTTAGGCTCTTAAAAATATGCAGCACTGGAATCTTGTTTTGTTTGGTTTTTTAAATATACATTCCAATTAGCTTGCAAAAAGCTTCTTTTTCTACCCTTGCTATTTAATTTTCTCATCTCTTTCTTCCCCGTGTTTTGCTTCAGGTAGACTGCTGTCTTGACAGATGCCAAATGCTGATTGTACTGTTTTTGAGTGTGGCAACATCCAGCATTAGATACTAGGTTCATGTATCTTGGAAACTTTGCTAGAAGTAATTTACTTCTTATTCTCCCAAGACCATAGACAACAAGTCTTTGGGTTTCTTTTAATAAAATAACTTTACTTCTTTTCTAAATATTTTTTTACTCTAAAGGACAGTTTCTCTTGCATCTGGAAAAACTGTTCCCTTGGATAGCAGAGAACTGAAAGCATTTCCAAATTGTTGTTCTTGCCTTCACAGGTTGTAGGACAATCAATCTCAGAAAAGTTTCTCTTCAGAAAGGCAGGCCCCTTGTTTTGTCTTTTTGTCCTATAAGAAAACACTACCACCTTGTGTTTGCAATACTAATGCAATACCAAGAGCCTAGTGGTCCAAATGTAATTATTTATTATACACTTACTTTATTCTTCTGTGAAAAAGCAAAGCTTCTTGTAAATCCCAGGTGAAAAAGTGATTAGTGTTCTTTATTATTTTCTTTTTTGTGCATATAGGAGTATATCAGATAAGCAGACAGATCAAAGCCCACGATGGCAGTGTGTTCACACTGTGTCAAATGAGGAATGGGATGCTGCTGACTGGAGGGGGGAAAGACCGCAAGATCATTCTGTGGGATCATGATTTGAATCCTGAAAGGGAAATTGAGGTAAGAAAACAAAAGTGACAAGGAATTTGCCTTGAACAAGGTATTGGCTAGCAAGACAGCCTTCCCCATCCTCTGGAGGATGACAGAATACCTGCTGGTTGCTGTTTCTTAAGGGGATAACAATGTTTTATTATAAGAGTGTTTAAATTTTAGCCTATTAATGAGCCTGTTTGGGGCCTGAGTTCTATATTTAATCTGAACAGAAATTTTAAGTGTTTTCTTTCCTCCAAAACTCTTCTTAGTATTTTTTATTCATCCTGTTTGAGGATATTCCTTAGTATCACCTGTATTTTTGTTAAGCTTACCTGTCTGGAGAAAAATAATGTTACCAGCATTTGAGAGTTTTATTAGAATGTTTGACGTAAGGTAAACAGATGGTAGGATATATATTGGTATTCTGTTATAATTAATGGTTAATAAGCTATGATGAGGAACTTCTTTTAAATTCATCCTAATACAGGTGCTCAGTAAATATCTATGTTCTTTGTGATGTGCTAATATGGGAGTGCTAGGTCAATAGGGATGAACTGGAAAAAAGTGTGTATTTTGGATTTTAAAGTACGTTTTGTTTTTCCCTGATCTTGAAATAATGTCTTCTTCTTCAACCAATGGTTTACTCCATTTACCTAATGTCCATTTATAGCAGCATTTTTTTCTTGGCACTTATTTAAGTTTGATCTAGAGTTTGTTATTGCCTTGAATCTAATATTGACATTTAGAAAACATGGATGAGAGAAGTAAGCATTGACTATCTTATACAGTTCTTAGACTGAAGTAACACACTATTCATGTCAGTCTCTGTTTTCTTTTTGTTGATAATACTATATTAAAGCTATTTTTTATGTTGCTAGAACCCTGACTGATTTTTCTATCTTGTGTGGCTAATATTAGTGTATTTTCTAAGAGAAATCATTTAGAAAACCAAACAATTGCACATTGTAAAATAGAGCAGTGTATTAGAATTCAAGGCTGCAATAAACAAAGTCATTAAAATTCAGGGTCATTGCTGACATAAGGCATATGAACATTTACTTAAGGCTAATCAGGAAGCATTAAGAAAATCAGGAAGCATTTACTGTGTCCTACAAGATATTTCTTGTTTTTCAGAATGTGTTTTGGAAAGTAAATAGTAACTGTGTATTATTCCTTTCCTTATAAGATGAGTTGTAAGGTTGAGGAGTGCATATTTTTAATGTATCTGACAATTAACAGCTGTGTAATTTAATTTGTAATTTTTTCTACTGAGACTTATTAAAATGACATAACTGTGATTGTCTGCCTGTTTTATACCTGTACTTAACAAATGGATGAGATAGGTTTCAGGTCAAGTCCTGATGTAGGTTATACATGATTAGATTGTTCCTTTTTACTGAGTCAACTCCAGATCTGGTACTACCATTGTGTACTATTTGTGATCTTCAAAAATAAGTACCTGTCAAGATGTGTGATGTGGTTTTAGAGATGTTTCTTTTCCTAGGTTCCTGACCAGTATGGAACAATCAGAGCAGTAGCAGAAGGAAAAGCAGATCAGTTTTTAGTGGGTACTTCACGAAACTTTGTTTTGCGGGGAACATTTAATGATGGTTTCGTAGTAGAGGTACAGGTAAGCACAACTCTTTGGTTTTTTTTAACTATAACCCAAAAATGTAAGCAGGTTTTCCCTGCTGATGTGTTATTTCAAGACTCTTTATTTTATTCCTTGTTAAATCATATGTGATTTCTTTCTAGGGACATACAGATGAACTCTGGGGACTGGCATCTCATCCTTTCAAAGACTTATTTTTAACATGTGCCCAAGATAGGCAAGTTTGTATGTGGAACTCTGTGGACCACACACTGGAATGGACCAGGCTGCTAGATGTATGTCAACCCTTTAATGTTATATATAAAGCTGGCAAATAGGGAAAAGCATTGTTTATTTCATATTTTGGCTGGTTCTGTCCTAATATCCAAGCAAAAGGATTTTTTACACAGACTTTCAAGATGTTCCCTAGTGCATGTCACTGATACTTTAAAAGAGAAGCTCTCTGAGGATTAGCATGCTGATAACTGATTGGTTTTTCCTGTGTCAGTTCACCTCAGATTTTTAGGATAGCTTTGGTATAAGGAGAGGTGTTTGACTTTCAGGAAGAGGTTGGGTGAATAATGTGTGTGTCCCTCTCTGTTCAGGAACCAGGGCACTGTGCTGATTTCCATCCCAGTGGAGCAGTGGTCGCGATAGGAACACACTCGGGCAGGTAAGCACCTTTCAGCTGAGTTCCGATGATTGGAAGTTGGAAGGAGATGGTTTAATAGGATGCGTCTTCTAATTGGAATTAATTTGCTTTTTATTATTTTATCACTTGAGGTAATGAAGCCTTAAAGACTTGGTGGAAGGGAGCAGATCATCTTTTATATAAGTTAGATGAAGGCAGAAGAATTATTTTACTATTGTGAGACTGGTTTGGGGTTTTAACAACTCCTTCACAAAAGTCCAGATCTTGACCCTTTTTTTTTTAACTATTTTTTCTTTGCAGGGGTTTCCATGAGCACTCCTTATTGTCTTTACCAAGTATCTTACTTTAATAATAATATGTGAACATTACAGTAGTTTGTAAGACACGTACGGTACAGATCTTTCTCTTTCCCAAATCAAACACACTTGCAACATTTTAAATTGAGGTGGAGAGACAAGAGAATAGTCTTGTATTTTGCTTTTTGGGTAAGACAGAGTTCAACATGGCACATTGCTGCAGTGAGGTGATACTGAACTGTTCCTATTCTTTCTGAAATTGTTGTATATTTGAAAGCTGTCAAAGCAAAAGCTGAATCTTTTTAACTCAGGCTTTTTTCAGTGGTGGAAAAAGTTTACTTCATAGGCAAATTCTGACTTGCTATCATCTCCCAAGAAAGGAGTACCAATGTACCAGTTAAAAGGGAAAAAAGGATATTCATAGCATTAGAAAAGTGAGAGGAGCGGATACTAAATCAACAAGTGTTTTTATTCTATTTTTAATTATACCTCGTGGTTGATAACTTGATGACTAGTGCATGTAAGAAAATTGGGATTTTTTTGTTTGTTTAATTCACCCACTAGAATTTTTTTTTATATCTAACTCATGCCTAAAAATCATTTGAAGTTTGGTTTTTGGAAAGTGCTGGGCATGTGCAACACCCTTTAACTTCCTAGGAAAAATAAAGAGCTAAATATTTTTAGGGAGTTTTCTTCTCCAAGATGAAGATGCAGTCTGCACCAAATTCATTAAGTATAACATTAGGCTAGAAAACCAAGTTTGCCATCCTAAGAAAAACCTTGCTGAGCTCTTGTATATTTGATTACCATGTTGTATCTTTCCAATTACTCTTACAATTATAAACATTAAATTGAACAAATGTTTCTATCTTCATTAAACAGAGCAGGACATACAGTCCTAAGAGTACTTGAAAGAGGGAAAAGGTAAAAAAAGGTCAGTTTATGCTTCTTCAGAGTTGTTAAACATTTTTGAACTTAAATCAAAGCACAATTGAGCCAAAGCATTCAGTATTTTTTTTTGTTTTCTGCATTTGACTGACTTCCTCTCCCAGAGCACTTAATGTTACTTTTTAACTTCAACACTTTTCAGTTTAAATACTTATTTTTAATTTACTTGAGGCAACCAGTTTATACTATGTTCAGGAAGTTTATGATGATGGCCTTGGGGTATTTTGGCATTTTTTACCCTGTTCTTCTGGGAAGTAGGCAGTTATATTTTCACCATTATATTTTGGTATGTTCTGAAATTGCATGATTCAATGATAGGTTTGAGATACACAAATGAAACTGAATCTAAATGAGACCTGGTAAATGTACAAGTGGATGAGAAATAAATGGAGTTGTGAGTCAAGATAAACAAAACAGTTTTAAAATTACTGACTAACCAGCAGCATCATGCGGTGCTTTCTGTGCCAGATAATCTGGTCCAAGGGAGTTATTTCCCAAGGAATGAGAGCTGCATGATATATCTTGATTAACATAGGAGAAAATAATCTTAAACTCATAACAAGTCGTTTAATAATTTGATTCATAGCCGAAAAATCTCTAAGCAAATATTAAATTAGTCTAATCTTTTCAGAACTCAATAAACACAAACCTTGGATTTGTCTGTTACCTTTCTGGTGCTGCTCAGCTTCCAGTACAGAGGTCTGTAAGACAGGGGCAGGAAATGGAGCACTAAGTTGGTTTTGCTGGTTAAAATTGTAACATCTAAAGAAAACTGAATTTTCTACCTCTCTTCTCATTCTTTTCTGTTGTTTCAGAGTGCTGTGTTTTTTATTAGGCCAAATGCCCATGCTTTTGGTGTGTTTTTCACGTATCACTTCCCATAATGAGTATTTTGGTATCATTTCCCTTTTTGTGCTGTCTGCAAGTGATGTACTGCAGGTTTTGTTACCACTTCTTTAAATATCTGCTGTGTGCCTGAGGTTGTTTGGAAGTCTGGTTTGGAGAGAAGTAATACTTTTTGTGGATCCTGCTGTTTGCTGAAAAGCCACAGCTGGAAAACTAAAAAGGAATGGCTGGTGGAAATCCTACCACAAAAGTGGGTTTTCCAAGGCAGTATACAGATCCTTTTTCCATGCTGCCAGTGGTATTATTTGCAGGGAAGTAGACCATTCTGGGACTAATCATGTAGAACATCTTGAATGCTAAGCATATGAGTATTCAAAGGCACTGCAGAAAAAGAGACTAACAAGATGCTTACAAAAGTACTACCATTATTAAGAAAACTAAAGGCTGGAGGGCAAGATCAGTGTAAGCCAGAGCCACAAGGAAGTAAATCAGGCAATACAGCTACTGAGATTTTTTTAGTTCAGCATCTTTTATTGTATTAAGATGAAGAAGCCTAAATATCTTAGGGGTCCTTGTAAGATGGGTGGATTTGTGCACTCTGATTAATGCCTTGCAGGATCAGCATTCAGTATTAACTAAACATGGGAATTGAAAATGTAAGTGCGAAACTATATTGCTGCTTTGGCATACTGTTTCACTGGTGATTTAATCAGAAAAATTCTACCTTTACAGATGTGAATTATCAGTAATACATTTTTGTCATGGGTAGAATTTGTTTTCCATAAGAGAATAGTTTAAGGGGTTTTGTTCCTAAAACCATAGATTTTTTTTTTTATTTTTTAAGATAGGTTATTAGTATTTTTTTAAAAGCAAAGAAATGAGAAGACAAGAAATAGATGAAAATGGCACAAGTGGTTTTTTAGTGTGTGAACTCACAAACAAGTTAAGGATGTTTTCTTCAGTAACAATTGGGAGGAAAATCAATAAAAACCAGAAAAAGTGGAAAAGGCACTATCTTAGAGCTGGAATACCATTCCTCCATTTATTTTTTTCGTCTAATCTGTGGATCAGAAGTTCACTTGGAAGCTAAGCTTTGCACTTCACAGCCCTTAAGAGTTTTTTTAGGTCAGCTGCCATTTGGATGTTGCATACTTTCATGTGGGAAGGAAGATCCTCTCCCACAATGGCTGTTTGCAAGAAGGGCCTGTGGGGGATGCCAATGAACTGTAACTGCTAGACTGGCACATTTCATGGAGATGGGCTTTCATCTGGCAATTGCGTTGTTTGCCACAGCATTGGGAGGACTTGGAAGATTAAAGAGAGCATTTCTGATTATAGATTTCAGCTGTGGAAGCATCAAGAAACAGCTTTACTATATGTGACCAGTGTTTTCTTTCTTGAATTATTATCAAAATTATCACAGTGCTCTGACTCTTTCTTTGGACAGATAAGGTTGCTGCTAGTATCTCCTGTTCAGAAGAATTTTTGGAGAGGGACTGATGTCACAAAATGCAACTTCTTGATGCCAAATGCAATTTAGTGTGCTCTCCTAAGAGCAGCAGAAGTTTTGCTTTGTGTTTGATACCACACAATACCACCTCTGTGCTTTCAGTAAAATGGGGGCAGTTTGCATGTTTTTTGCATCTGTATTTTAGGCTTTGGGTGTTGTTTTTTTTTTTACATAATGTTGACTCTGGAGGATTATGTGATTCAGGTGATAGCCTCAAAGAACAAACCTAAACAGCCGGTCTCAGGACCAGCATCAAGAGCCATGTTCCTGCTGCAGTAGCCTCCCTACTCGCCCTGGTTATGTATTTTGGGGCAAAGGTGGCTGAGCCCTTCCCTTGGCTGTCTGGAAAAACCACTGTGCAACATGATCACTGTGGGAGGGTGTGGAAAGGGAGGTACCCATCTGGTTTATGGAAGACTGCTTTTGGTTGTCACTGCACTGATCATCAGTTTTTACATACAGGTACCCCAATTATGCTGCTCAGGATAAGCAAACAGGGATCATGCTGTATCATCTTGCTAGATAAACAGATTTTTGTTGGTTTTCTGGGGGTTTTTTTGAGGGGGAATTTTTGGGTTCTGGGGTTTATTTTGTTTGTGCTTTTTTTTTTTAATTTTATTTTGGTTTATTCTTTAATATCCACTCCCCTATCAGGCTTATCAACCAGGTAACATTTTGATGAACTGTTTGACAGGGCCAAACTGTGGCATAGTTTGAACTAAATATCAGTGTAGCAACTTGTAACTCCTAATGCGTTCAGAGAACCTACAAAGCTTCAGTAGATTTCGGTGTAGACTGGAAATCACAAATCCTAGAGGATTACATCAGAGAGACTCTCAGCATGGTTTCTACTGCTGTTGCTGTCCAGTGCAAATGTGTTAGCTATTTTCCACTTATTCCATCTGTCTTCCACACAGATTATTCAGCAGTCCATGGCATGCTGGGTTGTTTTCTCTTTTGTTTTTTGGGTGTTTTTTTTTTTTGTGGATGATGTTCAATTTTGTTCATGTGGTTCTCTAACCACAAGCTGATTCTACGCCATCGGGACCGGGCTGCTTTCCAGATGCCGAGCTGTTGGACACTGGATGAGCACAAGCTGGAATCTCATCTCCATCCATAGAAAGCAGCAATGTGTATTGTTGTTCCTGGAGTTTATTTTACAGCTTTGTTGCAGTCCTAGGCTTAGCAATGTTCCACTGGGTTCACTATGAGACAGAAGGTGAAATTGCCTTTCTCATTTCCACAGTGTGTCAGCTCACCATTTACCATTAGGGATAGAAACCTGACTATGAAATCAGAATTTTGCAGCACAGAAGTTAAATTCTCAGTACAGCTTCAGTGTATTTAGCCATATTGACAGCTTCTGGTTTTGTGATCTATGTGTATGAATATATTTTTTTATTAAATTGTTATTGTCTCTCTGTTGCTAATGTTCTTTTTATTTAGGAGTTAGGTGGGGATCAGAACCATTGCAAAATGCTCAGGTTCTGCTGATCTTGAACATCATTCTGTCAGTGGCCATTTCAATGCATGTGTCAGTGCATTTTTGTAAGCGTCTCTGGGCTTTTTGCATATGCCTCATAAATAATACAGCAGGTTAAAAGTTACTGTTAAATAATAAAAAATGCAATTCATTACCTTAGTTATAAATCATCCAACCAGGAAATAAAAAATTAAATGCTAGGTTATGAACCATGAAATTTTAGTGAATTCCTTCTTGTGTTGCTAAAATTATTCATAGAAATGGAGAGGACTGAGAGGAAAATACCAAATTAGAATGTATTTAGTGTTTAAAATGAGCTTGGAAATGTTTTCCACTTTCACCACTTCTATTTTTATTTTTTAACTTCTCTTCATAAAAACTGTAAGATCAGTTTTTGTATCAAAGCTGCTCTTCAAAATAGGGAAGAAGTAGAATAAAATTCAGCTGTAGCCTTAAGTCTTCATGATGATAAGATACTGTCATGTTATCTGTATGGTAGCATGTTTATCATCCAGTAGAAATTTTGGTGATTACTGCAGTGTTCAGGGGAAGGGGAAAAAAGTTGAACTGTATTTAGAATCTTTTATGTATTCTTCACTGAAACTTGTACTGCTTTCTGAACCACAAAAGTGTTCCATTAAAAACAGATGTGTGCTATGCTGCCCTTGAGGGACTAGCTTGAGAAGATGAAGGCAGGCAGTGATTATCGCTCTTTTCCTTGCTGTTTTGTTCAGTGGAAGTGATACTCAATGAAATTCTCTCTCTAGGTGGTTTGTTCTGGATGCCGAAACGAGAGATCTGGTTTCAATACACACTGATGGCAATGAACAGCTTTCAGTGATGCGCTACTCAGTAGGTAGGCAGACTTGTACCTTCAGAATAATTCTGAGAAATCTGATATATATTCTATTAACTGGTGTTAAACTAGTCCCCAGTCATTAGAAAAGGCACAGCTCTGAAAAATTGTTTCAGATGCTTAATATATAACTTAATATATAAATGCGTATTTTGCTTACAGACCTGTTTGTGTGTGTTAAACCTTAGAGTATTGTAACTGCAAAGATTATTGTTGCCTTTCTCAGCCTTTCCTTCATGATAAACTGTGCTGTTATAAATGTTAGTTTTGCTTCCACAAAAAAGTTCTCAAGTAAACAGCTGACAGGTTAACAGAAAAGTCAGTAAAAAACTTAGTATTTCAGTGATATTTTAATATACTTCTTAGTTAGTTTTCAAGTTTATTAATGCAAAACCATAAAACTAAGCTTTTGTCGTCTGAAAGTCAAAGCTGTTTGTCAAGTATTTGCTAGGGGATTATGTGGAGTCCAAGCCAGAACTGAGATTCCTCTTCAGACGTGACATGACAAATCACCAGACTGACTCCTCTTTGTTAAAACAGGATGGAAGAACATCCTTGTAAATCTTTTTCTTGTTTGCTTTTGGCTAACATGCAATGTCAGTGAGCAAAGTGTTCCTCTGCTGCTGCTGCATGTGCCAAGCACAGCAATTTATTTTAAATCACTGATGTTCATTGACACAAGAGATTTTTGATTGTGATTCATGGCAGCTTTTGTCCACATAGTTTTCTTAGATGTAGACACTGTAGATTAGAGAACTGTTTGAATGTTCCACATCTTTAGACATTATTTAGTGTTGATTTATATGCAGTCCACACCTCCAAAATTAAGGTTTCCATAGAGTAATTCCTGTTCTGCATTTTTATGATGCAGGAAACTCAAATCTACCTGCTGTCAATAGCTTTCAGAAATCTAATGCAATTTGAAGATATATATCCTGTCCATTGGGACACTGACTCTGAAAAAAGCAGAAATGAAGGAACTTTCCCAAAAACCATACCCCAAAAATAAATAGATACAGTCTGAAAAACAGCATAATGTAAACAGTTATGAATCCTTCAATACATTTCATAAACGGTAGTTTAGCTGAGACTGTTTCTTTGTGATAGGTCTGAAATAATTAAAGTTCAGAATACAAACATTCTGTTAATTTATATCAAATATTTTGTGTTGTAGATGGCACCTTACTTGCAGTTGGATCCCACGACAACTTTATTTACCTCTACGTAGTAACAGAAAATGGAAGAAAGTATAGCAGATATGGAAAATGCAATGTAAGTTTTGGAGCATATATATACTCATCTGTTTCTGCATTTTGATGTTATGCATACACTGTGATGGATAAGCAATGAAACCCTCTCCAGATTGATGCTTTTCCCTTTTGGTTTTATGTTTGGCAGGGATTTTTTCAGCATTCAATTGTTTTTAAAATTCAGTCTGATGGGTACCCCAGCTCTTGGTTTTCAGTGATCACTTTTGCATCAAATATGACTAATTTATCAGACTATTGCTAATTTATTTGAAATGGGAAATTAGCAGTAGGATAGAGAAATGCCTTATACCAATATGCTGAAACTCTTTCAAGGAAAATACTACCTTTCCTTGGGGGTATTCTCCCCCTTTTGATAAAGTACTCCTTGTAGCAATGTATTATTAGGTGATGGAATTCCATTGGAATGTGTACTTTTGAACGTTGCAAATGCACACTATTTTCAGCTGTAATTCTTACTACAAAATTTGAAATTGAGGGATGTTGCCTAGGGTAAATAGATCTAAGTGAAGCACAAGTATTGGAATTTATATTAGTCATTACACTTAAATGAGGTTGTCCTAATGCTAAAAGGATATACTGTTTTTTTATTAAGTGTTATCTAACACTGTGGCCTTAAAGTCAGCTATCTCTTTAGGTTAGTGAAAGTATTTACATAAAGAACACATGAAACTTAATGGGATTTGCAAATCACATCATAAGAATAGGTTCACCTTTGAAATGTGACACATGCTGCTAGAGCATGTGGGTCCAGAGCAACCTGTGTGCAGCTGCTGTGGGGCACAGGGCTGCCAGGGCCATCAACAGCAGTAGGTTTGCCCCATCCCTGCAGTGTGCAGGCTGGCAGGGCAGGCTCAGTGCTTGCTTGGGATGCAGCTGGGAGGGAAGGCTGGTGGGTGTGCTAGGCACTCATCAATGGCAGGATTGTGGTGTGGGATGAGCCAGGTGGTGCTGCAGCCCTCCAGCAGGGTGATGACGGGGTTAGCCAATAGCACAGCGGTTGTGAAAGGAGAAATTGGATCTGCAGGTTTCCCCAGGAGCTCAGGCAGTGAGGAGAGGGCTGAGCCTACTGGGAGCTTAGACCAGGACCCCAGTGAGGGTGGTGGGGATGGCAATGAGTGACTGCATCTTAGTGCAGCATTTCACCTCATCACTTATTTTTTTTAATGATAGAATATAAAATCACTCAGAGATGGCTAACCTTAACATACATGATATTTAGCTTGCTATGTACTTCAAGGTCTCTGTAAGCTCTTGGAAGATGTATGACCATTTATTTCTGTATATCCTATGTATTATGTATCAGGAGAAAGCATATTGTAATTTAAACCATCATCTATCTGTCCCTCTGCCTTGGCAGGAAAGGAGTTTCTAAAAACTGCGGTGGGAGAATGGAGCATTGTTATACTCAGGCAGAAGTGTTAAAGGCTTCAAAGCAGATTTCTGTTGACCCATGTTTTTTCAGAGTGACTGCATGGAGAAAACAAAATTGGCAAGCTGGTTTCTGTCGGGGCTGAGCTCCCCTGACCCTTGCAGCCTGTGCAGAAGGCAGTGACATGTAGCTGTGGGGCTGCTGATCCAATTTCATGCACCCTGCACCTCCCCTCTGCTTCCTGCCAGCACGCTGGCGAGTTGTTACCAGTTTGATGCTAAGCAGGAAGACACCCAGGCATGCTCAGGACCCAGAACGCTCTCCTGGCACTGCATCCTTCTGGCATTCTGTCATTCAGTAGCCTCACGGGTGACCTCCAAGTAGTATGACTCAGTCCTCCTGGTGGTCAACTTCTGGTTGTTTCTTCCAGCTTGAATACATTACTTGAATACTTCTGGAATGATTTTATCTACTGAACCAGCATTAGCTTGTGCATGAGGGATGTATATCCACTGTTAGGTTTAAACCCCTTCTTGGTCACAACCAGGTATTCTGCTGCTGCTAGAGAGGCAAGTGTGTGACCTGTGAGCCTGTTTCCACAGTGAGGGATAGTGTTGGCTGTGATCAGAATTTCAGATGAGCTGAAACAACCATTTTGACTAGTGCAGCTGTTTTTTGAGGGCTCCAGCTATGCAGCCAGCAATGTGAAGGTATTGGCTGGGGTATGAACTTCCAGCATGTCAGCAGTTCCTGGGTGGCTGGTGCTGTCTCTGTTTGCCTTACATCAGAGATAACTTAGCAAAAGAGGAGCAAGTGCTTTGCATTTACTGAGAGGGCTGTGGCGTGAAAACCACACAGGCAGCCATGCTGAAGTATTTGATATGCTGGACTTAAACTGAAATGATTAGTGTGCCTCTCTTATAGGCTGTGGAAACTTGCACTACTCAAGTCTGAAACAGATAAACATTGCTGGTGAGGGATGGAGTTTCCATTTACTCAAATAGTTTTATTAGCTAGTGATAATATGAATAATTACATTCATTGTATATAAAGATACAGAAAAGGAGAGAGTAAAATGTGGCCTTACCAGTGGGCAGCTACTAAAGAAAGATTTTAATACAAAACAGAATCTTCCTATTGAAAAATATGATAACAATATTTTGTTCCAGTTCATCATTTGGTGATGGTTTGCCTGAAGGGATTTTGCAGCCTGGAGCCCCCTGGCCAATTACTTTGTTCGTTCCCAACACCCCCCCACAGCCCCTAGGAATTTTAACAGCTGCCAAATGTCTGGCAGGATTTAGTAAATGACTGACCAATTCTTTTCCATGTTGGAGTTCAATTGCAAATTCAAAGACTTGGAAAATAAGGGTGGGAGAAAAAATCCTAGCCAATTGTGCACGTTTTTTTCTTCAAAAATACCAAGTTTGCATGTCAGTATCATATATCTCACCCATGACTGCAAAGCAGTTATGTCAATACACAGTTCCTCTGCTTGAGGGAGAGACTAGTTCATAACTAAATAAATAATAAAGGCTAGCTTTTTTCCTAAATGTTTTTGCAGTCTTTCACAGAGAACCTGGGAGCAGGGAGACAGGACTTGGGTGTGCTTCTGCATGTAATTCTGGAAGCAGTCATCATCTTTTAGAGTTCTCTGTGGAAGAAGTTGGCATGGTGGGTGGCGCGGCAGCCAGCGCAGTGCTTCTGCATGGCCCTGGCAGGCTGGACCATCTGTGGGGACACCATCTGCATAATGCCCACTGAGAAAGGAAGATAAATTGACTTCTGTCAGTCAAGAGAAGGCCCTTTGGTTTTCTAGCAGAATGACTAGGAAGGGGAGAAAATAGATGGACTTATAAGGGGAAGAGGAGCAGTGAGAAGAAATGGAAGGGTGGAGGAAAAAGAAAGGGATGTGGATGTCACTTTTGTTAATTTCCTGCCCTTTTCCTCTACAGAGAAATAAATTATTCCTATCTTATACAAATCTTTGGCTTCTCTGGAGCCTTTCATAGCTTTATTTGTCTTGTTATTACTGCCATCAAGGAACTTTGTGCACAGGAAAAATATTCTGACCAGCTGTATGTATCTTCTCCCTCAAAACGTAAGATGGATGTTTAGCCCTCAGTGTGCTCTTGATAGTGAAAACTAACCAACTAGACCAAAGGGGTTTGATTCTTAATATAGATGACCCCATGCTTATAGGGAAGACAGCTTTCAAAGCTGGCCCTGACATGTGCAGTGTAAAAAGTACAGCAGAAACTTTCAAAAAGCTTAGAAGTGTATTCTTGTAACACCAGGCCATGATCTTGTCCTTTTACATTGTGGTTGTTAGCCAAGGTATCCTGGGTTTTTAGGATATGCAAAGGTTATTTGCATGTGCATGCATTTAATGAAAGTTACTTTAAATGGATAGAGAAATAAAAGTGTCCTTTCACTTTCTTGTTGTAAGTCATAAAAATGATCCGGTGTGAGTTACTTGCTTTTCTCAATTAGTAGCATTGCGTATGTTCCTAATTCACATATAAATTTGAGTTCATCCACATTTTAGCACCATGCCTTCTGGGAGTAAGTCATTCTGGGTCCCAAGAGGGACACGATTTACGAGGGAAGCGTGGGAGGGGCACAATGCTCAGCCTGCATTTGTTTAGCTGTTAGTGAGTGTGGCACTGTGAGTAAGGAGCCTCTGAAAGAACACAAGTGAATTGCAGCAGACCTGGAGTGGGTGGGGAGGTGATTCCTTTTGCTGTTAGGTGTCCCATCTGTGGGTGAACCTTCTGCTTCACTTTAAAATAAGTGTTTCACACTGCTGTGAATTCTTCTCTAGGGACATTCCAGCTATATTACACACCTTGACTGGTCCCCGGACAACAAGTATATAATGTCAAACTCAGGAGACTATGAAATACTATACTGTAAGTATGAAATTAAATACAGTGAAAACAGAAATATGTATTAGCTGTCAGAATATTTAGAAAAGTGTGTTTGATCAGGACCGTACAAAATGCTTACTGACAAAGGGACCGATTTGAACTTGTGTAACCTGATCTCTTGATGTTATTCAGAGCTGTGTATTACCTAATGGCAATGCCAAATATAGCTTACTTCTTTACAAGGTCATAAATCAGTTTAACAGCATAGAATTTACAGAACAAGTGGCACTATGTTTTGATGTTGGCTCAAAGTTCTGTAGATTGAAAATAATATATACAATTGTCTAATTAATGTCAACAATACCAGTTATTTTGGGGGAATAAAATTAGTGGGTCTGTGCCACAGTTCTGTTCTGGGGCTTCTTGTTTGAAACTTTATCCTGGCTGGTCGTATTGAAAACTAAGCAAAGCAAAAATGCTACTTTAATGGGTTAGTGAAAATAATGTTTTTGTTTTGTCTTTTTTCATATGTAAAAATATGAATTTAATTCTATAGTGACTATGTCAGAAGTTCAACTTGAGTAGTGCATATCAGTCTGGTTTTAAATTGGTTTTTGTATTCTTGTCTTCTTACAACTTTAACTAGATCTGAGAGGACTGCAGTTTTTTCCTTGTAGAGACAAAAATAGGCAGCATGAACATGTTTTTTCTGCATGTCACAACTTAGGTTTCAAATCTAGGTAGTGCAGTCTATCAAAAGGAATTGTAGATGTTTATAATTTCATGTAGAGGGGAAAAAAAGAGCTGTGGCAAATTAGTACTGACCTAGTGTATTGCAAGATGGACAATCTTTCCTAATTAAAAGTTGAAAACCAATCTTAAGGTTTCTCCGACAGTAGTTGCTCACTATCTTAAAAGCAGAACTTCCTGAATGAATGATTGAATTTTAGCACATCAATGGAGCTGGTAGGAGGAAGAAATTATTATGTTACATACCCTTATTAAAGCATTTTGTAGAGTTGGTAGCAGGGGACTCAAGCTGCAGGGAGGTTATGCTGTCGGAAGAGGGAAATGAGAAGTAAATGACTCATAAAAACCAAGTAAAGCTTCATGTATCTGAAATTGTATAAAGATACTGGTCTTTTTTTTGCCTTTCCAATATAATTCCAGAGTGGTTTTAAGATGCATTCATTTACTCTATTAGCATCTTCAAAGAATGCATATGTAAATATAATTTCGCATTGCTTAATTCATCATTCACTTTTTTTACAGGGGACATTCCAAGTGGCTGTAAGCTAATCAGGAATCGTTCTGACTGTAAGGATATAGATTGGACAACGTACACTTGTGTGCTAGGCTTCCAGGTGTTTGGTAAGCACTGTTTAGCTTGCTTTTAAGCTGTCCATGCTGTGCTTGTGGTTTTGTTTTCTTCAGTTTGTCATTAGAGGTACACTGCTAATGATTATTAAGGGTGTTGATGAGATCACAGACCAAAGAGACTGGCCACAATATTTGTCTATAATAAAGAGCACTGGATGTTCTATAGAAAAAGTGCAATCGATTTCTATTTAGTTCTTGAAGTTTGAGATTAGACTTTTATGCTGTCGTTTTAGGCTACCAGTTTTGGAGGCACTGGAGCAAAAAGCCTATATTTTAAAGCATATATATTAAAGCATATACATTAGAGCACATGTACATTCTCCTTTGCTTACCTTGTTTTGGGATAGGAACAAGAAGATGTGAGTGTAGGTTACAGTTCATAACTTAAAATCATGACAGCGCTTTGATACCTGTAGTCAAAGGTGAGTAATACACACTGTTTTTAAAGAGTAAAAATGCTTTACAGATTAACCAGATTCTTTGCCTAGTAGTTTATTTTTAAAATATACAGAAACACTTTACAAAGCTGACAGATCTGCTTTTAATAGTACAGTTTTAGACTGTGGTGAAACAGTTCAAACTGCTTTTGTTGTACACCTCTGTTGGCTGTAAATGAGTAGCCTCTCTGCGCTGCGTGTAAATGTATGGTTCAGCCTCTGTGTGCTTGTGTGAGCAGGGTGCTGAATGTCTCTCTTTCACCACTGAGATGAGATACCTGCCTCTGTTCTTCATCTTGGTGGAAATACCAAAATCAGGTAAAACAGCAAATTCTTCAGAGGTGAGGATTAGGTCTACAAATCTTTTCACAGCTTCTAGGAGCTCAGCTTTGAATAACAGTTTATATGCAGAGTAGAAGAAAGTCAGTTAAGTCTAAGTGTTTTCTGTACCTTCTGACACCTATTATGCATATTTTAGGGCTGTCATGTGCTTAATGAGCAAGTAGCCTTACAGGATTGAAGTTGGTGTGTGAGCTAACACAGACACTCTTGTGTGGCATATTGTTTGAGTGGAGGGCATTTGGTCTTCATAACCAGGCATGATTTTGTTTTTGGGTACCAAAGATCTGAGAAAGAATAGGGAAAATAAAAGGATCAGAGAAGGAAGCTGACTGGTTGATAGACTGCATAAATATTTCTGAGTTCTTTGGAGCTTGAGGTAGGGAATAGAAATAAACAGGAGCATACTCTTTCTGGTGCTGAATACTGTTGCTTATTGCTAGTTTGATGAAAATACTAGTTTCCATAAGCCTGAGAACTGTCAACCAGGTTGTGTGTGTGTTTGTTTTTATTTGATCTGCCTGGGTAAAGTAGAAAGTGGGTAGGAGTATCCTCTCTGTGCTCTTTGCAAGTAAGCCTAGGCTAACAAGGAATTAGACCACAGCAGTCATTTCCTCACTGTCTTTGCTGCTGTGACTGAAATAATAGTGCAATATAAAAGTCTTTTTAAAATGGAGTATCGGAAGATTCAGGAGATGGTACAGAAAGAGAAAAGAAAAAGTCTCATGCTAATACAATGTCTTCCTCCAGGAGGAAGGAAAACACTTTGATAGGACTGCATATTCCTTCTGGAATAGACTTGGAGCTGAAGCATTTTACATTTTATACAGAATACTTAGATCTACCAGAAATGTGGAGGTAGCAGGCTCTGTTGCTCCTGATTTGTTACCACTGCATTTGGTGGTAGAGCAGACAGAATAGGAGGAGCAGCTCACTGAATCCCAGGGCTTTCCCAGAAGTGTCCTTTACTCTTGATCTAAGGAGGTGAGATTTGGGAGTTCAGAAAGAGTTTGGTTTCACATCTAGACCATTGGCTTTGTCTCTTTAACAGCTGTTAGATAAAAGCTACTAGTGACTGGGGCCAGGCTGAAGATAAGCAGCTCCCATAACCACTGTTTTCAGAAACCATTTTACTTTGTTTTTTAAAAAGTAGGTAAGTCTTTTGATCCTGTCTGCTTGCCCTTTTGGATTAATACAAACTTTAACTACTCTGGATTAAGTTTTTAATTAGACTGAACTGCTCTCAGAACCTTTAGTGTGCCAGAGGACCTGGGAATGAAGTAGATAAAGCAGATAATGTGATGTTGTTCTGGGACAGAACAGAATATATTTAAAATTCCTTGCCAAGATTCATCATGCCCTAATTTTATACTGTCTGCTAGTCTGACACCCTTTGCAGAATCTTAAAATTGTGGCTTAATCTCAGACAAAGCAAGTATTTTCCCATTAAATCAGACAGTGCAGCTAAGCCAACCTAGCAGATATTTGCTAGTTTGGCTTTGACCCGAGGGTCAGCTGGCTCGGGGATCCAAGCAAGCCAGGGGCTGCTCACTAATGCTCAAGAGAGAGGGCTAAGCTTGAGATCTGGGGACTTGGGGTATGAATTTAACAATTTAGCTCTATGGGTAGTGTGCCATAGGCTTAGGCATTGCACTGTTGTCAGCTGAAGAAAAATGATGGAAATGCATGGTTTGGATGAGAATAGCATTGCTCCTTTTTAGCAGTTGATATTACTGTTGGCTCAGCAGTATCATCACTCTGCAAGCACTTGAAGTCTCTTTCTGGGTTACTGCACATTTCCCACACTTTTATCTGAGTGGATTCTTTTGAGAGGCTTACTGCTGTTTAGCAAAATTTATTAAAATTGAAGTGCTGTTGAAGGGCTTTGCGAACACAAAAGGTGTTTAATAAGAGAAGCAATCTTGAATGTTTCTCTTTTTAATCTTCAATTAAAAAGAATACGAAGTACCATAGCTGTTTGTCACAGTCTGCCTAAGGTGGTAGCTAAAACTTTAGGAAAATGATTTGAATTTCATTTATTGCTCCCACCTCTTGGCAGCAATATAGAGTGCAAGAGAAAAGGTAAAATACACTTGTGTGCAGCTACTTGGAAATTCTTAAGTATATATTTTTCTGTTTGTTTTCATCGATGTGAGAACACTAAAATGTTTCTGAATCTTTTCCTTAGCACTTCATGTCTGTAGTAAATTACCTTTAGTGTGTCTTGCTGGCATTGTAACAAATTTAACAAGCTTCCTTTGTATTCTTCAGAGAAAATAATATTCTTGCTCCACCCACTGAAGAATGGAAAAAAGTAATTTGAAAGTTAAACACTGCTTGCCATTTTGCATAAAATCAAGAAGATATAGTGTGGGAGTTTGGAATAGATAAGGCAATTCTGGGTTGGCTTTTTTTGCTGTATAAAACAGTAGATGGCACATGTTTTTTATTTTACTGAAGTCAGTGACTGTAAGGGAGAAAGAAGGTATTTTCATATCTGATAATCAACATCCCTCTCAGTCAATCGTATACACAGTTTTTCAGGGTGAGGGTGAAATTTGAGGGAGGGAAATTGCTCCTAAGTCCTGAACCTAATTAGAAACCCAAGTCTGAGTTTCAAAACGTGGTACCTTGGTATCTTATAACCCCTAGCTTACCTTTTGTTCAGCTTTCCTTACAGATCTGAATCATCTGTTTTGTTATGGGAATCTTTGAGGTCTTTATTTCTTGTTAAAACTAGAGCTTCCCCCATCCCCAGTTTGCTCAGTGCTTTTCATCCAGGAAATGTTGTTATGCTTTTGTCTAGACATATCTGTGTCATTCTTTTCACTTAAAAGCATATTGAATTGTACTTAAGCACTTGACAGCACTTCCATCTATGAAACTCATGCAGGCTTGGTTTCTGTGCAGAGTGTCATCAATCAGTTGTCTCCTTTGAATCACACAAATACTAAGATTTAAAATAAAAGAAGCCAAACAAATTGAAATGTAGAAGAAAGCAATAAAACCATAATGTACAGTACCTGGGTTTGTCCCGTGCTTCAGCATCATTGTTGCATTTAAAATGGCTGTGCATGAATGAAAGTATTAAGAGTTACGAGTTTTAGCAGCCAACATAATCTTAAAATAATCTTTAAGCCAGGCTGAGGTTTTGAACAGGAAACATGTTAAGCCCGAGATGTTATCATGGCTTAGACTGAGAGTTTGGTGGAACAGGGGGTGGGTGAGGAAGCAGCACTAGACTAGCAAAGTATTAGTATTTATGGCATTTAATGCAATGCACGTTCCACTTTCCAGATGAATTTCTGTCTTACCATTTGTTAAACTTGTCTTTTTTTGCAGCTTTATTCATTTTATTGTTGTTTATGAATTGTCTGTTTATTTTTTTCTAAAACTACTATCACTGAATATCTGCTGTACTGTTTCCTAGGAGTTTGGCCTGAAGGATCAGATGGAACAGACATAAATGCCCTTGTCAGATCCCATAACCGAAAAGTGATAGCAGTTGCAGATGATTTTTGTAAGGTTCATCTCTTTCAGTATCCCTGTTCCAAGCCAAAGGTAAGTCTAAACCAGCCTAGTCCATGTGCTTGTTTACATTGTGTGAAGCTTTCCTTGCCAGACACCTGCTTCCAGCATAGTTGTTTTGGAACCTGGCAGCCAAATACCTCATTTATATCCAAAGCCCCCTATTAAGTTTACGTATATAAAATAGAAAATATAAAATAATATAAACGTGAAACAGTCTGCCTAAAAGTGAAGTGGCAATAGTTATCCTTAAATTCTGGAGCAAAGGCTTGATGCTTTGTATTTGCTGGCCTTAGTGTTAAGTGCATTACTTTTTGCAAGATCTACGTCTGTCCCAAGTTACAAACCTTAGGAAGAGAGGTCATATTGTGGCAGAAAACCTAATGTAAATATAATTCTTTACTCTTTTGTGAATTAAGATCTCTCTTGAAGGGCTAAGCAAAAAGACTAGAAGTTTCAAATTTCCGTATCATGTGCTTTTCTAGTCAACATGTTATTTCTGCTTGGTTTTAATAGGCTCCAAGTCACAAATACAGCGCTCACAGTAGTCATGTGACAAATGTCAGCTTCACTCATAGTGATGGTCACTTGATTTCAACTGGAGGGAAAGACATGAGTATTATTCAATGGAAACTTGTGGAGAAGGTAACTCTGCCACAAAATGACATTGTCGTAGATATCGGCGCAACCAAAGTGCCCATCCCTGCCAGTGAAAACGCTGTGCAGTCTCCTGCACCTCTCCCACAGCCTTTTAATGAAATGAACCAAAATGAAAGTGTAACTGGCAGTTCTCCGGCTTCTTTGGAGAGCAACTTGGAGCAGTCTGCGGAGGCCAGCGAAGAGCAAAGTGAGGAGCAAAGCGAGGGGAGCAGCCTGGATCCCGCCGAGCCAAGCTATGAGGAGCCCTCCAACGAGCTGAGTGAGGAGCACAGCGAATCCACGGTCACGGAAGAGCAGCAAGATAACTCACTGGTGTCTTAGTGCTCCCAGCTCAGGCGGTTGTTATTTTCCCTTGGTGTGCGTGCTTCATTACAGGGTGAGGGTTCAAATAGGGAAGACTAGCTGAGATTCATGACCACTCCAGATTTTGAGTTTCAGTGAGATTTTTAGTCTGAGCTTCAGTTCAATGTGTGGAACCATCCCAAGGGCCTGGCTTGATGGTCTGTGTCAAGATCTGGTCACAGTTAGTAGTGGACATTACCATAGATCCATTTCAGTTCTGAAATTGCTGTCAGGAAGTAGCATGAAATACATACTGGAAAAAAGTTAGCTCTGAGAATTAGCTGGAGTAGACCACCTTAACTACATGAAAGTGCTTTCTAAAAGAACCAAGCTGATGGGAAGCACTGAGCTGTTCCAGCTGGGGAGTACTGTGCTGCTTTTTCCAGGTGCAAAGACAAACAGAATGAAACAAACAACCAAAAAGCTCTTCGTGGAGCTGTTTTCCTTTGTTTTTTCTTAATGAGAAAAATAGAGGAAAAATAATGTAACAATGCCATATGTATGGCGCTGCCTTCTTGATCTAACACATATGCAATTTTTGTAACACTACTAATTCCTTGTGGAGTCTGAATGTGTTCGTAGTTGGTCTGCCCTGGGTGCTGCTAGTTCTAAGGCAAATCCTGTTGAGGAATGGTGTCAGCTGTTCCATTTTCACAGACTATTTAATAGCAGACTAACCAAATACTGGTGTGTTTCACTTTTTGTGACCTGAAAGTTGATTTAAACTATAGGATGTAATTGCCTCTTCAAAGAATTGCTTGCCTAGAGAGTTGGAAACTTGAGAGAATCTTTACAGTGACTTTGATGTGAACAGCAGAGGAAGCATGACAAGAACACAAAAATCAGATGGGCTCCAAGTTAATCTTTAAGCCTTCAAGGAGAACTTGTTCCATCCCTAGTAGGAGAAATATAAATACAGTTAACTTAAATTATTAAATTGGTGCTTAGGATAAGTATATTAAGTTGATATTTTTTTCTTCTGATTTTTTAGAGGTAACTCTAAGAATCATTAAACTGCAATCTCTACTTTCTGTTTTTCCCCTGGCTCCTTTAGCAGTTGTGATATAAGCATACAGTAATTTAGATAATAATGATGTGACTTCCCCCCCACCCCCCCCAGACTTGCTGATCTGTTGTTTTTGTGATTTTTATTTCCACCCCACCCCTCCCCGCGTTGCTCTAAGCCATGCAGCTCTCATGTGGCTATACCTGGCCAGTTACGGGATATCTTGGCATTTGTTATGCATTTGGAAAGTACTTTTTTTTTAACAGAGTTTGTCAGATAGCTACATTTTTTTCTTAAATGCATACATTTCCTACTTTAAAAAAGATATAGATTTCCTGGCAGATATCCATTTCCTATGTACTTGTTTATATTTTGATTACATAGAATTTTCTTTTTTAACTTGCTGCGTTGTGCTGGTATTTTAGTTCTTAGTTAGATTATCATGTTTAGAAACTTTGGATGAGTTCATAAGTCTTAATTGTGCAAGCGTTTACGTGATTGTGCCATTCCAAAGTGCATCAAAACTGTCATTCCCTTACTAGTATCTTCTCAGGAGAAATGCTACAGATCAGGTATTTAGTCATCATTTCGAAAGATAAAATCAAATGGACTCCCAAAGGACATTTAGAACATTTATATATAAAATATATAAATATATATATATATACACACACATATATATATATAAAAAAATATCCTCTTGTTTACAACAGTTCCAGAGAACCTCAAAGTAGTTCCCTTCAGATGGAGGGAGATACGGATTCCAAGCAACCCATCTGTTTAAACTGTGCTCTGTACATAGAGTTTTACTGGAGAGCTCTAGTATGCCTGACTTGCAAATATGCCAAATAGCAGCAGTGGAAGATAAAGATCAGCTCATCAAAGTTCTTGGTTACAAATGAGGAATATGCTGTAGGTTTAGAAAATAATCTTAGTAAAGGAGAAAGGATTGTACTAATGAGGCACAGAGAGCTCTCTGTCGTTTTTATGAACTCCACATAAGCAACACATTTCTCTTTGGAACATCTGTCACCTGGGGTTGCCATGTAAAGTGAGAGTTATAGTTGTGATATTCTTGTGTTTGTAGTTCAGAAGACTCTACTAATATGCAAAAAGCCTTACAGCTTTCAATTGCTGGCAACTACTGTTTAACAATTAAATCTGTGATAATGGATGGAAATGGGTGGGATTATGTAACTGTAGATGTTTTAGAAAAATAATTGTGAATGAATTTTGATTAAGAGTGTTTCATGTGAAGATGTTTGAGCCATTTCTATCTATCATGCATTCCTGTCTCAAGGCAGAAAACTTTGAAGATTAAAAAAATAAAATAACCAAAATAAAATATTGTAGTGTCTTTCTCCATATCTCTTCTTTCTGTTGTAAAGTGGATGATGTCATCACAGTTGCAATGTCTGGATTTGTGATTTTGAAAGAACTTTTTTCATGTATACTTTTTTGATAACCTCACAGGATGCCTGAAAATAAGGTAATTTACCATCATGAATAGTGCTGGCACTCCTAAATATTGCTCTTGTTTGCCCCTCAAGTTTTATGACATTTCCCTTTTCCACTTTTCATTAATAGCCTACTAGCTTTATCCTTCTGTAGCTAATTCATAAGTGCAGAGTGTTACGAATACATTTTTGTCCTGATTCAAGGTGTAATCTGCCTTCCGGGATTGAACCCAGAAGCTTTCTTCTGAAGTCATGAGAGAAGTACGAGCTTATTTTGGCTATAATGTAGTATTAAATACCAGAATGTTTCCACATTCCTGATAGTCTATGTCCAGTTGCAGATGCAGAAGATCACAATATGCTGAATATATTCCTTGTGAGAGATTCCTTTAAAAGGCTTTGGATCTTTTTCATTTCTTGCATCTGGTTTCTGTTCTTCACAAAATGGGAGGGTGGGGTAGAAAGGAAAGAAACCTGCAAGATAGACAAATACCTCATGTTTATTCTCACTTACAGGAAAAGCAAACAAAACCCATCATTGCTACCTCCAGAGTTTGACTGGAAACACCCACGACTCTTCCACCAAATTGTCACGAAAATGCTGCTGTTCTAATGTGAGCAACAAGTAGATGTCCTAAGGTCATGCTGTGCTGTTCCCAGCACACCTGCAGCTGTACAGTGCTGTCTTTTTCTGGGCTCTTTCTCTCCAAATCCAGATCAAGGCTTTTGCTGTGTCCTCAGGGATTTTCAGTAAGGCAGGAGTCTTTCTGGAAAGTGGATAAGCTGGTCTTCTGTGAGTCCTCATTTGTGATGCAGGCAGGAAAGAGCTTCCAAGTGCCTGCTCTTTTATCTGGGTCAACAGCATCTGCTCTCAGTTCAGGAAGCTGCAGTGAAGGTATATGTCATGCAGAGCTGAAGTTCAGGGTCAAAGCTCCACCGAAGGTATAAAATTATAGCAGCCTGCCATTTTACACAATTGAAAGCTTAAATTCAAAGTCTATTAAATAATGTTCATATAGCTACACTGTAAAATACTGGAATATTATGAAATGCCATGCTTATAAATTCTTGCAGTGTGTGTTCATATGGGGTGCATATCATGCAACGTGATACTGGATTTTACATATAAAAGGCACTTTTAAGGATATGGCCATATACTTTGGGATTTTTTTTCCCATAGAAGTTCCAGGACAGCTGAGGAACAGGCTGGAGATGTGGATGGGTAGTACTGAACCAAGCATTTCTAAGGTTTGGCATTGCTGTAATTCTCACTATAAATAACGTACTAGTTTTTGCATATGATGCATGTCAAGTTCTAGCCTCTTATATTTTTAATCATCCCTAAAAAACCACGGATTCTGACTTTGTCTCTGAAAATAAGGCAGAAATTAAATTTTGATATGTTGATTACAGTCTACACACAACAATATGGTGTATTTTTTACTTCATGTGTTACACCCCCTTATATTTCCTTCAGTTCAGTGCGGTATTTCAGTTGAATCAGGATAAAGTAAGTAGAATGTCATTGTGAAATTTAAGCTTGGCCAAACCAAACAAGCATAAAATTCTCCTTCCTGCAGCCTCATGCCAATATAATGTTGGCTCCAGGCAACAAAAGGGTTAATATCACATGAAGTGGATTTTATTTGAACGATATTTGTGCTGCATGTTTGCCTTCCTCCTGAACAAGTCCAAGCCCATTGCCTAATCTTTATTTCTGACAGATGTTTTATGTACTAATACTTTAATCAACTGAGAATGAAAAACTGCTTACAGTAAGATTATACCATTTAGAAGACGAGCCAATGTACACATTTTAGTGTATTTACGTGCATGGTGTGGCCTTGTGTGCATATACACATATTCAAGCATCAAATGGGTATGGCTGCTCTGGGCCTTTTTGTTTGTTTGTTTGTTTGAGAGATGTAGATGACTTCACAATGAATTAATGAGGTTTAGGAGCACAGAATTAAAACCATTCCCAGCAGGATGGCAAGGCAAGAGGCCTGGAAGGTGCAGTGGTGGAACAGTGGTTTTACCAGGGCTGTGTTTCCTACACTGGTTCCCCACCGCACCCCCCAGATTTCCCTCTACTGGGTTTTGACTGTATGCTATAGCCTATAAAAGTTTTCACTTCTGTTGGATGTAGTGGATGGTTAAAATTGGTTTTGAGAAAGCAAGTTTTAGAGATTTTGACTGGGATTTATTTAACCAAACAATTCTAGAAAACAGCTTTCTTCCAAAAAGTTCTACTAAAAAACCAAAATCTATAAACAGCCTACATCTTTAAGGGATATGTATGTCTGTGGTTTAAGTGGTGGGTTTTACAGCCCGGTGTACTTCTCAGAAATGGACCCCTGGACATGTCCCAGCTCTCACCAGCCAAGTGATCTCTGGCAGGGCCTGCAAGGTCCTCTGCTGTGTACCACTCTGTGTCACATTATTTTTGTTCTCAGATAACCACCATGTTTTGTTGGTTATTTGTAAAAAAAAAAAAAAAAAAACAAAACCACACTTTCTTGGAGTTCCTGAAGGCTGTCTGAATTATAATCAATTACATTAACCCAGCTTTATTTTTTGATAAATGCCTTTAAGTTACTATTTCTAGAACATGTTTTGTATGGTGAGCCAAACAAGTGCTTCAGAGAGCTCTTCACATACTCCATTCCCAGCTGTGGGATGCTTCAGTAGTGCCATGTGTTTGTCCTGCATGGCTTGTTTTGCCAGTTGACCTTGCTCTGAGTCCTCTTTGTCACACAGCACAAAGCTCTTCATCCTGCATAAGTCTTTGGCTTCTCAGGCTACAAGCAAGAGCTGACATTTTCTTTTAGTGCTGCTTTAGAATTAATCTCAGCTTCCTTTAAATATGCTGTTTTGTCACTTCAGTTAGTGTCCATGTGTGTGTGTCCCCCTTTTTTTCCCCTCCCGCAGCTCTGTCAGAGATGACTCCTTAAGTCCATTCACCTTTCCTATGAACTTGTAACTGCATGCAGGAAAATCCTAGGAAAGTCATAAGCTGTCTACATCAGACAAAGGATAGAACTTCCAATGCTATTTAGTATGTAAGTATAAAAATCCCTAACATCTTGTGCTCTATTGATGAGTGTCTCTGGTGTTGGGGAGACACTGACGACAGAACTAGGAACTTAAAAAACTATGTATGTCCTAGATAAAAGGAATTTGGAATAAACTTGGTGTTACTGCTACATATCTCAGGGAAAACAAAAAAAAAAACAACAACCCACAAGTAAACAAAAATATAGCTAAAGCTTTTGGCTGTAGCGAAGTGGGCAGAAAGTTTTCCATCTGACAGCCAAAGAATAGAGAGCAAATAGAGCTATGTGGTATGTGCACAGAGGTGCTGACTGTATGCCAGACTTGCTCCTGCTATGGTTCTTCTGGTCCAGAGGTGGGTATGCCCTGCTTTGTGTGGGCACTCTCTTTCCTGGTGATGCTGCAGGTTCTACCCTGGGCAGGATTTCCATGGAAAACCATGTTTGCAGCATTGTATTGAGTAGAATTTTTACTTGAAGAACTGGACAAGACAGAATTAAGAACAGAGGGAGCAGTCAACATCTAGTCCAGACAGGTGTCCTTCAGTGCTAATGCTAAACAGATTTTCCATGACTGTTTTAATGCAAAATTGTATAGACAGGGTTCTTGAAAGGATTCCCATTTTCCCCAAGTTTGGCAAATGAAAATTAAATGTCAATTGAGCGTGTGAAGCTGAGTTTCTTCTGTCAAAAGTTGTAATGCATTTTTTAGATTGATTCACAAATCGGGAGATTGCAGTTCCGTGGATTCTCTGCCAGCTGGGAGGGAAACAGATGTGAAGCATTTGAAACTTCCAAGAAGCATACCTAGAAGGGATTTTTCAGGACAGATGTCCATTCCACCCTTTGCCAGGACCATATGGATCTTCTTACATTGTATTTTGTGTGTGTGTGTGTCTTCATAAAATTTCTGCTTATATTGGAGTATTTCATATTAGACTCAATAATTGTCTTGGGAAAAACAAACAAACAAACAAAACCCCAACCCAAACCAACAAAACCAAACAACCAACCAAAAAAAAAAGACAAAATCAAGCCAAACTCCTTGAATAATTCTCTTCCAAATTGCTCTGTGAGAGGCCTTTCTAGGATTGTGCCTCTGAAACACCTTTTCCTAAGTAGACTTCTTGCTTGGATAGGTTTCATTCAATTACACATAATGTTTCAAAATGGCCTTTCCCTCTTAAGAATAGGACAACCTTCCAGCTTATTTCCATCAATTAGATGAGATTCGTTCTCCCTAACATCAGAGAGGAATAGCTACAGCTCACCCATGTCTTCTCTAGCTTTTGGCTATGGCTTCAACTGTCCAGATGGTGATACTCTGCCAATGCTGCATTTGGAGGCCCCATGGGACTGGCTGTGTCCATATGCTGGTGTGTACCCTTTAAGAAGTGGCAGGAGTTGGTTGCACAGACTCTTCCCCCCACCACAACTGGTGGAGCTGTCAAAGTCACCCCATTTGGGTGAGCCTCGCTGAATGGCACATCATCATTGCCAACCCATGTGGTGTTCCTGTGGCAGTTTCACTCACTTTTGGATTACTTTCTCTTGGAGTATTTGCAGTTTAGCGGCAGCACTCAGGCCATCACAATCCATAAATTTCTCAGAAACTGAGGAAGAGGATTTTATGTAGAGTGTTCCTATTTACTGTTTTGATTTTACCTTTTTTCCCTTTATTCTTCCACAGATAAAAAAATTATTTGACTAGAAATGAGCGAAGGAACACGTTGACACAAAGACTGACGCAGGTTTGAGTAAAAAGTTTATTCCCAAGTTCCTCCCATTTCTTTGGAGCCTGACCAATGCCACAGATTTTGACGCAACAGATAGTAGGATAGAAATTCTGGTTTAGCTCTGCTGCAGGAAAAGACAGGGGAACTATGGCCTGTGTCCCAGTTTTGGGTTCTGAATTATTGCCAACTATAATAACTCCCGCTGCAAGCACTATCTCCCAGAATCACCCTGTGGGAACAAATCATAACTCTACAGCAAAGAGCAGAAAGGGGTTTTGTGCTTAGGGGGGAGGGCTGCAGATGGGGAAAGCTGCTATAAGGGGATTACTTGACAGACCAGCTTTTTGCTGAGTTGAAAACTTGTCTGACTGAAAATAATGGGAATCGGCTCACGAGTTTCAGGCTGGATACATCTGTGTGGAGCTGTGTGTGCAGAGAACTTGGCCTGGGGTGCTGTGCTCTGAGCACAGGTGTTGCACACCAGATCAGTGATTAGTGGGTCAGAACCACCTTGTGAAGGGGTGTGTGTGTAGGGGGAAGGGATGGGTCGAACCTCACAGAGGTGGTGTGGCATCTTATCTCTCACAGCAGGTCCTGGAGCCCACCCGGGGAACCCCCAAGGCAGCTGCCAGTCACAAACAGCTCAGGAAAACTGTAACACCCACAGCTCCTGGAGCCCCTGATGCTGCCTGGATTGGCAGGGACAGTGAGAACATGGCCTCTGTCCCTGGCCTGGGACCCTAGAGTGGCTGGGGGCTCAGAGGTCCTGCCGGAGGGTGTGACTATAGGGATTAAAGCAGAGAAATCCAAAGGCATAGGGATGTCATGTGTCATGGCCCTGCTCCCTGGACATGTGAAAGCTGGTCTGCCACAAGGTTCCAGTGGTAGCGATATCATCTATATCTTCCTCTTTCTTCTCTTTTTTTGCTCCCTCTGCTGCTTCTTTACTCTGTTCCAATGCTTTGGGTGGCTCAGAGCTGGAGGGACTGGATTTGACTTAAGTGGGGTGAATTGGTTGAATATTGACTTGGGTGTTGTAGATTAATATGTACTGAGTTGTTATTGTGGTGGAATATTTTGTCTAGCTTGTGTAGCTCTTTTTGAACCTTTGCCAGGTTCCCTTATTTTCTCCACAAATTAATAAAGAAATTCATTGGGAACAAGTCCATAGCTTATTCTCTGGATGTTTTCATAAAGTATTAAAGAATCCTATATATACAAATATTAAAGTAATACTCTTAGCAGAGCCTGGAGCTCCAGGGCTGCAGTGTTACAACACGGTCTTGCTGCACATCTGATGTACCACATCACTGTAAAATATGTATTTAATGGAACATACATGAAAGAGAGGCAATGAGTGAGCGTGCAAAGGAACAAGCAAGTTTTTAATCAGCCCAACATGCAACTTTTTTGTAACCTTAACCCGTTTTATTAGTTTATCCTTGGTTCTTCAGATTTTCAAAGGCACTTCATGAGGTTTGTTTGTAATAGTTCTCAAGGAGTTTCAGTTCAGAGTCATTTTCAGGGCAGAGCTGCATTCAAACAGCAGGAAAACACGCCATTGTTTTGTCCAGTGATCCAAAATCAATAATCCAGCTACAGCTGATGGTTTGATGAAACGCTGTAGTAGTGAGGCTCTATAGTTACTGAATATGCTCATGAGAAAAAGCCAATCAAAATAGTAGTGCCAGTTAAAACACAAGTGCAGTACAGGCACACCATTTCTGCTGCCAGTGTGTAGACATGATGGTTAATTTGTTTGTCTTTAGTAGTTGCTTTGGCTAAGTAATGTTGGTACTTGTTTCTCCTTGATCCACATGTTCCAACCACTGCCCATACATATATACGCATATATAAATTCATATAATGACAATTCTTGCCTCCTGACCTGTAATGCTGCATAAGAACATGTGGCTTTTTTTGATATTCATCTGGAAAAAGATCCTCCCTGTCTTACGAATATGGAAATTTTACATCAGGAAAATTTTAATCTGGCATTAACAAATAGTCACTTATGGGAACAAACTTAAGTTTGAACTGGAAATGTGACTCTGAGGGTTGATTATAGGAAGGAGATACATGGTCTCATATGACTGACACAAAAAAAGGGGGGGGTTACACCACTGAATTTTCTTAATCGTAACAGATAAGTAGTTTACAAACACTGGCATAGGGAGTTGGGTTAGTTCAGCAGTGAATGTGTTCTAGGAAATAATCATGTTTCTTGAGTAATTCAAAAACTGAAAGGAGGGAGGAGAAAACTGTAAAATGGGATTTGCATGGGTGGATCATCCTACTTTTCTTAGCAAAGGAATGTCATCACCAGTACAGTGCATTGCAGGCTAGACGGTGGTTTTGTGATTCTCACTCTCTAAATTACAAGAATTTGACCTTTTAGAAGGGTCTTTCATATTCTAGTAGCAAAAAGACAGTAAGAAAGTATGTTGTGCAATGTTTTCTCAAAACCTATTACAAAGCAGACTTTCCTAAAGGATTTTCTTCATATTCATCCAGGGATATTTTTCTATTAAAAAAGAGCTCATGAGGTCAGTATGTGGATACAAGCCCTCTGTTCTTCAGAAATCACGTCCTTGCCCTTCCCTGCACCCTATGGGAGACTTGGATTTCATCATTTTCATTCTTTATTCAAGCAGGCTTTGAATATCTTTTCTCCTTCAGGTATTCTGTGGCTTTACATTAGGACTTAACATACAGAAACTAATAATGGTTACTCTGACCATTGTCCTTAAAGAAAACATTGCCATTGAGGAATTACATATTCAAGCTTAAGCCTTTGAACTTGTTCCTCCAGTTTTCCCCTGAACATCCCAGCTGTGATACAGGTTACCTTTACTTATTAGATCGTGGATGTTCTGTTTTGTAGCAAAGGCCAGTCGTGTTTTTCCAGCTGTGTTATAATGCCCCTAATTCATCTCTGATCACAACCTCAGTAGAAATTGGAGCTGGATTGACAATTGTCTGTGTTGCTGTCTGTTATACCAGAAGGTGAAAGTCTACCTGAGTGGAAAAGACTCTTACACTTCCCAACTTAGACCTGTGAAACTCCTGTATCCACTGAAGACAGGTGAATATGCAACAAGACTGTTTTCTTTCTCAAGTTGGAGCTAGTGTATGGCTTGAAAAACCCTACAGCTTTGCAGAAATTTCTACAAAGAGGTTTCAGAAAGTTTTTGTGTTAGATTTTCCCCCATTCTTGTTGAAATAATTTGATTAATTTACAGTATCTTTGTTACAGTTGTGATTACTAGAGTTGACTCCATGTAGGCCTGTATAAGCAGTGCAGCACATTTAGTTTTTAACTTTTGAAATAGTAAAAAAAAATCCTATTCTGCATGTATTTTTAACGGAGTTTTTAATTATTATTTTTCATTCACTTACAGAACATCTGGTATTTTAACCTTCTGCAGGTAGAAGCTAATTATCTAATCTTTCTACCAAAGCTTTGACCCCATGGTGAATGCTATCAGTCACCAGAGTGTCTGCTTTGGGCAGTGGCCAAAACGATGTTTCTTTTTTCACCAGAGTTAACTGTGAGTGTATGGAAATAGGATTTTACCTCTCAAGAACACGTAGAGACAGGGTTTGGTGGTGATGTTTTTGTTGTTGTTGATTTATGGAGTTTTTGTTGGTGATGATTGTTTGGGTTTTTTGGTTGTTGTTGGGATTTTTTTTTAATTAGAAAGTTGTATTTTGATGTAGCTGATCTATGAGGCTCAGATTTAAGCTGCTCATTTTCTGAATAGGAGGGCCATGGATATCCTGTTAGCACTGACAATGTTTTGTTGCCACTTTGGCTTGTGAGTGAACAGTTCTCTCCAGCTCAATCTCTGTGTTGCAAGAAGCTTTTCCAAGAAACTCTGAAAGGTAAGAGAAATTTCACAAAATACCTTCAGCAACATCTTAAATCCTAGAACCACGAATCATTTAGGTTGGAAAAGATTTCTAAGATCATTGAGTCCAACCCAGCCCTGCAATCCACCACTAAACCATGTCCCTGAGTGCCTCATCCACCAATCTTTAAATACCTCCTGGGTTGGTGACTCAGCCACTTCCCTGGGCAGCCTGTTCCAATGCCTGCCAGCTCTTTCAGTGAAGGAATTTTTTTAATATCCAACCTAAGTTGCCCCTGACACAACTTGAGGCCTTCTCCTTTTGGGCAGTTGTAGAGAGTGATAAGATCCCTGTTGAGCTTTCTCTTCTCCAGGTTAAACAACTCCAATTGCCTCTGCCTTGCAGAAGTGAAAACCTGTGACACTTGTGAGATGCAGGTGTTGGATCCTCAGGCTGCACTTCTTGCTGCCAAAGTTGGCTCATGTGTGTGCAGTGTGGGTGTGAGCCCTTCCACAGTGAGCAGCTGTACCCAGCCACCATCAGGGAGGCTGAATTCAGCCTTGCAAGTTAAATTGAAACTGATCATCCAAAATATGGAACCAAATGTTTGTATTGGTTTGAATTTTTCTTAGATAATATGCTTCTAATGAACAAATTGCTTTCATTCAGCTTTTCTACTGAAGGAGGAAGAGTAGACCTAAATAAAGTGAGATGTCCACATGTAATGGTCTGCACCAGCTCCAACCAGGCTGGAGCATCGTGGTGCTGCTGCTGGCTGTACAGGAGGTTTGTCTTCGTGTATATGCAAAATCAGACATTCCATCCTCAGACTACTGTGAGCTGGGTGAGGAGTCCTGCACAAAGCAGGGCCAGGACCATCCTACTCCTGCTTTGACACTGGTCAACTCCAGCTGCCATCCAGGCTGGCAGAGCTTTTCCTTGCCCTGCTCTTGGAGGTGGTCCTCCTGTGGTGCTGGGTTTTACAGTGATAGCCACATGGACTTATCCTGAGCTCCACAAAACTGCAGTGAATGTTGAAACATTTAGGCACCAGGGATATGACTCAGATGCCCTGTGCTAGCTACTGAAAAGAAAATAAAAACAAAAAATTAACCCTCTGGAAGCAGGATGAGGGACTGCCAGCATGTTTAATTAGACAAGAATCAGGCACTTTAAAGTCTTTCTGAGGAAAAACAAGTCCAAACCTTAAGTCAGAATGCTCTACAGCCATTCGCTCAGCCATTTTGAAAGCTGTTCCCTCCCCTCCAGCTGATATAACAAATGTAACCAGTTTCCCTTTTTCTCCCCTCTTTTATCTGTTTCCCTTCAGTAAAGTCTGAAGAAAGTATTTCCGCTCCCTCGCCCTCCTTAAACCAGAAGGCAGACTGATATCCCCTCGTTCCACGGGAAAAGGGAGGAAAACTGCAGTGGGATGGTTTATTCCATTACAGATGTGCACAGCTCCTTTATCCCCAGGACACAGAGTGCCAGAAGGTGACGGCTTTGTGTGTGCCTGCAACTGCCTCAAAAAAATGGTCTGGTATGTATATATGTTGTGGAAGAGAAGCATAAGGTTTTTAAGCACACATTTATGAAAATATGAGAGCTTAAGGAGAACTGGGTCACATCTGACTGCTACCATCTGGCCCACTTCACTCCAAGATTACCCAGGAATGTATTTCACATGTGCCTCTGGAACAAGATTGTGAGCTGCCAAAAAGAAAATATTTTACAGCTGAGCATTGTGTTTCACTCAGAGCAGTTCAAATGCAATATCCCAAGGAGGATTCCACCGGCGGGTATCAGGAAGGGAATTTGGGCTCAGTCTCACTGTTTTGTCTGCACAGTTTTGTAACAGGGAACTCCTTGTTGCTGCTGGATTGAGTTTAAAGGTCCTTGGTTGGGACATCAGCTTCTCAATGGAGAGTGGTCACTTAAACCAGAGAGGTAGGCAGCTTGACCCTGTCTTAAACTGGAGCTAAGGCTTAAACAAGGCAGCTGATCTTGTGCAAATGGCACCTCAGGAGCACCGGTGGGGAGTGCTGTGGGTGGAGGGAGGCACCTTGGATGGAGGAAAAACTTCCCAGTTGAGTTGGGAGATGTCAGAGTGCTCAGTATCTCAGTTTACGTGTGTGTAATGTGAGGGCATCTCACCTCTGTAAAAATGAGATGTGCTGCATTTATTTATTTATTTATTTATATGTATGTGTATATATATATATATATATATGTGTATATATATACATACACATACATAAAGATAAATATTGTTTTATATCTTTAAAACCTATCAAAATAGGTGTTCTGGTGATGATGACACACACTTGCAAAGATGCACATATTTCTCCACAGCACCCCAGCATATGGGACAGAATCTTGCATGGTGAAAGAGCACGTTGCACCTGCTGTACTTGGGCTGCTGTAGGTTCATTCTCAGTAAAATGGGAAGTGTAAGCAGACCAGAGCAAACTACTCTCCCAGCACCAAAAAAACCAAAAGAGAACAACCCCCCAAAACCCCTATAGGTTCCTCCTGGTGCAGTTATATTTATGGACAGTGTCAGTGTCACACCTCGGCTGGCTGCGAGGTGAATTCTCAGTCTTTTCCCAGCGAGGCAGAGACAAGGGGTGAACACTCACGTGGTACAGGGTGGAGCCTTTTTTGTGAAGGAAAAGCAGACTCTCTCTCTCTCCCCTTGTCATTTGTTTAAAAAAAAAAAAAAGAAGGAAAAGCTGGGAGTGGAGGAATGGTGATAATTCCCAGGGATCTCCTTGCAGTCCAAGTCGGTCCCCAGGAAGAAAAAAGGTCTGCAGTGTGTCCTGAAGCAGCTGTGTCTCTTCTCTCTCTCTCTGAAACTCAGGGTGCCCAGAGATGGAGGGGGAAAGCAAAGAGCAGAGCCAGAAAAAGAGCTCTCACCAGCTTAGCAAGCAGTGACTCTTTTTCTGCAGTTACCTGAAAACCCAAAACTCAATCCAGCATACGGGGGAAAACCTCTCCCCATCCCCAGGTGCTGGGGTTCTGTTTCTCACCTCCACCCCACCATTCAGCTGGAATCTGAAATTCTTCAGCCATCTTTTGTCCTCACTCCTGGCACTCCGAGCCCAAACCTTTGTGTTGGTAGGGTGAGAAAAATTCTCTGAGGAACTCTTCCCAACCACCTTCCTGTGTTTGAACCTTTAACACTGCCTCAAGCAAGGTTTGCAGGATTAGGGACAGGAACCAGCTGTGGTTTCATTTCTTACAGGATGCTGGAGATAGTGGGCTGCTGAGGCTGAGTGAAAGATACAGACCCTCTGGGCGATGCTGGGATAATTCTGAAAAGGTAGGAGGAGTGCATACTTCCCTTTTTCTTTTCCTTTTTTTAAATATATTTTAGATAATTGCAATCAGCCACAGTTCAATTTTTTCTTAATTATTGTTTTAAGCTTTTGAGTGAGGAGAGTTCTGTATATTAAGACTTAAAAAAGGGTTGCTTTCATTTACACATTGAGTGTGAGCTCTGTCACAGAGAGTGCAGTATGAAAGTGTGTGCTGGTACCCAGCACTCTTGCTATCTGGAGCCACCCATCCCAGGCTTTATGTAATGGAAAGTGTGTAGTGGGGCCATCTTGATGCTTCAAAAGGGTGTTCATGAGCAAGTCTTCCCAAGACCACTAGGCCTAAAGGCATCCCCACACCCTGCCCTGCTGTGCTTGCACCAAGCTCTTCCACCAGCGTGAAAATGGCAACAAATGGGCATCATCTCAGTAGAGCAGACCTCTCTTGGTTTTCAAGGCTTTTGGGTCACAGCAGATGCCTTTTGGTTGTCACACAAGGGAGATAGTCCAGGTTTCTTTTGTTGATACAGTAGCTGCACAGCAGACAAAAGGTTCAAATTGCTGCACAGTTGAGTTTGAGAGGGATGAAGCACAACTGGTTTTAACCAAAAACAAACGGAAAAAGCAACTCACAGAGTTACGTACTGCAAAGGTGTATCTTTCATGTTTACAAATATTTACTAGGCAGCTCTGAAGTCTTGTTTGTCCAGTAAAACAGAAGGATTTGGTAACTTTTATGCCACAGTCCATATTTTTGAATTATAACAGGCTCCAATCACCAACAGTGACAGTGGTGTTTTGTGGCTTTGCTGCAGTCAGAAAGCACTGAACAGGATGTCACAGGAACTGGAATAGTAATTCAGAATAGTTAATTGAATTATTTTTTGCTCCATTCTGCCCATTTCTGTTAGCCTCAGTGCAGACTGTGTTTTTTGATTATAAATGCCAGTTAATCTCAGTTTTCTCTCAAACACGCCCAAGGAAGAAGACAGAACTGAGCAGCAAACAGACTTTACCTCAGACTGTTTTCCTGGGAATATCTGTGCTCCACCCCAGCAGTCTGTGTGAGCCAGTTGTTTATTACCACATGCAAAGCTCACCAAGAGAAGGGACTGAGGTTCCTGTAATCTGGGTATTGTTTTCTGGGAAATCTCATTTTACAAAACACCTGTTGTTGGGTGTGTTGAAGGTTTAAGAAAAAAAAAAAATTGACACTTCTCAATTTTTCCTTTGTTTCTCAGAGATGTTTCTACAGCATGGGAACATCATCCTACCCAGGGAAATGCTTTATCTAGCTTAACAGTAGGAAATACTTAATCTTTGCTGGAGTTATCAGAAAACTTCTTCATGCCCCCACCCTCTGCCAGCCTAATATCTCCCTTGGAACATCAGTAAAAGCATTTAAGGAGTGTAAACTTTTGACCCTCTCATCTCTATTCATGTCCTTGGCCATTTTCACAAGTCACAAGCAGAGTTTTCACCTCATGTCTCTTCAGGGAGTTGTGGGACATATAAAGATTTTGGCTGATGTTTGCTGGGATCAGTAGATGTGTTTCATCTGTAATAGAGAAGATGTTCCTGTGTGATGTGCTCATTTCAGCCAGGGGATTTGGATTTTCTCTTTGTAGGAAAACAAGTAAATCAATCTAAAGCATGTGTAACAGTGTAAATGCACTCACCTAGATGTGCAGAGTGTCATTAGCAGCAGAGCCTTGTCAGCTTTACAAGAAGTGTAATTAGTACAGACTCTTTTACAATTTTTCCCACTGTTATTTCATCTGCTTTCTTTGTGGTCTCTCAGAGAGGGTGTCATACTGCCAGTACTACTGAAGAACAAATTTTTGGTCAATATTTTCTTGTAGATAAGAGCATGCCTTTTGAATTCAAACCTGCTTAACACTAGGTGGCACTCTGCTATAATCTAAATTAGTTTGCCTTAGTTTTGAAGTTTGGTAATCATTTTAGCAATGGGAACAACAAAAAGAGATTAGATTCATCAGCAGTTTGTCAGGATAGTCACCCATGTTGTGATATGAGGGGAATTTTAACTAGATTGTAAAGCTGTCTGAGCCTCTAATGTGCCTGGATGAGAGGACAGGGAGGAAATGAGATCCATGTATTTATTCTAACAGTGCCAGTCATTGTACTTGCTATTGAGAAACCAATATGGTGCTTTGTGGGGTTAATGATGTGGTGCCCTCTTGGGAAATAGAAAAATCTAAAATTATTCAAGTTCAGAAGAGAATAGGGTGGGGATCATGGGACACTTACTAAAGAGTGGCAGCTCTGCCCCATTTGTTCTTAGTACATTTTGTATCATGGAAGCCAGGAGAGGGAAAACTACACTATTTATAATTTTCATGGATTTGCACTGCTAAGTTTTGTGTGTATTTTCATGGACTGAATTTATGGGCTGTGTGAAGATTTTATAAAGAGGTGGGTTTCTGAGTTAAATACTGCCTGGGTGGGCACAGGACCAGCTCAGTCTGAGGGGAGGATAGGGTCCTGGTGGTGGGTAATGATGTGGGCATGTTTGCAGAGTGAATCATTAGAGGAAGTGGAATTGATGATGTAGGGCTGGAGTGCTGGAACTCAGTTTTGAGTTTAAAGAATAACCCAGAAACCTTGGAGTTGCATTGCCATTCATCCAAACTGCAGGAAGGGATGTTCAAAGAAGGCTGCTCAAGTTTCCCTCTAGTGACATCAGCAGTGTGACAAGTAGAAGAAAAGAGCCTTGTGCACCACACCACCTGAGAATGAACTCTGAATTTGCTTCTCACAGGGCTAAATATGGGTCATAACACAATTTCCTGGAACACGACAGAGTAAAAATCCTCTGCAACCAAATACTTCAGGAACTGAGTCAGGTGCTGTCATTTCAGTCAGCAGAAGTCGTATCTATGTTAAAAAGTAGCGCAGCCCAGCAAGAACAAATCCACAAACCAGACACTTGGTGCAGAATTCCTAGAACCCATGGTTTACACCTTTAGGTGCATGCGTATGCTTTGGACTGGCTCTAGTTTGGGCCCACTGAGCTCCCCTACCAAATAAAGGATATTGAGTACTTTGTCTTCTAAGCAGGTTTCATAGGAAGGAAACCTGTTTTGCAACCTGTGAGACTACTGGGGATGTGAATCTTAAGGGAGAGACTGGGTGTTTGTTCTAAAAGCTCTCTCCTGATCCAAGTTAATAATTTTCTTTTTTAAAGCCTAAAGGCCGTGGGACCATGCCCTAGGACAGCCAGTGTCTAGAAATGGAGTCCTCCTGCCCACTTGGAGGTGATCAAAGCCCTGGAAAGTGTTGCTGTTCCCAGTAGCTGTTAGCCCATCCCTTCTCATGCAGCAGCTGAGCATCAGCCAGTGTCTGTGATCAACCTTGGGCAGAGTAGCACAAATGTTGTGTATGCTCTCAGCATATATTCAAACCCTTTTTATTCATGAATGGGATGAATTTGTATGTGTGCTGCTCATCAGGAAGAAATTAATAGTCTTAGAAAAACTCAGGTCGTGAATGCTGTTAAGAAAAATATGCGATTTGGAAAATGACTGTCCATTATTGATTTTTTGTTAGTGCTGTTTCTGGGTGGCTCAAAAAGGAAGGGCAATTTATTGCTCAGGACATAAACCCAGCCCTGGGATTACTGCTTTGATGATTGAAGTCTGATGATACAAACTTCCTATGTGACTTTGAACATAAAAGCTGGGTTCACTCAAAGGCTCATCTGCTATAGCCTATTTCGTCCTCTGGCTCACGGAGTTGGGGACCTGAGATACTGTGGCTATTACAAGAGGAGAGTTAAGCATCCCTGCTGCTGACCAGAGAAGTGAAAGAGTTGAGAGTTAAGCTGAGACATGTGGAGAATTTTCTTGTGCTCATCAGAGCTTAAAAGCACATCTGAGGCTGCTGAAGGCACCTGTACTCTTGGGAGTCAGAGACTGGACATCCCAGCAGGGAGGCAGCTGAAAGTGTTTCCTGAGAAAGCTGACCAGAACTCACTGCTGTCCTTGAAAATGGTGCTGGCAGAGGAAAATGGCACTGTTTTTCTATGAACTAATTTAGGTATTAAATATCTTCACCATGTATCTTGGGCACTCGAGGCTGAGTTTCATCCTTGGCATGTGGAGGTGCCTGTCTAGATTCACTGTTTGCCAGGAGAAAGCTTCAGGGCACCTGCATCACCTGACCGGAGGAGCTGCAGGGCTTCCACCTTCTGCATGAGTTCAGGAAGCTGGAGGATCAAATGAAGAGAGCCTGTCCCAGCTCCATGCTTCAGGCATTTGCTTGGGAGGGAGGACTGGGCTTCAGGTGTCTCTGAAGTGCCAGACCTTGTCAAAATAGAGAAAATATGTTTCATATAAAGTGTGTGTGTGTCTGTATGTTTCTTGCTGGTGAACACTGACTTTTTCATACTAGTCTGAGACCTTTGTGGTTTGGATTCTGTCTGTAACATTAAAGACTCCCTCCCAAATTACCTTTTCTTATGCTCTGTGTAGACCAGTTCTTATTGTCTCAAGAGACTGGAGCCATTTTCCTTGGCTATCTGGGCATATAATCTGTATAACAGTTTTCTTCCAACAGTCAGTTTACTGGATTGTGTTCTTTCCCCCTGAATTTTAGCCCAGCCCTTTTTTTTTTTTTTTTTTGTTCTGTAAGGCAGCTCTGATATTTTGGAATGGCTTTATTACTTGCTTCTTTTCAAATACTGGCAAATAATTAACTCGAGGTTTTTTCCATAACCATTCTTTGGTTGTTGCAATGGCAAAAAGGGACATAGTTTAGAGATTTCTTCTTTGTAAGGGATAATAAAGCTCAAACCTTCTCTGTTTCTATCTGGAGGCAAGTGTGCAAAAAAAAATTAAAACCAATGAGAGTAAATGGCTCTCTGTATGCACTTTTGTAAAGGCTGGGGTTTTTTCTCTCATCTTTCTAGGACCTATTGCTTCCCTCACTGCAAAGATTACATAAAAAAGGAGTCTATATAAATTCAATTCCTTCAGAGGTGGCTCATGGTGAAATGTGCCCTCTTTAACTTTTTTTTGTGGAAGAATACAACTGCAATTGGTGGTTTTAAATCAGTCCAATATGTGGTGGAGCACTGGTAATACAGACTAGGCAGCCTGTCTTCCAGTGTATATTTCTGCTGGCAGAGACCCTAGATCTGCTTGGCCAAGCATTCAGTGCTGGGATATAATCTAGATTCCCAGCAAATTCTCAATTAAGTGCAAGATGTTTCTTGCACACAGAGCCAGAGATCAAACTCAAATAAGGCTCACTCTGAGAAATATTTTGAAAACTGTTTGAATAACCTAGTGTATACAAATATTTTAGGTCAACTATCATATTCTCTCAAGACTTGTAGGCGTTTCTGTATGGGTGCCAGCAGCACTGCTTCTCTAAAGAATGGAACCAATGCTGATATTGTACTTCCACTACTGTGTCAGTGAGTCCACCCACAGCTTGATAATGTCAGTGCAATGTGATGGAAAGTTTAAATAATAGTTTGGCTTTTGTGCCATTTTAGTGAGTTTTTTGCATCAGCATTGCAAGGAAAAGTAGAGGATAATATCTGGGGATATGAAAGTAAACCATCCAATTCTTTGAAGAAAAACTCACCTGGTCTCAGTTTGGAAAGTGATGCTGGGAGCAGCCTTTAATTTTTTTTACCTTTAAAAGCCTGGCCTTCAATCAGAGGATAACCAGCCCTAGACAATTTCTTGTTTTGTATTCCTAAAGTTGAATAGTGCACACCCACTCGCATGTCATCCTAGATCCACAGGCACGTTTGGATACTGTTGATGGAAGCAAATATGACTGAGCTTGTACTATACCAAGGGATGAGCCCAGATTAACAGACTGTACTGCCAACCAGCTACCAGCTAGCTTAAATTTGTGGCGCAGACAGAGCTTAAGCTGGTGTCTCACTTCATTGCAGAAACCACTGTGCAGTCTGCTGACCAGCTATATTTAAGTGTTTTGGCAGAATCCTGTTAAAAATTGGAAGGAATGCTTTTAATAGTCTGCACTTCTCTTGGAGGCCTGCATTAGGGATATAGTTGCATCCCACACATACGTAAGTCTGATTGGAAAGCACGATATGGCAGGGATGTGCTTTGTGGCTACAGGATCTCAGCAAGACAGATTTAAACTACTATTGGCTGAATGACAGAAGAAATATGCAGATCTTTTAGGGCTAGAGGCCACATTCAGATCTTTGATATAGGAAAGCAGCAGCAAGTTCTCCAAAGACAGAGGTGTTACTGTGCTCTGATGCACATGAAAGGCATTATTATTTACCTGAATGAAAGCACATTCATGCTTTTATGTCACTTTGGTATTTTGTGCATGGAGCTGTGAGCCTCCTAAGAAGGCACTACACTTGCCAGCTGCTGTTAGTTTTCATGCAGGAAAATTTAGCTTATCCAGAATTCATGCAGGAGTTGATGAGAAATGCATTGTTGCTCTGCAGTCTGTGGTGTTGAAAAAGGGAAAAGGTTTCCATATACCTCCAGTCAGGTTTTGGGGAGGGAGTTGAAAAGATACCTGGTCAGCTTCAGAGTTATGTGCAATTAGAGAGAGCTCTGTGGCTTGTATGAAGTATAGGTTTCTCATGGCATCAAATGTTTGCGAATATTGTAATGGGTCTGTGTTGGCATGTGGGCTGGGTGAAAGTGTTGTCAAGCACAAATATTCACTGTGGTTAAGTCTTATACATTAATCTCTTCTCCCCCTGCTTCCTTTCCCCAGTTAAACAACAATAAGAGTTTACTTTCATATTAAATAGTTTGGCTTTTTATTTTTCTGGCTCACAAAATGAAATGATGCTCTTGGATTACACAATAAAGCTTTCCTTTATGGCTACCTGGACTAGGAATTTATTTTAAAAAACAAATGAAAATGTAACCCAGAGATGAAAGAGAGGATCTTTCCAAAAGCTGTTGATTCCTACTGAAGCTTGAGGGAAAACACCAATGAAAAGCACACCAATATCCAGAGTGTATAGGTAGAACTCCAATAAGGTAACAAATAAAGAATCTATTTTTACTTATTTTATTTTATTTTTTATTATTATGTAGAAGCTAAAGCATGAGAAAATTATCAGTGTCAGTTATGCCTTGAGCAGAAATAGCAAAAGCACCTGGGAAAGGGAATTTGTAAACTGTCATCTTGGGCATCAGAATTTTGCTAAGCCAAGGAAAGCATATGCAACCTGTTGTGTAAGTGGTGCATCGCCTCATGATGACCCCTTTAGCTTGGAGGAATTTGAGAATGCTCTTCAGCATGAGTCTGCTTGAGTTAGGTGATGTGGATGCAAATGTATTCTTCAAATGGGAATGTTGATAGGAACTTAATATTCTGTGGTACTTAAATGTTTTTCTAACAATTCCATGCAGAATCAAAGTATCAGAGGTTGGTCTGTGCAGTGGATGTGTGTTCTCTTTTTTATATACCATTTCTCTCTCTGTTGCTGTGAGGAACTTGACTTTTGGTAATCTCAATAAACCTGACTGCTGATAAGCCTTTTAGTTATCTGTGTTGAATATACGGTGACTGCTCTGTGGCAAAAGAGTTTCTGAGCATAAAAGGTGTGTCAATAAATAGGTGATTTCATCCGTAGAAATCTTAGTAGTGAATTCTGCAGCACACCCCTGTGTGTGACAGCATCTTTATGAGGACATGTGTTAGAAAGGATTTCCTGAGATGAAGTTTGTACACCTACAGAACCTGAGAGACCCACCTCTTCTAACAGCAATCATGGGACTCCCTGTGACAATGACAAATATTGAGAGGTGCAAAGGAGGTTTATTTGAGAGAGGTATATTTGTAGGTGGGATGTTGTGTGTGGAAAAACAGTCAAAAGAAGGTGAATTAGGAATAGGTGTCTATGAATAGACAAGACAAGATGGAATAAATATTTTCAGGTCTCACTTGCTTCCATTTCAGATTGGTTTGAATGAGCTAATTCTTCCTCTAATGTTATGCTGTTATTAACAAAAAATGCTTTTCAGAAGGAGACAATCTGTAAGGTAAACCAGTTAGTGCTGGGGAGTCTGGGGTCCACAGGATTTGCCTGGGGGGAATATATATTTGAATACCTCTAATCTGATCCTGTGGACTTGCTGCCCATTAGCACATCATATGCACTCTTGGAGCACATCATCCTGTTGAACTGAACACATAAGGAATTAATTGTGCACTCTGGGTCAAGAGCACAGTTCTGAAGCAAATCTTCTGGTTGATCCCACTTACTGCATTTTGGTTTGTATCCCAAAGACATCTCAGACTAACACAAGGCCCCTCCAGCTCACACAATTTATCATCTCTCTCCTCCTTTTGGGAGAACTGTACCTCCTCGTGTCTGCACATCCGTCAGTCTGTCCTGCTGGAGCTTTGGGAAGCATGACCAAGCACCCTTGATGTCTGCAGCTTCATTATACAGAAATGAGAGATTTCACTGAGTAACATTCCATCCTAGGGAATCCAAACCACGACCTTCAGGGTCTTGGCTGCATGGTTTGATGTATGAAATCAATACAGAGGAAGTCAGAAAGGGAGATCAAAACAAATCCACCTGATGTATTCTATTTACTGCACAAACATTGCTCTCAAAGTCTGGAAGCTGGAGAGAGAAGGCTCACCTGCTAGCAGCATCTTAGTCCCTATATTTTAATGCTGCATATTCACATGCTGGATCTTAAAAAGCTACTTCTTACATTTAAGTAAAAAAGCTGCATGTTCACTTCATCCTGGCACATTTTCTTGCATTAATAAATCCTAAAGCTCGCTTCCCTATTGTCTGAATTTCCAGTTTTAGCTTACATTTTTCTATTCCCATGGGAGGTTCCCCACTTTCATTTCCATACAGTCTTGAGACTGGGAATCCCATTAATGTTGTTCATATGACCTACAGAATGTGAGTAAATGTTTCATAGCAGTGTATCTTCTTGGCTGCTCTCCAGGGCCTGTAATTAACTCCACATATATTCCTCTATCTATCATGGGGCTTTAGAGCTTGCCTAATAGAAACACTGGAGGCTGGAATAGAAAGTAAAGCTTTATAGAAAAATCAAAGAAAGTGCTTTGCTTGCTGATAAGTCTTTAAGTGTTTACTGTACATGCTCTCTCCTTTTAACAAGATTTCACTTCTAGGAAAGCTCTGCAAGTATAAAGCAGCCCTTCAAAATGGTTGTGTCTATTTGCAGTTCACAAGAGGTGGTTGGACATCCTTTATTTTTTTAAGCATGATGGTGAACACATACCACTTGTGAGTAGTTTGAATGAATCTTTATTTAGGTAACAAAACTTTTTTTATTTAGAAGTCATTTAACTATATTTTCATCCTGACTAACTAGAACATTTTTCAAAGTAGCTGCTTTTCAAGTAATATACTTATGTCTTTTTTTTTCCTTTTTCTTTCTATGGTATATGCTTCTGAAAAATATTTATTGACTCTGTATTTCATTGCTTTATGATTTAAATCAAGATATTGAAAGGACTGTAATAATTACAGACCTGGTGAGAAAAACCATGGTAGGATCGTAAAACTCAGATATAGGTAAAACATGCATTCTTTGCTGGGGTATAATTTAATTCTCAGCCTGTGCTGAGGTTCAGGTCTTTGCTATGCTGTTGTAAAAAAGTGGAGTAATACCACTGAAACCAGTGTACCAGCAGAGCTGGAAGTTGAACTTGGTCTTTGTTTTGTTAAGTACTGTATTAGAATTTCTGATCTTTAACCCATTTGCTTTTCTGTTAGCTCAGTCTATCTTTCGTATCTGATTATGTATATTTAACTCTGATTAGCATAACTCTTCAGAAACAAAGGTTCTCTTATGGTTTTTAGGCTTAGGCTGTTGAGATGTGTAAAACACCACTTGTAGAGAAATGTTAGTGGCTCAGCCATCCTTTGTATCATATTCCAGTTGATGGCTTTTATGTATGTCATTTACCTGGAACAGATGTTTTCCCTCCTGCTTTAACCGTTCACCAAAAATATCTGATAGAAAAATGAAAATACAATTAATATCCATGTTTATCCAATTCATTTATAAATTAGCATTAAAATGGATTCTGGATTTATTTAGACACTTTCTGCAGCAGCCAAAAATAACCTTGAGGAAGGACTGAATTTTGTCAGATGTTTCAGTAAACAGTAGAGATTTTTTTTTTTTCAAAAGAGAAATCTTTACTACAAGATGGTAATTCAGTCTTAGAACTGACCTCTGCTTTCTGTGACCAGCTTGAACTTTTGGATTTTGGTCTGCTGGGAAAATGGTAGAAGAGAGCACTACCTTGCAATAGAGAGGATCATAGTCAGATGAATCTGCTGAGGTTTTGGGAGAGGAATAGTGCAGATAAACTGTTGTTTGACAGTATAGGCTACTTTAAAATTCTGCACTGAGCATTAGTCTAGCAATTTCTAGACTAGAGGTATTTCTAGTACACCGGAAATATGTGTTACAGGGTGTTGGAAGCTCAGGTAAGGAGGATTGTCTGCCCATGCTCAAAGGATTTCATATCCAGGATGTCAGATTGTTGAGTGGAATGAGGAAAAGGCGGCATTTGAGGAGGCCACATTTTCACTAAGGGACACTTTCTCCTAGTAGGATGTTAAGTTCGGTGCAAACATTATTTTCTAGCTTCTCTATCCTTTCCTTTCCTTTGTTGTATGCAGTGAAGGAATTAATAAATAAAATGCATCTTCTATCAGGTGCCTTTCAACAGCTACTGCTTTCCCTTCCCAGCAAGTTTGTCAGCTCTTCTTGAGACCATGTGGTGACAGTGCAGCGGAATGATTAGAGAGCCTCTCCTGTGAAGTATGCTTGATGCTCTAATCATTTTCCAGACCAGTCTACACAAATTAATTTTTAAGATTGGTCATGATCCCATCCATTAATAGCTAGGTGTTTTGGACTTTCCTCACCACAGCCTTAAATGAGAGAGAACATAAGTTTTCTCTGGCTTTTAGGATTGACAGAGTTGGAAATGTCATGTCAATGTGGAAACCAAGAAAAAGACAGATGCAAAAGCTTTTTTCACAGACATTTCATATTCAGTCACAAGTGTGAAAAATTAGGAAAAGCTGAAGGGATTGAGATTAGAAATGGCTATACTTTCTTGCATGGTGTTTTCATCCTCTCCTGATTGCATTCTATGGCTGAAGATCCAGCCTTCAGATCACAGTATTCCAGTCTTAGGAATGGGCTGGCAAGGCCAATTTTGTGATGTACCTTTATCTTCCAGAGATACCAGCATCCCAGAGAAGCAGCTGCACCTGGCAGTGCAGCAGGTCTGTTGGGAGCTTTGTCACCAAGGAAGGGGTGACTTCAAGTTCTTTGCTGGGACATCTGTCTCTCTCCCTCTATTGGATTTGCTCTTGTGCATAAAACCACAGAACCATCAAGCAAAGTTCAAGCAAAATTCTTTCACATGTTCTAATGAACCCTATAAAAATAGCAAATAATAACAAGACACTTTAAAAGAAGGTACAAAATTAATTAAGATCATTTTCCCTTTCCTCCCCCAGAATATCAGCTGTTAATCTTGTTCCTCCCACAGGCTAATGATATAAGACCCTTCAAACAACAGGCAAAAGCTAGAGTTGAACCAGAATATTAAAGAAGATGTGTTCTGAGATAGTAATAAAGTTTTACTAAGTAAGGTTGAGTCAGCTGTATTTTTTCTTTTATTTTCACTGAAAACTGATAATATGGAACTTGTATCTTGCTGAGACAAAGTCAGCATAAATATACCACGTACTTGTAAATTTTTTTAAAAACTAAATTACCATCTGAAAAATTCATTTCACTGGCTTAATAAAGGTATTGTCAGTGAAAAAATATGATTTATTTTGTGGCTTAAACATACCTTTTGTGGGTAGTTTAGTATATTCCTATATGCAGCAAACTACTGGAAGGCTTTTGGGAGTCTACAGGAAGACACACATAAATGAGCATGAGTCATGATGTGCTTGCTATTTTTTCTTTCTTTCATGAATGATTTAATGCTAAATTTGTTATGGGATTTGGTAGTTCATTTCTTTCATTTATAAGACCTTCTGAGCTGAGTAGGTGTGAGGGCAGGTGTGGGATGAGCACCTGGGATGCCAGTGCTGCTGCTTTTGCCAACCAGGACGATGCTATGGCCAGGGCATGGCGTGGCAGTGTGCTCATTCTGGCAAGGAATCAATATTAGTATCATTGACTATGAACTTACTGCAGTCATCTTGCAAAACCAGAGACTGATCCCATGATGTAGGTAGCCAAAAATTACCTCTTTTCGTTCAGGCAGAATCTTTCCTCTTTGAGGCTAAAGTGTTGCTTGGGAAAGGCAGCCCTTTTTCATTGTCCAATAAATGTTGATGAGATGCCTGTGTTTTGTTTGTAAATGTAAAAATAAAAACTAAATTTAATATTTTTGCCTTCATGAAAACATTTAAAAATTAATATCTGAATAGCTCAGTTGAGAACTGACATTTGGCAAGGATTATAGCTTTCATTGGGAAGGACTTTGGAGAGTTTCAATGGAAATTGGTTTTGATTTGGCCAACATTCTGAGCCTTTGAAAAATATAAAATGGATAATGCTCAGTATGTTTTTTCCACTAAGCCTGTATAGATGTATTCATCATGCATTCCAGTGTGGATAACTAGTGGGATTATGAAATCGGAAATGAAAGTCCACAGAAACCCACAGCTCTCAGTTTCTGGTAAATCATCTGTTCCATGAGATGTACACAAGAGATTGCTGTGGTGAGGCACTTGGGAGCTGTTCTGTTGGTGGACAGACCTTCCCAGGCTTGGGAGATGTGCAGGATCCCAGGAAAGGGAAGGGTTTGTGGTGAAGATTCAAGGGGGACCACAATGGTTTTCAGATGTTCCTCTCTCTGCAGTAAATATTGGGCATACAGTAGTTCAAAAATGCCAAATTAGGTGCAGTGATCTTCACTTTTCATGCTTTTAATACACATGCTGCATTCAGCTGTTTCACTATCCCTGCTTAAGAAAAAACAAGATGTGGTAGCATATGATCCTCACAGACACTCCTGTTTTTCTGCACTGTGCTTGGCTATGCTGTGCCTCATATCCCAGTGGATATGGGCAAACATGTTTGCATACTCTCCCAGGCAAGGGCCAGCCATGCAAGTGTGAGGAGGGAAAGCCTTCTGGTGTTTACAGGCCATTGGTGTGCAAAGGCCACGTGCATTTCCAGTTCACCTACTTTCTTTAGTCCTGTTTTTTTACTGAGTTATGCTCTGATCTTAAAATCTCCACTGACTAGGAATTTAGAAACACCATTTTGGTAGCCTTGCCTGTGTGTCTCCACCTTTATGATTAGAATTATTTCCTGATATTCGATTTACTAACACTCTGAGAAGTTTTTTGTTTTTACAAAGATAAAGCATTTACATCCCTTTTCATAACAGTCTTTCAGATGTGGCAACTGTCATTGTTGCCTCCCTGCCTTGACTTTTATCAGCTGCTCATGCTGCTCATATGTTTTCATCCTTTTTGCCACAATTCTTTGCTGTCTGTGATCAGCTCAGACCATCAGTTCAGTAGGAAAAATATGTCCAAAGAAGCCATGTGAGTAGTGTTCTCACAAACCAAGCATTAAAGCTGGAATTAATCCACAGGCCTATTTTTTACTTCAGTTTTCAGGAAATCCTACTGGTCAGGTTATGGTAGGTGGAAGACACATCCTCTGTGTCTCTTTTTCAAGCATAGCAGTGTCAGGTGAAGAATTCAAGATTGTAACAGTAAGGGTGAATATTTTTTTCTATTTCTTTCTTCAATTTTCAGAAATTCCTACTGGTCAGAGTAAGGTAGGTGGAAGACATGTCCTCTGTGTTTCCTTTTCAAACACAGCAGTGGCTGGTGAAGAACTCAAGACTGTAACAGTACTCATAACCTGGCTCAGCAGTTCAGTGGCTTTCGCTCAGGAGCAGAAACCCATGGATTGGTATGCACATGTATGCTGCATGTGTGCCTTTTTATGTAAAACACAGAGAAGCTTCAGGAGTGGAAATCAAAGCTGGACACGCCTTCATGTGTAACCTCATCAGCTGGCAAGGGGCTGGATGCTTTTCTGCAAACAAGGACTTAACCCCTGGAAGCTTACTGCGGAAATAATCTGCTGGTACACCCAGCTGGCACAAATCCTGGGGCTGCACGCGAGAAACTGGAGAGTAAGTAAGCTGGAGAGGGTAATTCCTTATCAATTTCCTATCTAGCATGAGCATTTCTTGAGTGCTAGTAAGGTCAAAATCTGACAGGAAGCAGGAGGACTCAAAGGGAAGGAGATTATGTGGAAGAACCCATGTCAAAGATGTGCTTGCAATGAACTTAATGTCCCCTGGGAGTCAACATGCTCTTTCAATAAATCCCTCTCCCCTCTTTATGTGGAGATAGAACTTCAGAAAATCTATTTTTATTTAAGACCATCCAGTAAATGATGAATATAGAGGTATTTATCCTTATTTTCAAGTGTATCCAGAGAAGAATGTTCTCTAAAACACTTGGCACACTTTCCACAGTTCTTTCCATGAAAAAAGTCTATTGTTCTTCATTAACCATCCCCAAAAACTTCAGTTGTTCTCACATAACAGCATAGAGCTTTTCACATGTCAGGGGATAATTTATTTTTTGAATTAATGAGTGTAATTTCATTGAATTTAATATTTGAATCAGGATTTATTATAGTGCAGTCTCTAATTTATGTTCAGCTCAGGTGAATAGTGCCTTACATTTGTCATCATAATAGTGATTGATTGGAGGTCTCATTACAAAGCAGTGGTGTGATGGCTCACATTTTATTCTGAATAGGAAGGACTACAAAAAACACTGCTGTATGTGACACTTCAGTGTCATTTTTTTCTGCCCTCTCAGGTCAACTAAATTGGAAGGAATAATTTTCTTTATTTCTGAGGTTGTCTTCAGGCCCAGTTTGAGGGAAGTGCATCAAATCTGGGACAACCCCCAACCAAACTTTGCATTTGTGGTGTCTGCTATGTACCTGTGGTCTTTGGCTTTGAAACTTTTAATTTTCTTGAGCTTAAAACTCATTCATAAGTAGAATCCTAACCTCAGAATATTTTGTTATTATGTGACCTTGACTAAGTCATTGCTCACCTCTACCATAACAATTATCAAGGAAATAAAATATGTCTCATCTTTATAATTGCCTTTATATCTGTAACATGACAGCAATCATCCTTATCTAACTAACTTTTTTTAAAAAAGCACTTAGAATATTCCCTAGATGTATTTTCTATCTCTTTAGAGGTATAGATTTTGCTGCTTTTAAGTATTTGTTTAGTATTATTTGTGTCACCTGTAGGAGTTAAAGTAACTACAAGAGAGATATTTCGTATTTGCAGTGTGGAAAAATAACAATTTACTAAGGAAAGGCGCTTTGTTGACTGACTGTGTAAATAGAGTAGAAAGACTGTTCAGGTCTGGTGAGACAGCAGACATCAGACACACATAAGTATTAAAATTGTCCCACTGATGAGCAAAATGAGTTTGAACCGTGTTGAAGTGCTCACACCACTGTGGGTATGCGCACCAAGGACTGATTAAACTTTGTAACTGTGCAGAGCATAAAAGTTAAAACCCAGTATATTTTCTGGACCAAGACTGAAACAATACCAAATACAGCCACGGCTTCTACTGAGGTTTGAAGGTTTCTGCTGAGGTATTCTAAGAGCATAGGATGCCTTTAGATCAAACTGAATCTGAAAAACAAAGCTCTTGAGGCCTTTGTTGGTATCTTGCAATTTATCTTGGATTAAAACACTGTTACATAATCAAGGATTAAAGGCATTAAACCATGCTAAAAAAACATAAGGATGTAATTTTTTCCAAGTTTCCAGATAATAGATCTGAAAGCATTTTTCGATTGTTTAATTAGAACATATTCTTTGTTTGGTTTGGACTGACTAACCAGGCCATTTAAAGATAAACTATTAAATTCTGAGGGTTTGTCTTCCTCCTTTGGAGATTTGGCATTTGAGAATATGTCACAGGCTGACCATCTTTCTGATCTACTTAAGCTTCAATCAGATTGAAGTTTAGGCAGCTCATTAAACTGCAGTGACACGTATGCCTCACTTGATCATGTGAGAATTGTAGCTAGGGCTTAGTCCAGCCACTTATAATCCTAGTGACTAAATTTAAAAGGCAAACAGAGGTGATTGCTTGTATTATATCAGTAAACTGCTAGTAATTATTTGAATAATTCTAAACTCTAATCTTAGAGTCCAAAAACAGTAATTTGAAAAATCTGAATTTAATATTTATCATACATTTAAAATTAAACTCTACATTCAAGTTGCATTTATCAATTATTAATATTGGTATTAAAATAAAATAAAAATATTATTACATAAATTCCCAAAACAGACTTTTTTTTAAAATAGCCTATGTAATATGCTATGAATGTCAGACTGAAATACAAAATTCATTTTGCAGGAGAGATTTCGTAGCATGCACTAAGAATGACCAGGTTATGTAAAGTACAAATTTGTCAGAAGGTGTTTTACAGGAACTAAAACTGCTAATCATGGTTAGAGAGAGAGGCATGCAGGATACACTGAGCCAGAGAAGACCTGCTCTTGCTTTCCACAGTGGGAATTAAATCCTCCCAGGTCATAAAACATGATGTCAGAAATAATGCATGCTGAAAGGAGGTGTGCACCACTGACAGGAAACACAAATCTCTGGTTGCATTCAGGGAAATGTGAAAAAGGGACATTCAGATATCAAATCCAGGGTCAAATGCTGTGCTTAGCCTCCTGCAGGCATATGCTGCAAAACACAGGCCATGTGTTTTATATCCTAACTTCTAGTCTGATTCAAGACTGGAAGAGTTCCTAGAACAATTTAAGCAGCTCATGGAGTTCTAGAGTTTAGAACATGCCCAGATTTGCCACTGGCCTCTGTTCTCATCATTGGGCTCACATCTGCCTTCTCCTCTGTGCTTTGTGACTTGTAAAGGCTGGGTGCAGCCAGTACCCATGGGCTCACCAGGCTTAGAAAAGGACTACTTGGGCATGCTGAAGACTTTGTCTGAACTGAAAACTGTTGTTTTCAAGTGGTATTCAAGAATTGATTAAAAATTTGATTATTTCTGAAGTGTAATATAAGTGACTGGAGGCAGGCATTTTCTCCCAGTAATTGTATTTTTTTATTTTGCAGCTGTATTTTCCAGACTTTCCAATAAGAGGGAATGCATTCTTATATTAGTGCTCTGAAAGCCAATTTTGATGGCAACTACCTTGCTTGTTGATTGCTGCACCCACAGAGAGGAGGTGCAGTCCCTGATGCACAAAGCCAAGGATCAAATGAGTCAACATAACATTTGTTATTCTCATAAACACTGCAATGTGCTCTTGTGCAAACAAAGTTGCTGGGTCTCTATTTCCATGTATTTTCTGGTCTTTGCTCTTGGAGTGATGCACTTAAACTTAGACCTGTCTCCCGGAGATATGTGATTTGTTTCACCAGGAATTCTGAAGGAGTGTAGTTATTTTTCTGCAGATGCTCTGCATACTTTAGTTAAGTTACAGGTAGAAATTATTTATGTTATCAAGAATTAACTATACTTGCCCTCTAAGCATATGACTCAAATTACTTTGACTGAACAAATCAAATTTTCAGTGGATAAAGCAGCTAAGTATTGAACTGGTAACAATATCCCACCCAACAGCTTGACCATGCCAGCAGTTTTCTGTTTCTCTTATCCTGCCTCCATAAAGAAGTTGGCTTTCCTAACTTCCCACTGGCACTTACTGATCGACTCTTCTCTTGGACAAACTTATCTTTTCACATGTCTTCTCTGATGTGTGTCTTTGGTCCAACTTGCTCTTCATTGTTCCTGCTTTTCCTTGCCAGCTGCAGAATAAGTATCTTATCTAAAGGTATGTATCATATTAATACTTATTGCATAATTTTCATGGCAAATAATCCTGCTATTCCATATTTTTCCCTAGTCTGATATCTGATCTTTGACATCATGGTACTGTAGTCCTTTACTGATGATGCCCTACAAACTTGACCCTCCAAGCTGAATTTGTCTTGTCTAATCTTGGCAGAGAGCTTTATGTTCAGGAATAAGTGTTCTGATTTAGAATCCTGGAGTAGATATTCTGTGTGGGAGTGTTTTCTAACTCAAATTTCGTCAGCAGTCCTGGCAATAATCCCACAGGACAAGAGGTTACTCTGCCATCAGCCCAGCTGTCATCCTTTGCTCTCAAGCTTACTGGTAAAATGCCATTTTCACCATGAAAGATGCTAAACAAATATTTAAATTAACTTATCTTACATAGCCCAATACATTCTGATCTACTGAGAGATACTTAATTTTTTTTTAAAAGAAAAAACCCACAGAACACAGCTTGTATTTGTTAACTATTTCAGTGAATGGCAAGTGCAAGAGAGAAGGCTGGATTAGTCCTGTGCATTAACAGAGAAGGAAAACACAGTGACTGATGTAATTGCTCAGGCCTGTACTCTAAGTAATGTCACATTTGTGGTAAAGAGATAAGAAGTGACTAGTCTGAGGTACCCTCAGGGAGCTGATAAGTGAACTACTGGAACAAATGGAACAAAGATTATGAGACTGGGAGGGAATAAAATTAAGACTGATAACATATGGAGTCTCGCAGCTATTTCTCCTGTCTCCCACAGATTAATTTTAGCTGGTGATATTTTTTTAGAATGATTTAATAATGAGCAGAAGGTTGTGGTTTAAAATGCTGACAAAGGGCAGAATTTAGCAAATGACTGCAACATGGAGGTCAAAAGAGCTGAGGATTGTATTGGCAAATTGCTATTAAAGCAATTTCCTTGCAAACTGAGGAGTGGTAAACGTATTTCTGGCTCAAAATATAAACAATCAGTGAAAAAGAGGAGGTGATATATTTGGTTATGGTCAAGCACTTATATTTATTTCAAAAGTGTGGATATAAGTCCTTGTGCTTTGCTCTGTGAGATGCTTACAAGGTTTGTGAAGTGGATGATTTCTGTGCAGCAGGTGATGCTGAACAAAGGAGGCCCTGAAAGACAATGATGTTACTCAGAACAGCAGATGATGACAGAAACTTTATAATTTAGCCATATGATATCGAACTGAACTGAGCTCAAACAGGCTTCTGACTTACTCACTGTAACCTCTAAAAAGAAGTAGGATGGCTGCTCTTTTGATTTAGTCATATGAAACATACAGTAGTGAAAAATGCCTCTCCACCACCAGAGATTCAACAGAATTTAAAGTAAAAATCAAAACAAAGTAATGGGTGTACAAAACACATAAATAGGATTTAGGCTGGAATTGAGTGAAATGAGATTCCTCCATTCCTACTGCAGAACACAAATATCTGGGCAGAGGAAAAGAGGAAGAAGGCTGCTCTCTGTAGTCTTTGTCCTATCTCTGGTACTTCACCCCTTTTTTCTTTCTTTAACAATGTGTAGTCTTGTCCACTGCCATTTTTCCTACACAAATGCTCTACACTTTCTATCTCTGCAACAGTTCTCCCTGCTCCTTTCCTCTGTTTAACTCTTTACCTATCTATTTAAGCCCTGCCAAACCAATACTATCTCACATCCTCCTACCCCTCAAACTACTTGTTTCCCTTCTCCTATTCAGAAAAATCCACTCATGTGTTGATGATCAGTCTGAAGTCCTTCCTTGAGAATTTTCTCCATGTAGCCATTCACCTTCCAGGAGTCACAGATTTTATCTTTGGAATAGGTCCTAACTCTTATCCCTTCTTGTAGTGCAGCCAAGCCTTTCTCTCCCATCCAGAAGCTTTCTGGTATGGCTCATTACAGGTTATCAAGCCTGCAGAAGAAAACAGAAAACCTGAGAATATTCTGAGTTCATGAGGCTCTTCCAAATTTTCTACTGGCTTGCCTATTTCCCTGGAGCACATTCATGGAAAAGGTACAGCTTAAAGCCTTGGTACTGTGAGCACAAGAAAGTATTTGCACAAGCTGGGCCAGCCCAGGGTACCTCTCAGGGAGTGTTGTGCTGTTCCCTTGGAAGCATTTTTTTAAACTTGAATAAAGGTTGTCTGGATAATATCCTGGGGCTAAAATGAATGTAAAATCAAATGGTATGAAAAACGCCCCACTTAATTAATATGCAAAGGGAGGGAATTTATAGGCACCAATTCTGCAAACATCTCATCTCCCACTCAGCTGCCCATCAAATCCCACTTACATAGGTATAATGTCCAAAATATATCTCCCTCACCTTTTGGCCTTCTTACAGGGTGTTGTGTCTAAGAATGGTACTCCCAAGTTCAATGCCCCAATGAGACTCTCCAAACCACATGCCAATCACTCATGTCCTGGTTTCCCCCTCCCTTTCCCTGCTGTGGTGGGGCAGAGGAGAATTGGAGGCACAAAAGGCAAAGATCATGGGGTGAGATAGGAAAAATTTACTGGAAATAGCAATGAGATAAGGAAAAGAACAGTAACAGCAACAATGCTAATGGCAGAGGGTATAAGAAAAACAATTTGCATGGAAAAACCCTCCCAGATAACAGACAATACTGGATGGCTCCCTCTGCCACATTTTCTCAACCAGAAGGAACCCATTCTTTCTGGAGGAGAGTCCCTTTCCCCCTCCCCCAGCAATGATGTGAGCTGGCATAGAATAACCTCCAGGTTCTAGCCATGCCTCCTCCCAGCTGCTGCAAAAAATTAACCTTGTCCTGGCCAGAACCAGGACACAGGCTCAACAGTAAAGGACACATTTGCACTTGCAGGACATCCACATCTCTGAATCTCAACAGAATTAGCCCCCAAACTTCCACCATCTCTGAGATGTAGTCCTGGTCATTCTTTGCATTAAAGTGCATGGCTTAAATCCAGTCTCCCCTAAGGTGAGATGGCAGATGAGAAGGGTGTCACAACTTCATCTCAAATGCCTCAGAAGGGAATGCATACTGTGTTTTCCTGTGTCATGCTTGTGTCTGTGCTTTCTGACCAGTTTATTGGAGCCAGAAATTCATGGCTTCAGGAAACGGGCTTTAAATTTCCCATACTGAAAGATATAAATTGTGTCAAAATCAACAAGCTACTATTTTGATAGGCATTTGCTTCTTAGATTTTTATTGACTGATAGATCTCTCTTTTTCATAGAATTATAGAGTAGTTTGGATTGGAAGGGACCTTGAAGGTTATCTACTTCCTGCCCATTTGCTGTGGGCTAGACCAAGTTACTCAGACCCCCTACCCAAACTGGCCTTGAACACCTCCAGAGATGGGGCAAAGAAAAGAAACCCCAAGTGGTGATGTTATCAAAATCAATGTTTTTTAAACATTTTCCCCAAAGTTTTCAAGTGGATCTTTGCACTCCATGAAAATTATGTAGTCTTATGGACAAAGAATACAGTCAACTTTCATAGCCTCTTTAGATGTATTTCAGAGATCCCCAACATACTGTCTACTACAGGCTGAAAAGTAACCACTTGGGGCAACTTAATTTGTCTACATATTATTCATATGACTTTTGTTATTCTTAAGGATGAAATATATATATAGTATTTATTATGTTTTGACTGCTTTTTGCATGTAGCAACAATGGAGGGGAGATGTTCTTTGCTTTCAAAGACAGATATTCCAGGATTCCTGGAAGCTTTTTACAGCCCTTGCCCTGATGGGAGTGACCAAATCTTGTGCCAGCCTGTGACATCAAGCAGCCTGCAACTCCTTTGCAGTCCTCTCACAGAAAAATCTTTCTCTCTAAACCCAATATGCACATCAGTCAGAGGAGAAAGGAGTTTAATATGTTAAGGGTTGGAAAGAGGTGTTGGGAGATCTAGTTAATGTTCTTTTCTTGTACAGTATGGACTGAACTCGCTCCTTCCATAATTTAAACTCCCACTATCTGCAGAATGGAGCTTCTGTGCCAATATCAGTTAAATGAATGGGCAGAACAATTAAAGGCTCATGTACTCAATGTCTTGCTTTTGCTGGACTGCCACTGCCAGAGTCTGTCACTTTAAGAAACTTACAGTAATCCTATTCCTCTCTTTTTGTAAAGCATGTTTATATAAAGCCCCACTCACAGCAGTTACTCCATCAAATGACTTTGTGGACAGATAAATAAAGAAGATGCAACAGGAATATGTTAAAAGCAGTCATTAGCATGTACTTCACATCAAATAAAAAAGTACTGCAATTAATCATAAGGACATAATTTTTCTTAACCCCATTTTAGTTTGCTGTTTTAAGTGCAATTTTGCCACACACCCACCCATGTCTATTTTAATCAAACATTTTGTACTGATAGGTAAATTAAAGTCATGTAAGAACAGAGAGCTGAGATATGCGATAGAACAAATAAAAGGCTTGTTAGACTCCTCATTCCAGAACTACAATGTACCAGATAAAAGAGAAAAAATTTAAAAAAGAAGTAAATTTTTAATCAAATAAAAGAACTGATGGATATTCCAAATCAGTCTGACAAAAGTTCAAAGTAACATAATGTGTTTTCCATTAACTATTCGATGTCACCAGAACATCTACAAAGCAGTGGAGAAATTTAGGATTCCCATGCAGACAGAAAGTGCTCTGATCACTGCTCATCTCTTGTAAACATCATAGATAAAGAAGAAGTAATTTAATTTAAATACAAATTGTTTTGTTTAGCTGGAAGATTCTTCCTATTTAACCATGCCTCAGGGGCATTTGTGTCCCAGCAGTCATTTAAAAATGGCACTGATCTGTTGAGGTTCTCTATTATCTGTTACATGAAGTTGGCTTCCACCATTTGCTTTGAACCGATTAAGATTTCAAAAAGGAAATCATCCATATGAGCAATAGTGAAGTTGGAGAAACTGTGTCTTGGCATCAAAATTTAAACAAGCAATGCTGCAAGCTGTTCCACTGTCATTGTATCACTGCCCTCCTACTGTTTCTTGTGCTTGAATTCCCTCTCTGTGAATACACAATCCACCTGCATGTACCTGCTGAAACTTCATTCCAAATGGTGCATCCTCTGAACTTCTGTTAATGACCAAATATGAATGTAATTTATTCTTGCTTTTGCCAACACCATAGCAAAGCCCCTCCATTTAATCAAACAGGAACCATTCCCAAATTACTTCTGTCTATGGCATTTCCACCTGCAATGGAACACACAGAGAAATTGTTGCCAATATTGGTATTGTTGACACCACAATATGCTGTTGTAGCTCAATTCACACCCACTTCCCCTCTCTTTTTTTTTTTTTCTTTTGGAAAATATATTTGTTGCACCCTCTATGCTGTTCTTTTCTGGCCTATTTTGTTCCATCTTGGGCATATGATTATTAAGATTACTTGCTTTTAATATATTGATAAATACCCTAAACAAAGTTAATCAGTGGACTCAGTTAAAACTTTTACAAGAATCCATGCTGAAATGTTCAAAATACTTGAAATCAAGGTAAGTAATCTTCTGAATAAAAGATAAGACAAGGCGGGGGAAAGTGAGCTTTCCACTTGAACAGAAATTATGTTTAAAACTACGTGCTTCTGAATGAATAACAAATCTGTTTCAGCAATTCGCTTTCCTTCAATTACTCAAACTGTGTCATGCCAAGGTCCACCGAACCCTGTAGTGTATCTTTGATGCAAATTGTGACTAAAACGTAAGGAAAGGTACAAGGGAACAAGGGAGGTAGAGAGTGACAACCATACCAAGCCTTCAGCCTTGAAAGTCTGGCTGTTAACTTTCTCAAATTGTAACAAACAACGATTTCATATTCATGTTAGTGCCCAGTAGATGAACCAAAACTTGTGGTTTGCAGAATTTGGCTCAATTGGTTTATGAGAAACAGATTTTCAGCATTACCAAAATAAAACAGCATATCTTTTCAAAAAGATTCTGATGTTCAGAAGCAATCAAGTTTTGCCTTTATAGATGGCAGGAAAAAGCATTTCAGCCCCTACAAGGTCAATGTCAATTATTATTAATATGAACTGAATCTATTTTGAAACCAATTTTTTTGTAAATCAGAAGACCTGAAACTGTGACCTGAAATTACTAAATGTAGAGAGCATGTTCTATGGGCATGTCTGATTTAGGATGTTAAAAATGTTACTTGATTGATCTATTGCTGCTTCTGCATCCATTTGTTCCCTTGTGTCATGTTATTGATTATAAGCCTTCTGAAGAGTGAGGAATTACTACAGTGTAGCTGTTATCTGTTCAGTCTTGAGAGAAATAGTCAGAGTGAACAATCCTACTTTTTAAGCCCTAGGATGCAGTGTGGATATTTACACTGGCATGTCCATTCCATGGATTTTTCACTTATAAAATATCCAGTCTAAGCGGACTCAAAGCTTCCATTGGCACTGGAGGGTGTGACGGTTGCCTTTCTTGAGCTGTCTGCGATGGGTTGGTGCCCTTATTAATCAGTGGCTGCATGTGGAGACAGGATTAGATGAGGTGATCTGGCTTGAGCTGCCTATGCTGTGTGGTTCACTGGGTTTGAGTTTCTTTGGGCTCTAGTGATGCAGGTAATTCACTTTACCTGGCAGTCGACTACACCCAGGCTTGGTTAGGGAGCAGATGGCTGCCACTTAATCCTGGCAGGTTATTTCATGCTACTGGATTGTAGAAAATACTACATAATCACCAGAGAAAAGATTCATCCCTTAACTGGGTTTGAAGAAATCTACGTTTCCTTGAAACTTTAAGCTTGAGAAAGCAGAACCTCCACCACATGTACATAAAAATATGTACATCTGTATTGTGCCATTACAATCCCTCTGGCAAAGTTTCTGCCTTTAAACCCTGCAAATTAAATTTTGCCTTCTTCAAAAGTTATATTCTAGTTCTTATATCTTCTCCATTGATGAACTATTTCCAAGATGCACCTGCATATACCAAGGCACCTCCAGGTCTTTTTTACCCCTTGCCAGGGTATCTTGGAGGGTGTGGGAACTAAGGCTGACCCTCATCCACAGGGTGCAGTTCCACAGCATCCAGTCACCGCAGGTAGAGCAGGGTGCTGTTCTAACATGGTTCATGGGCAGCCCCTGGCACTGGGAGTGGATGAAGTAGGTCTGGTGTCCACATGGGAAAGCCCAACAGCAGCAAGAGGAGACAGAACTGGAGACAAAGCTATAGGGTACATCCAAAGAGTTCAACCTGGAGGCAGACTATTCACAGCACAGGGTGGGAGCAGGGCCACAGGTAGGGCTGGAGACTGGCACAGCTGCAGTGTCACCAGAGCAGGGACTGATAGCCTCAAGCTGAGCTGAAATGGGGCTCCTGGACAATAGACAGGGTAGGGCAAGGCCCAGAGCAGGCTGGGAAGGGAGATTGAGGTCTGTTAGTGCACTCAGGGTCCTGACATTCATGCCCAAATCATTAGTTTGGGTATTAACATTTGGTGTGTGTGTATTTCTTTTAAAATAGTATAAAAATGTTAGCTTTAAAAAATCATTGTCAAAATCCAAGGAGGATATCTGACAGTTCAGAGCCCCAGTATATACTGTCATTTTGAGCTTCTGACCAAAACTCCTGAGCAGGAGACAAAGACCAGGGCAAGTGACTGAAACATGACTGGAGTTATGACATGGCCCTGCAGCAGAGACATGGCCCTCCATCTGTGTGAGAGAGCACAGCCCACCAGTGAGAGCTGGTGAGCAGGGGCTGTGGAGGGCAGGTCTCATCTCACCACACTGCAGAAAGCAGCACATCAGATTTGCAAATGTGTTTGGGACAGTGAAATGAGTAATGGAATAGACAAAAATGGAACTGTAATCAATTGGTGTTGACCAACAGTTCAGTGCCTCAAAAGACTAGGAAAACTTGGAATAGGAAAACTTGGAATAAGAATACTGATAAGAAAAACTGAAATAAAAATCAAGTAACCTTTTAGCCAGCAGAAAATTTCCTTTGTAAGCTCTGACTTGTAAGGAAAGCAAAAGTAAAGGAGAGATCTAAAAACAGTGCTGCTGGTAGTTCTGCTATTTCCTCTTTTTAAAACTTTTTTAAAGAAGCTCAGAACTCTTCTCGGGGCTACAGGAGATTTATGCTCACTCCTCAGCATGTCCTGGAGGACGTGAACGCAGACCTGCACTAACGAAAGGCATGTTCACACTGCTTGAAATCAGAATTCAAACAGAATTCTCATTTTTCTTGCATCCCTGATAGCCACTCTATCTTTACCTGTTTGTTGTTGTTTTTTTTTTTTTTTGTTTTAATAGAATTTTCTGTTCTTTGATGTTTTGGTTTAAGCTGTGACAAGCTGGAGTTGCAGAAGTATTACTTATGTTTCTGCAAAACTCAATTGGCTCCCCTATATGACAGATGTTAGAAGGAATAGGAATGAAAACTTGTACCAAATGCACCAAGACATCTTAATTAGCAAAACATTTTTCCATAAACAGGCTTATATTTTACAACATTTGAAACCCATCTAATTACCACAGAACAGCAGAATGTGTTCAGGATGTTGGGAGGATCTGGAAGGCTGTTATTTTACAGTAAATGACTTTAATCATCCTGATAACAGAGCTGTGTTTTTTGCATAAAAAGTCTTGTTTCCGTTTTTTCTCCTTCACCACCATGTTTCCTATCAGCTTTCTCTCTGAGCTCAAGCCACAGAGGATGCAGACAGTCATGTTATATCCCATTTACTCTGTCTGCTGATTAAACAGGAAAGATTAGATTACTGTCATGTTACCTTTTTGAAAATCATTGCTTTTACAAGTGTTTTGTATTTTAAAGACATTCATTCTTTGAAAGAGAGAGATTACAAGAGCATAAAATCAATACAAAGAGCACTTAGAATTATGCATAATCTATGTTTTTATCTATAAATCAAAAAATTCCTTGATATTGTATTGTATCTTGCATTCTCCCACAGCCATAGCTGGATGCTTTGGAAGAGATCATCTTTCATTCTCACATGTGGATTTGGCAAGGAGCTTCTGTGGTGAGGCTGAGTCCTGGGAGTCTGAACTCTGCATAGTTTATTCTGTCAGAAAGAAGAGGTTCACAGAGAAACTTACTTGTGATATAAAAAAAAATTCAACAGCTATTGAAAGTCAGTTGAATAGACACTGAACATTTTTTTGCTTACTTGATAGCAATTGTTTACAAAAGTTGTTCATAAAAATGATGTAAATTTTGTAACCATCGATTTCATTGGAATGCTGTCTCTAGGCTGCATTTATGCAAAACCAACAAACACTTTCTTCACAGTGTTATGCCTTTCTGTGGGAAAGTACATCTCCCCTGTGCTTTCAACCCCCTTCCTGCTGACTGTCCCATGCACCCCAGTTGGTGGGCAGCTGGGCACCTTGAGCTCTCTGCAGGGAGCTTCTCCTTTGTTTCAGGTCCTGCCACTCAAGATGTGCTGATTTTGAAGTAGGCTGAAAGTAACGTGAGAGGAAGAACTCTTGCACAAGAGGCTTATTGCCAGGTAAACAGTAAATTCATCCATGTGCTTCCTTCATAAAGAATGTTCCTGTGGCACTATTTTCTCTCATTGTTTACTTGCTATTTTCGGTATCAAAGCTGGCAGTGTTTTGAAATGCACACAGGTAAGCCTGAAGGCAAATCCCAACAGAAAATCAGGAAGCAGAGCCTAACAGATTGTTTTGCCTCATAATCTACTCTTGCAAATAAATGTGTATGCTGGAATTGACTAATTGCTTCCTTTCCAGTGTAAGGACAATTATCCATTGATAATTTTAATTTTCACAGCTTCTCCTAACAGAAAAGGGAGTTTTACCAGTCATATAAATCATTTCACCAGGTATTTGAGAGCAAATAGGCTGTGGGAGGACAGAGGGTGTCAAGAATATCGAGAAGCATTCACACAGCACCTGGGGACACCTTGCTGGCACAGATGCCAAAGGACATGCTGCTGGGAAGGCAAAGAGAGAGAAGGGACTATTTCCTCTGCTGTGGCATTGGCTTTCCAGAGCTACTTAACAGAGAAGTAGAGAAAACGTGTTAATACAGTGAATGTCTGGTTAACCTTTTTATTTTCAGGTGCTCTTTTTCTCTGGAAATCAGTATTGAAATGTATCAGTGGAGCTGCTTGGAGAGTACCCAGATATTCCCCAGGATCTCAGTGTGCTTTTTCTCTGTTACATCTTTAGAAGCAAAACAGGCAAGAAATTTGATATGGTAGAAATCTCTCTGGTTGGCCAGACATAATTGATATCAAATGGCCTCTGTATTTTGTTTTCTTATAATGTGTATATGACAAAAAGCTGCCTTTAGCAGAGTCTTAATTTGTTAGGGTTATTTTAGGCATTGTTACAAGTGATACAATAGTTACAACTTGATGTTACAGATGGAGTTTCCTATTTAACCATCAAGTGAGTTCTTGAGGCCTAAAGTCTCTCCTGAGGAAGAACACTTGTCCAAAAAACCCAACTGGTTGTTTCTAGTAATTAAGTTACAACTATCAGGGAATTATGCCCACTGTGAACAAATGCTAAATAATTGTAATGGTAATTAACTATTGTGTGAACCTCAGTAGAATTGGATAGAACTTGATAAAATGCCATGACTCATATCTTGAAATTATTCTCTTGAAATTGATTCTAGTGTATGTTATGAATTAATTGCTTTATAAAGAAGTACAGAATGCTACACAGTTTTTGGCATAGGGATATCCCAGGTCAGGTATAGAACATCCTCCAATGTTTTGGTACTGACCACATGCAGCCTTCAAAAATTACCAAGTACAGAGATTTAGTAGTAAACTAGTTTACTGTTAGACCTTCTTCAGTTCTGTTTCTCTTTTTTTATTTTTATTCCAAGTATTTATGAGGATCTCTGAGGCCCCAAAACCCAGGGACATGGGGACACAAGGAAAATGCAGTTACAGGTTGTGCTGCACACTACAGCCTGAGCAAGTGAGCTGCAGGCTGTCAGCTGCTTGGCATTGCTCCCATTTGGAGGACTACAGATGCTTTAACTAGAGCACCTTTCATGTATCCTATATAAATCTAGGGAAAATGAATGAAAAAAAAAGAGAAGGGGAGAATTTCTTCTTATGATAAATGTCTCTGCGTAGCCTCCCACCCACATTGCAACCACAGGCAGCTACATCCAGCCCTGTCTATAGCAGTCCTAAAATATGTGTCCAAGCACAGCTGTGAATAATATTTTTAGATGTGCACAGGAAGACTAACTATTCTGCATTGTGTGGCTGGAAGACTATGAAAGGTTCTGGGATGCCTCAGTAAATCCAGAAGGGATACTTTCAGCCCTGTGAAACATTTCAAGTTCTGAATATTTCAAAAGTTTTATAATGCAATGACAAAAAATATCACTCAGACTAGGCAATCTTGCTGGAAATATTTAGTCTTCTATCATGTGGGAAACAGACTACAGCTCTTAAATTCTGCTCTGCAAATTCAGAGTCAAAGGGTAATTATTCTCCATATGGGATAAAATTCATCTGTTATACACAGTGGCTGAGGGTAGTTATTGGGAATTAGGAGAAGTCCTTGCAAGGCTTCTGAACTCTAACTTTTTACTTTATCAGTGATATTGCTTTAACAGAGATCATTTGGTAGATAAAACAATACTGTCCCTAAAATGAACATTCTTCATGTTTAACCATGCTTTGGAATTTCTCTTGTGCTAGACATATTATCCTAAATTCAACTTTGCTATAATTTCACTGATGTGAGTGGGCAGTGTGAGGGATGTAGCTACATCCCAGTTTGCAGCCACAGCACACTGTGAAACTCCTGGTAGGAAGCAGGACTGTCTGGACTGTGCAATCTGGTGGTTTTCCATAGTCACATCCTGTTTAAACTGCCTGCAGACAGGGATGGGTATGAAACCTCCTGTTTGCATGATTGTGCTCTTTGGATGTTCATTGTGACACCAGAGTCTGTTAATTACTCCATGGTGCTCAGATTTTATCATGATTATGTGCTCTAAAGGATTTACTCTAAGATACTGTATTTCAAGAATGCTCATGCTTTACTCTCACAACCACAGATTAATTTATACTGAATTAAAAAAACCCCAAACCATCCCACAACACTATCTTGAACAATATATTTATGTATTTTTGCTTTGCATGAAATATATTCCTATTTTGTATCAGTATCCGACACTGTAGCATTTTAAAGATCTTTAAAACCACAATTACTAACGTTTGCATATACACTCGTTAAGACAATACTGAGTATGTAACATCTGGCAATCATGATTGACCTTTCCAGACTGCCCAGAACAGAAAGAAAATTACACCAATTATCCCTCTGCTGTTTCTGTGCCAGGGTCTACATATATATAGAGAGAGAGAGTGATAGAGGTAATCATGTGATTTCCACCTCTGTTGTACTGTGCTCTATTATTTTTGTCCCTCACTCCATTTCTTCCCTTAAGTTCACAAAACAAAAAAACAACCCCACAACTATTAGGCTGATTTAGATATTCTTAAAATATGCTTCAGGTAATTTTATTTCAGATGACTAGTATTAACAAAAGGTTTATGAAAACTTTATGAAAACTGGTAATTAAAAAGATGGGAACTGCAAGACCTTCCTAAACTGGAAAAGGTGCTGCCATATGTAAATGTTACCTCTCTCCTGCTGTATAGAACCTTTCTCTGCTGCTCTGTATCTCAGGTCTTTGAAAGGTGTGTTGTTTTCCACACTTGGGAGCACAGCAGCCCAATTTTAGTTATAAATCTGGCCTGTATGTAGCAGGAATGGTTCTCTTCAAAACATGTAAAACAAGACCTTGGGGAGGAAGGAATGAGTAAATGACACAGAAAATCTGCACTTCACCTGAGATGGCAAGGGAAAACATGCTCCATGTCTGTTAGAAGGAGCTATAGGAGAGGATTGTGTGCAAATGAGTTTGGAGATGTCAATTCTCCAGGTGGTAACTGTGACAGGTGAGAGGAGTTAATTCAGCAGTCCTACCTTGCACAGAGCCCTGGCTCTTTCTTACTCTGTTGATTTACACAGAATAATTTATTACCCACTGCTGTCTTTGACTGTCATAAACAAGCCATGGGCTGACATTTTTTGCATCCTTCTCTCCACCTAGGAGACTGTATTTTGAGTATAATGAAACTTTTTCATGACAACCTTTTTTTTTAGGGCAACAGGTCAAGAAATAAGAATTTAATATTAATTTATTTATTCATTTAGCATCTAGTGCATCCAAATGTATCCACTTGAGGGGAAATCCATATGTTGTTACATAGAAGAATTTTTCACCTAAGGTTTGATTTGGTCACTGAAATTTTTTTAAGCTAGTTTTTCTATTCTGTTGCTTCACTTATTTGCCTTACCAGAACCAGGATGTGTCAAGACAGTGAGGAGATGATGTTCTCTCTCTTTAGAAAAGGTATATGAAAAAAATCTCATAAGAAACTCCCTAAAATGGTGTCCTTTATTGATGATTAAAAACATAGATGAGCATGTGGATATGATGAGTATTATTCAAATAGTAAAAGAGCACCTACCTTTGTTCAATGGCATTTGAAGACGTGTACTGCATTTTGCCACAGTAAGAGGCATTGGGATCATGTATGCTTTGGTGACAGAATTGTGGACCTAAGTCTCTTATAATTTGAGGAGCAGGGAGAGGCACTGGATCAGTGATGAATAGCATTGAGAACTGTCCTGTTGTTTTGCCACTATGGTGTCCGTATGGGGATATTTCCAAGTTTGTAAGTAATGATCACACAGGGAGATGCTTTAAATATATAGTGGCATTTAGGGTATCAGAGACTGTGGATTCTTTATCTCTTTCACCATCCCCTCCAATGCTGAGAGATGAGTATTGCAAAGTATGGAAAACTAAGACAAGGACATTTGGATTTATCTGTGTGATGAATTCTCATTCCAACATACTACAATGATTATTGTGAGATAGACAGAAGTTATCTCACCTGCAGACAGCCCAGGCAAGACCTTGGCAAATAAGTGCTGCAGAGGCAACTTAGGCAGAACAGCCATTCAAGGGTTGTGTTTTTTCTTTACACACTTCGCAGGAACTTGGCTGATATTTTGAAAGTGGAGAAGAGCAATATTCTGCTGTGCCAAGGGTAAGCTATGGTGTTTCCAAGGGGCTAAGCTATAGTGCTGAGTGTTGCTCACTAGAAAGGGGAAATTTTCCTCTCCCAGATAACTCCAGACTTTTCTGTCTCATAATTTGACTCACACAGAATATGAAAAGGTATTTATTTACTATAAAACTTTTCATCCTAAAACTTCACCTTAGTTTGGGGGGAAGAGGAGAGTTAAGTTCTTCATTTTTTTAAAGGGATTTCAGTTTGGCTCTCAAAATTTTATTCCTGCTCTTTCATCTGCATACAATTATGTCTAGAAGTGCATATCATTTCTTTCACTGGTTGAAGGCTAAGTATGCATTTGTTGGCACAACCAGATAATTATCTTTCCAAGTAATATAAAACAATTGTAAAGATATTTGCAGCCCACTTCACTCTACTCACAGTTACCATAAAACTAAGGGAATGCGAGGAATGAGGTTTGGATTCATGTTTGAACAAATCGAGACTTCTAGAAAACACACTGTAATTTACATTCCTCCTCTTGTTGGAAAGGTTGTACATCAGGAAAAGTCTTCTGAGTCTTTTCTGCAGCAGAAATGTAGCCACCATATAAAACCTGTAATAAGAATTGTCAAATATAACAATTTTATGATATCTGTTCATCATCTGCCAGAGGAGCTTTCCTTAATGAATGCATCGATCTGACAGATGAGAGCCAAGGAAGAAGTACAAAAGCAATACCATGGCTTCACAGAAGTACAGAGATGAATATTTGAAAGACAGAGGCACAAACAGATTTTACAGTTTTGCTGTTTTGTCACTGCTGGTGGTGAGAGGTTGAAAGTGGACGATAAGTGTGAATTCAGCCAGGAGGACTGGGCAGGGCTGGGAGCCCAAAGCATGTTGCCCAGGGAGATCAGGACAGGGGGGCTCTGAAGCACAGGTTATTGGAGACCTTGTTGAGGGTGTGTAAATCAAGAGGCACACTGTTGAAGTTTGGGTCCTTGGATTTGTTTTAAAAGCAGAGTGGGATTACAACAGACTCCTGTAGATTATCTATTTATAACGGATGGAGTAAAATGGCAAGGATTTTGGAAAATCACATAATTTTCTCTCTCTCCATGCTGAAATATAGCCTTAGCCTCTGTGTGGGTGGCTAAGAGAATAGAAAATATGACAGTGTCAATAAATGATAGACAGCTTGCTTTTTCTTTTCTTTTTTTTTCTCTTTTTTCTTTCTTTCTTTCTTTTTTTTTTTCTTTTTTCTTTTTCTCCCCAGTAAACTTTTCAGGGTCTTGGAGACATTAGTATTAAAACAGCCAGGACCTGACTGCTGCATTCTCCCACTGACATCAGTACAACCCTGCCAAAGTGGTTATGCTCCAGTAGGATCAGATCCTTCTGGCTGTGTCTCCCATTGTTTACACAGGTGTAAATTAAGTGTGACTCTACTGTGGCCAGCACAGGCATTAATCATCGTGTCAGCCTAAGGGAGAGTTGCCTTCTTGCTGAGGTTCCTACCCCACGGTAAACATACCATTCCCAAAGTGGTGTGGTATTGCTCATCATGCACCTCAGTGCCCCTTCCCAGGCACGCAGGTGTCTGGGAGCTGCTCCGTCACCAGTGGAGCTTTAGGAAACCGCTCCATGGTTTGTGCTTTGTGACTGTGAGGTTGTCACTCGTGTGGTTGAGCTCAAAATATGTCTGCCAAAGCTCTTTGCTAATACCTGAGACCTTTTTTTCTTTCTCCCACAAACCTATTATTTCACATTTGCTAATGCCAGCTCACAAGGAGCTGTGGTTCAGCTCAGAGCACAGAGCAGCATCTGTAGAGGACAAATTAATCCAGCAACAGCTCTGAGGCAGTACTGGCCCTGGAAGGCAATGATGCATTAGCTCCCTGGAAAGAAGCCTTAATGTCTGTTGTAAGTCAAGATTTACATGGTAAAATGGACTACTAGTTACTACAGTAAAGTATGTGTAGGAAAATATTATGGGTCTACAGGAAGATAGTAGGGGTTGTAAGAAGAACGTATTATTGTGGCCATATGTGGGTTTTTTTTGTTTTTCACTGAATTGTAAAACATTCATTTTTTTGACCTTGTTCTTAAGCATTTTTTGTTTACATTAGTAACACAGATTATAAAATAAGCCTGGAAGGTTTTGTCCATCTTTAAAATACTGTAGTCAAAACTGTAAGTTCATACTGAGAAGCTGACTCTCAATGTTCACAAACAGACCCACAGACACAAAGGGAACTTACTAGTAATTAAGTGGGCCCTGGGAAAATAAGTGCTTTCTGTGTCTCTTCTTTTCATGATGAATTCTGCAAGGCTGGCTAAAACAAAGCTAAAAAAAGTACCATTTTGAAAAAAGAGATTTTTCACTCTTCATAACTGGTGACTTAACAGTTTTGGAACATTGAAGATGAGTGGAGCTTTATTATTATTTTTTGTGTTATTAAGAAAGTAAACGAGGGCAAGGACACAAGCCATAGGCTTCACCTGGAGCAGATCACTACTTGTCCTCTGTGTTGGAGCAGTTTGCAGCTGCACTGTGGGGAGGAGGTGTGAGTGTCCTCTCAAGATGCTGTGAGTGAGCCTGAGGCACTGACACTGTCACTGTGCACTGCTCAGGGCTGGTCTGGGACCTCCCAGCAGGTCACAGGAATGGGTCATGTCCATTACTGTTTCCCAATTTCATATAAATATTGAAGGAGTAACACTGGATAAACAAAGGTGGTATTTTGTTCTGTGATCTCAATAAATATGACATTTCATACTTTTAGTCATGGAATACACTATTCTGGAGAGATTTTGTTTTGTACTAACAGAACTTTGTCAACTCAAAAGTTCTAGATTAAAAAAAAGTGTTTGGGAACAGAAACTGAATCTCGCCAGTGGCGTTATGAATAAATTTTTTACATTCATATTTTAAGGCTCTTCACACATTTTCTTTGGAAAGCTCAATTTTCTATTTTGAGGGCTGAATTTGTATTTTAATGAATCAGAAAGTGTGAAAGCAATATGAAAATCAGTTGTTAAGTCTTGGGAGGAACCGTAATTCGGAACTAGCTATCGATAGAAATTGCTTTCAATAGGCTACAGCTTTGCAAAAATTGAAGGGAAAAAGGACAGCTAGATTATAATCCACATAAATATTGCTATTCTAAGACTGTACAGTGCCTACCTTTGTCCTCAGAAAAGTGATATGAATGAAGTCTTACCATTTTCTGTTAGATACGCTTCTATCCACGTATTTCACAATTAACATAAAAATATAGAATGAATACCTTACTAACCAATATAAAGCTCTTAGTAAAAATTAGAAAAAAAGTAATTTGAGTGGCCAATCTGAGTGACCAGTGCCTGACACGCATCCATTCTGAAACTTCTGATGCTACAAATTTCATAGACAATGCAATGCTAAAAA
>JAWWLZ010000118.1:24243267-24262629 GCA_035041345.1 Poliocrania exsul
GAGTGACCAGTGCCTGACACGCATCCATTCTGAAACTTCTGATGCTACAAATTTCATAGACAATGCAATGCTAAAAAGACCAATTTTGATTTAGGAAGTTGTGGTGTTTTTTTACTCTCTGAACTTGAATTACTGAAGTGATCTCTTCCTTGCTTCTTTTTTCCATCATGGATATGCTAAAGGAGAATTACTCTAACGGTTTTGTCCAAAATATAATAAGACTGAGAAATGAAGAAAGTGGACATTGGTACCTCCAAGCATTCACTTGGTCCAGAAGTTATAAAGTCTTAAATACAAGAGTAAAATCAATGTTCAAACAGGAAAATCAAAAATCTGTGGTGTAGTTTGGCCAGGGAGCTACATGGAAGAAAACAAAACTACAATTCATAAATGCAACTATTATGAGAGGTGGTAGAAGTGTTGCAGCATTAATGTTTTAAGGCAAATATAATTATAGATATTTTTGGCTGATTTTTAAAATGATATTCTTTTAGGGTTCAGAATACAGTATTAAATACAAGATTTGGTCATTAGGTTACTCAATCACATCTAAATAATACAGGGTTTACAAGGAGTCTGTGGTTTTAAATTAGGTTTGCCAAATGTTACATAAAACAATCAGATATGCACAAATCAAAGCTGTTGAAAGCCATTTGCCTGCTGGATTATAGGGAGATAGAACTGAATGAATGTTGCTGCCAACAAATAATCTGACCTCTTTCTGCAATCAGTGTGTTCTTGAGATAACTGGTGGCACATTTGAAGTAACATTGACTTAAAATTAAAAGTAGCCCTCTGCTTCCTGTGACTTGAGATCAGGAAAGGCCACTATATCAGCTGCAGTTTTTTTAAAGGTAGACAAAGGCTGTTTCATGCCAGCAATTTTATATGTGTTCATAACTCTGAGGCATAACAACACCTTAGTGGTTACCAGTCTTGAAACAAAATGGCAAAAGTGTCTATTTTTAAAAATATTTGCTTAGCCTTTAAGTTCTACCAATTACCATCCTCTTAGAATGGAAAAATAATTAGGAATCCATCTTGCTGGAAATCCTGGTGCACTTTAAAGGTTTTCTCTGAATTGCCAACATGCTTTTCTTTTGAGATGTTATGCTTGTCCAGGTAGCAAAACGCAATGTTAGTTCAATCCACTCACATGCAAAGCAGGCCAGTACCACTGAGCTTCCCAGCACAGTTAATATTTGGGATCAAGGAGCACTCTTGTGGCTTTGTATCTGAAGTAAATTTGCAGAAATCACAGGAAAATTGGGGCCTCGTTTATGGTTAAATGTTATGTCTAGAGGTGGTAGCTCTTCGTTTTCCTCAGGACTGTGACAATTTAAGACCAACCTGTGTATTGGTTTAGACCAGCTCAAAACAGATGAATTCCACTGGACAAGCCACAAAGAGCTTGGCAAAATATTTCCATTGAAATCTTGGCTCTCACTGGAAGGTAGCAGGAATTTTGCCATTAACTTCATCTGGGAAAGATTTCTTCCTTTTGCTTATCATCCCTGGTGGAATCTACTTAATCCCCTCTTAGGCCTGCAAGATGGAGCAGCATTGAAGAAAGTATGGTGACGTAAAATTTCAGGAATAAGGGATAAAAAGTTGAATCCAAAAGGCTAGATAAATATTACTTTATCCTATGTCCAGCCACAGAAGGAAGAAGCACTGATGCATGTATCTCTTCTTTCCAGAACAGACAGAAATGCTTCCTAGGTCCTTATAATCACTGAGAAAAATGTATGGAAAGACTTTTGTATGAAAAGACGCTTGTTTCTTTAAAAAAAAAAGAAAGAAAAAAAGGAAAAAGCACAACTGTTTCTTAGCATAAGAAATTACCTGCTCATCATATAAATCAAATGAAATAACTTCTATTTGTTAATTTACATGAGCCAAGATTTACATATGGCAGAATAAAGTGAATTAAGAATATATAAAATTTTCCAGAATTGTATGTACTACAGATTGCTATGTCTGACTAAATTGTCCTTCCAGAATTTATGTTACAAAGGAGAGTTTCAGCAGTAGCACAAATTTGTCATAAATAATCCTTAACAAAGTTGTTATTTCAGTGAGGAGACTCAATAAATGGGTTTCAAATGCCAATGTCATTTCCAGGTTTATGCTTGGTCAGCATTTCCTACATCACTGGTCCATCACTCCCTATTTAGGACTGATTTTCAATTTCCCTTTTATCAACTGAATTTAGCTATATATCTGCCAGAGAAGCAAAGCTTAAGACTAATTCCTGAATTATTAGTAATAGAATATTTATACAAGAGGTCAGTTTCTGTCCCTTACAGTTCTATAAATGATAGCTAAGATAAATATGGCTGTTTTGCTCTAATGAAAGGACAACAAATCAGGAGAAGAAATTGATGTATAGAGAATGCATTCTGTATCAACTGCAAAGTACTGTTTTCAGCCTTAAAAAAACAAGAGTTTAAACTGCCAAAGTGAATGTTACTCTATACCAAATTGTAAAGTCTTTAGAATGTTTGAAATGAACATCTATTATAGGTTGCATTTTCATTCCCTGGGTATGCTTAGGTATTTGCAGACTACACTGGGTTTCATCCACATTGGTTTTGATGGCTAGAGTTGTTGATTCTCATCTCTCCTAAGTGATTCTGTCTTCCACACTGCTGTTTTGGATGTGAATATTGCTGATAACTTTTTTTCCTGATCACAGTGTCACTTGATATATGGTCAATGAGAATATATGCCCCCAACTACACGATGACTGCAGATAGTCTTCTCACATGGTGCTCCTTATCAACCATCTATTGACAGTTCTCACATTGCTATCTTTATATGAAGCCTTCATCCTCAGGGCCTTTGGGAATGTCAGCCTGCATCCTGAAAGATATGAATAATTTTAGGAATGTTATATACAATGAGATGTTACTATTTTGTGTGTATGAGATGCCATTATAGCAGCTGAGAACCTCAACAATAGACTAAGATCTGTTGCATCGGGTATTGAGATAAACACTACAAGGTTACTTATAACTGGAATCAACAGGTTTTTTCTAGCACTTTTATTCTCTGAAATTTGCTCCAATTGTTTTTATAAAACATTAACTACTGAAAGAAACTAGAAAGAAACAGGGATCCATGTGGTCAAAAATTCTTTGAGGATAAAACAGGTGGGGATTTTGTGCATGATTTGACAAGACTTAATTGATGTAAGTAGGAAAGTTCATACAAATCTCTTGGAACTGGTATGAGATCCACTGGATCTCAGTCTTGAACAAGCTGGGTGTGAGGAGCATAAAATGTTTCATACCTATAAAGATCAATCATTCTTCCCTTCAATACAATTAAGTGATATTTACTAAGAAGAAAGATTCAGAAGAACTCAATGCACCAGAAGACAAAAATTTTTCTTTCCTTTTAAACACAGATATTTGAAATATGATTTTGAAGACGTCATTCAGAGTTTGGATCTTCAGATATATTTTCCAAGTGATCAGTTTTAAACCATGCATGCCTACAGGGGGACAGAACACAGAGTGTGACAACAATATTTATGTCCTATTAGAGATGATGAATTATACATCACCACAAAGTATCACTGGGATAAAAGTGGCCAACCTTAACCTCAGTCTTACACTGCTGCAGCAAAAAATTGTTAAAGCATTGTAATCAGTTTTGCTTCTAAGTAAAATTTTGGTTTTGCTCCAAATAATCTTGCAAGAGCAAAAGATGACTTTTTACTGAAGAAATCTGAAGCTAATGGTGGTTTAAAATTACATTACTGAAGTGTAAATACACACACCAGGACAAAAAATGTTGCCTTTGCACTTACCCAGGAAAAGAAAGGTACTTTTACTTGCAGGAACTATGACAGTAAACATAATTTCTGTGAGTCACAAAGCTAATCTCTCTATACCATCTACAGTTTTTAAACAAACTAAAATCTCTTTGTGTAAAACACTTCTCTTTCTCTGTCTCTCAGATTTCAGACCAGATTTATTCATTTCAAAGAGTCAATGTAATTCAATGGAGGATAAGTTCAATCCAAAATATTGCCCAACTGCATAGCACAGAGGTTGGTCACTACTGCCTTCCCAATTGGATTTCTGCTTCAATGAATTCATATATCCAGTTCAGACTGAAATAACTACTAGGCTATTTGTAGTTTTTTGAGATGATGCCCATTAAGCTCCACTTCCTTGTATAGGCTGACTTCCTACAGGGAGTCATTACAGACTGGTGACTGCAGGGCCTGTGGAGGGGAAGGGCTGGAGTTCAGTTCCTTTTACAATGTATGCTTAACAAAAGGCCTAAACAGCTGCTGGAGCTGTGACAGGGAGACAGGTTCCTACTGAAGGAAAATGTCCTCACTTTTTAATTATGCTCAAGATTATGCTCTGTCAAAAGGCATACTTAAATAGTCTGTTGAAGTTGAACTGTTTCCAAAGAGACTAATAAATGTACTAAAGCGATTACAGGTATGGCTCAGCAGAGACATGCTGGGGCTGATATCTGAGGTAATAAATTAAGAGGGAGAAAAGATGGCAAGGATGAAGGGACAGAAATGGAGAGGCAAGCATGCATAGGAGAAGTTGGCAGTGAAGCCAGCCTGTAAAAGCAGACCACTCTGATTCTTTTCCTTGTGCAACCCAGATGATGCACTTTGAGAATTCCCATCAGATCAGTCTTCACAGAAGAGCCAGAGCAGTAAGAGGTTCATAGTTCCCAGCAGGGTTTAAGATCAAGCTGGAGGTTGTATTGCTCTGTCTTCTTACATTGTAGGAGCTTGTGGATGCCCAGAGGCAAATCCTTTCCTTTCCCTCTCTCTCCAGAGCTTTGTTCTTCAATTGCCAGAGGAAGAAGAACATGGCATTTGAGGAATGAAATTTTACTCTTTTATGCTTGGCTCAGCAGTTAGCCTAATTATTATTGTAGATGTGGCAGGCAAGTTATCTTTCTAATGCGTTCTGCTCTTTTGAACTATCTGTAGATAGGGATTTTTTTTCCCATACTGCTTTAAGATGCCAAAGTTCAGTTTTAAAATGGAAAAGTTCAGACTCCAAAAAGACCTTACTCTGTTCTCAAGCATAACCTCACCTCTTAAGCACTTGAAAGCCTGAAGGGCTTGGAGAGAAAATGAAGAAAGGTGTCTAAATTTTATGGAAACATGTACTTCCTCCCTGGTCTCTTCATTTATTTTGGTAAGAAGTATACAGAAAGAGGACAAATATGTTGAAATTAACCATGTGGAACTGATTTCTGCAGGAGAGGCTATGAGATAACTGAAGAAACCCAAGAAAAGCCCAGGTCTTGCAGGTGCTGCTGCTGTGGTCTGCTGACGTATGGAAACCTTCATGACAAGCAATGACATGCACTGTGACACACAGAGAATTGAGCTGCTGTCAAGGCCACAGTCTGCTTACACTGGGCAGATCAAACACCAACTGGAAGACAAAATCAGGGCCTCATGCAGTGAATAACACAAGCAGAGAGACGAGGTGCAGATATAAAGTGATGTTTCAGCATCAGCATCACCAAGAAATGTGTGCCTGGTATACACCAACTTCAGCCCCTTGCAGGAAATCAAGTGGCAGCTTCTGGGAAAGGAGATTGCTAATATTGAAACATTTCTATTGTATTTTTATGCCATGACCAGAGAGAGACATTCCAAGATAATTACTGTTTGGTAGGTATAGGATATACAGGTACATACAGTGGGTACTGAAAATGCATGGAGGCTGTGCATTCAGCCAGCCAAGCAGTGCTGAAGCTTTGGGAAGAGTTGCTTCCAGACTTAAGGCACTCATGTGAAAAGCACATAGCAGTATAGTCCATGATGTATGAGATTGAACTGCAAGAGTGAGATCTCACAAAATAAATTGTTAGCAGCAAGGTCTGTGCAATCCTGGAACATTTAGCTCTTAAGTACTGTCCTTTTTTTATCCGCATAGTAGTATAATTTGCATTTTGATTGAACTGGCCAAATATTTTGTTGAACAAAAGAGTTTCTTAGTAAACATAATTATGTTTTTAGTCTAGATGACCTCTTTTCTGATAAAAAAATCCTAATTACCTTTTCTATTAATAAAAAGTTGATTAATGTAGTTGGATGAATTAATAAAGAAGAGATAACTGAATTAATCATACTTAATGTAATAGCAGATGGCTAGAAGCTTAGAGATTAGACTCAGAATTTCCCACCATGTTATAGGCTAATATAAATAGACTTAATTCAAATGGACTACATCCATTTTTTTTCCTGACCTTACCTACAAATTAGCACTGCACTTGTAAAACCTCCTGGCGTATAAAACACACAGGGTAACACTTGGGATCAAACAACCACAGTGGTCCATGTTTTTTGCTACTTGTTTTTAACAGAAGCTGGAAATCTCTTCTGTTTGAAAATACAGATTTTCATTGTCACACATTAAAGAGAAGTCTGGCATTTGTTCAAGACAGATTTGAAAATATTCAGACCTTGCAGCTGATGAATCAGTTTTGAGATGCTCTTTAATTACCCAGTTTCTTTGTTATTTATTGTCCTGTTGATATGTTTTCTGAGATCTGAGGTAGATCATGCAGCAGTTGACTCTTGCACATTCCTGTGCTTGTACTTTGAGAGAAAAAAAGGTCGATTCTATTCTTCCTTTTCTTTATAGACCTTGCTATGACACATCCTGTAGTTATATCAATAGCTGGGACACATGCAGAGAATGAACAAAGAGAGCAGGAGTCAATTCATAATGTTTTTCCACACTCTGGCACTGTGTGATTCTTCTTGAGGAAGAGACTATCTGAAACCATCAGATTCCTGTTTAAATCAGCCTATGACATACCCAAAGTATAATCACAGCCCTTGAAATGTAATGAGTCTCCCATGTACACTGAAACAATTCCAGACATATCCACGTGACGTGGGAAAACCCAGATGCCAAAAATTTCTCTTTTGCCATAAAGGGCAAATATATTCTCCCTGAAAGGTAAAATCCAATGAGCTCTCTAATATAAAACTTTGTTTATATAATTTCTTTCCGCTGTACTTCTCTTCAGAATTTTTTAAGCACCTTGAGAAGAAGATCTTTTCAAAAAAGGACTTGAATCCTCCTCCTCTATTTAAAAGTCTATTGAAAAAAAATCAATACAGTTTTTATGCATGTAACTCTATGTAAACCCAGAATTGTGATTGATCTTTAATATCCCCCAGCTCAGCCAATGGTGACCAGCAGTAAAGATCCAGCCACATTGGTGGCTCCCACATTCCTCATGAGCTTGTGGAGGAGATGAGAGGGAGGATAAGGCACCATCTACTAAGTAGTGACTGAGCAGTGATGATACTGTACAGAGAGGACAGTAGCTTGAAAAAGCAGGTGAGGAGCAAAAGAAATTGTGCAATAAGCAGTTCAGGAGATAAACACAGTTTTAACAGCTGCTTCCTTTAACAGGGCTATATCCCCTCCAAGAGGCTGTATGCATCTGAGAGACAGATGGGACTCTGTTTTCATCTTCTGATGTCTTCTTGTATTCTGAGAACACCTGAGGTAATGAAGCATCTCCTACTTAGGTGATAAAATAGTTGAGCTATTAGAGGGAATGTGCAGGTTTGCAGGGGAGAAGTCTGTAAGAAGGATGACCAGATTGGCTCAGGCCAGGAATTTGGCTGGTTTAACATCTTACTTGTCATCAGAGCCAGCTTTGAGATATGAGGAAAGTGAACAAACACAGCAGAAAATTGAAGAGGGGCAATCTAGCTGGCAATCCTCAGTGGTTGTAAGGGACCCCATCATACCAGACAGCCTCTGTTTAGTCCACCATTATAATTTATTATGTCTTTTATATTACATTAAATATACATTCTATTTATTGTAATTTATAATGTCATTTACATTTATCATTATTAACCCCTGATATTTTTCATATCGGTTTAATGTTCTATTCTCTTTGAACTTACTTAGAAATTCTGAGGCAATGAGGTATATAATTTAATCATGTGCAAAATGTGCATGCTTTAGTGGGGAAGAATGAGAGGTGCTTCTTTTATTAGTTTTGAAGTTTATAAATTCTCATTTTAATGGAATTTAGACTGTTAGATCTGAGACTGTGCCTGGTGCTCTCCCTGCTTTCATTTACATTGATGGTTATAAATACAAAGGGCAAATACAGACTAAACAAACGAAGCAACACACTGTATTTGCTCACAATATTTATGATATGACCATTTAAAACATTCCTGAGGTAAGGGTTTATTTATCATGGCATATTTGAAAGGTTAAAAAAAATCCTTATTTTTTCCTCCCTGATACTTTATATTTAGTTCCAGCATAGTCTGATACTTTCTATCTGTAGAAAATAACAGAGTTCACATTTCCTAACCTGAATGGTTCTAAAATGACCATTACATATTTTCATTTTTTTGAAAACACAGTTAATCTCAAGCTTAAAATTGCCTACAATCTGTTGAACAGCTTTCAAGGCTGATATATAAGCAGAAGAAAGGATGGTCTCTAGGGAGCTAGTCTTGCAGCTAGTAATGCTTTGGGTTTTCAGCCAAATAGGATTGGAGACCAGGTTTTTCTATCGTGAATGATTAAACTGTCTATATAAAGCTCAGATTAAGAATATAAAAATAAAAATGAGTACGAGGAAAGGCTTTAGTGGAAAACCAAAATCTCACAAATCTCCTGCTTCATTAAAAGCAGTACTACACATTTCAGTGGAAGAATTTTTGGTTAACTTTCTTTTCTTTTCACTGCATGCTGTTTCCACTGGGGTCATATAGGAGAGCCTATGCATGTGATGTGTTCATTTTATGCTTCCAGTATAACAGCATGGCCTTCTGGAGCAAGCACTGGGCTGCATCTTATTTCCACGTTCAATCCCAAACACTAAAGTGAAACAAAAATGTCCATATGTTCTTTAGTAATACTATGAAAGTGTAAAAATTGTGTTAAAGCAGTGAAACAGAAAAAAATGTATTTTTAAATATTGAGTGAATCCAGATTAGGACACTAATGACCCAGTGGAAAATTCTGAGACTATCTCACTTTAATCAGTAGGAGTCCAAGATAGCAGTTTGAAGTCTGACATCTTATGATATGGAGAATGGAAAAACTATTACAAGAACAGGGCAAAAAGAGCAAAAAAAGTCAAGATAAAAGCCTGTTGCAAGTCTAGTTTGGGGAAAATTCTGAATCAGAACTAAGAAAGTACAGGAAAGTAATAAATGAATATTTATTCTCATAATCTTTATATAATATTTGAATAACAAACAGTTTGAAATTGCATTGTATAAAACATAGTCCTCCAATCAGGATTAAAACAGTACTTTCTTTCCTCTCACTGAATTGTTAAAATTATTACTAAAAATGAGGATGTTCTAGTCTTTATAGTTTCATCCTGTTGCTAATGGGAACAGTGGCCAATAGTGAAAAAAATGGAGGAACTATCAGAAATTCGGTCATAGCTCCAGGAATGGTATAAAATCTCTTTAAATAAATTCAACAAAACAAAGCTAGTTTATTTTCCTTTTACTACCATATAGCACCCAAAACAACTTTGTCGACTCCACTTATAAAATAAATGTAATCAAAAAGTTTGGGAAAAGTATGTGAATATTAATAAATATGGTGTGTGTCATCCAACTTCACTCTAGAAGCTATCTTTATTTTCTACCCTTAATGAACATATTTGTAAAGCCTAATAAAATATCAATCAGTGTTTTTGTTCAGTGTTCCTTCCCACGATGAATTTCTTATTTCTTTTGTATTAAGCAAGGAAATGTTTAACTGTGTAAATGTATTAGTGGGAGCTGGAAGTCGGAAGTGGGAATGCAAGGAATGATGTCAGGATGGTGGAACTGATTTGGATTAATGGGAATCAGGCAGAGCCTCCCTCGTAAGTAAAAACAGTAGGAGGAGAAGAGACTCAGTTTAGGATGGGAAATGTTTGAGAGTAGTATGGAGAGCATAAGGATGGAGAATAGTCCAAGGTACTCACTAGAAAGGTAAGCTCAGAGAAAGAACTACAGCTGAACTGAAAGGTGTTATGTATTCTGGGGTGTTGGGTAATAATACTGGAGGACTTGATGTATATGAAGCTTTTTTTAGGTCAAATGCTTACATACTTGTCCCATTATTCCTTGCTGTTTCCTGTACACAGACTCCCTGGCTTTCCTCTAATTGCATAACACAGTAATTCAAGACTGCTTCTCCAAGCTTCAGAAAAGGTGGCAAATAATGAAATACATCTGGCTAAACTGAACAGACATCAAGCCTAAAATTTTCAGATGCTGCCGCCTTAGAAATTACCCATTGATATTTTCCCTAACAGGGAGTTTTGACTGAAAGAAGCATCTTTACAAGAAAGAGTTTTGGCTGGTTTTATATTTAATATATTTTTTAATCAAAGCCCTCCAGATGCTACTGTGTTCTCCTCATTCAAACCCATCAACTATCATATGCTACAGAACCAAAGGCTTAATTGCAAAGATGAATCTGGAATCCAACAGAGTCAGGAGAGAGGAGGGGGAATTTCGTTAGTAATCAGGCAAACAAACACAGGCATGATGAATAAGTAACCAAGAAATATGCTCAGCATTCTCTCCATTGATCAAGTTTTCAAATACATCCCCATCCTAGAAATAAGAGACATAATTTGGTGTACCATGTGCACATATACATTCACCTCTTATTTCTTAAAGTACAAGCCAGCAATTGTTACAGGAGAGGTGAATTTAGGTAAGAAAATAAAATGAGGAGAAAACACATAACACTACACTTTGGTGATTCCTCAACACTGGTCTGGTGAGAATCAACATCTGTTCAAGAATGGAGTTGGAATGTATCCAGGTGACATCTGTGGGTGGAAGAAACTGATTCAGAACAATGAAAATGTATGAGGTTGTTGAGAGAATTTTTGGTTATTTATAATGATCAACTAGTTTCAACCAACGCAGGTTAAATAGCAGGTCTGTACCCTGTTGAACAACATAGTTTGGCTTGGTGTATGTTACTGGTGTGTTTCACACACTGTCATTTTGGAATTGCCTAGTTTAAATAAAGCTAAAGACCTGGTCTCTGAATGTACAGCATAATAGTCATAGTAACTAATCACTGGTTTTGTTCTGGTTTCGTCCTGCTATTCTAGTAATTTACTTGGATATATCTTGAGAGAAAAAGTCACCTGTGCCCAGATTTATTTTGCATTTTACACAGTTAAACATGTAATGCAAATTAAATACATTTTTAGCACCCCCCCCCCCCCCCAAAAGAAAAAATCCTCATAATACCTGACACCAATTAAAAATCATTCCAAAATTTACCTTATTTCCACTAGAGGTCAGTCAATAGATGGTAAACTTTAATGTTGAAGAAATGTATATTAATACCTTCTTTACCTGCATAAATTCTGCAAACTTGCTAAACAAGAAAATCATTGTAAAAGAAAAAAGTATGCAAGAAAAATGCTTTTATACACATACCAAATTTTTAGAAGCTTGTCCATTATTATTACAAGGTGAAGTGTCACAAGGTGTTGTTCCCCTGGACAGCATTGGGACCAATCCTGTATAATAACTTTATCGACTATATGAGGGGATCCAACGCACCCTCAGCCAGTTTGTAGAAGACATTGAGCTAGGCAGGAATGTCGATCTGCTGGAGAGCAGGAAGAGTCTGCAGAGGGATCTGGATGGGCTGCATTGATGGGCCAAAGCCAATTGTATGAGAGTCAACAAGATAAAATTCTGGGTCCTGCACTTGGGTCACAACGAACCCAGGCAGTGCTCCAGGCTGGGGGAAGAGTGTCTGGAAAGCTGCCCAGTGATAAAGGACCTGGGAATGCTGGTCAGTAGCTACAGTTGAACATAAGCTAGCAGTGTGCCCAGCTGGCCAAGAAGGACAATGGCATCCTGGCACATACCAGCAACACTGTGGCCCAGCAGCAGCAGTGCAGTAATTGTCCTCCTTTTCTTGGCACTGGGGAGGCCACACCTCAAATCCTGTGTTCAGTTCTGGGCCCCTTAGTACAAGAGAGACATTGAGGTGCTCTAGCAAGTCCAAGCAAGGATAATGAAACTGGTGAAGGGTCTGGAGCACAAGTCTTGTGAGGACTGGCTGAGGGAGCTGGGATTGTTTAGCCAGGAGAAAAGGCAGCTCAGTGGAGACCCTATTGCTCTCTACAACTACCTGAAAAGAGGTTGTAGCAAAGTAGGGGTCAGTATCTTCTCACAGGTAACAAGCGATAGGTCAAGTTTTGTCAGGAAGGGTTTAGATAGGACATGAGGAAAAATTTATTCACTGAAAGGTTACTCAAGCAGTGGAACAAGCTGCACAGGGAAATGGGCTGATCACCATCCCTGGAGGAATTTAAAAGACATATAGACATGGCACTTAGGGTCATGGTTTAGTGATGGACTTGGCACTGCTGGGTTAAAAGTTGGACTTGATAATATTAAATATCTTTTCCAATCTGAACAATCCTATGACTCTGCAAATGCTAAGTATCAAACAGAAAATGTGCATGAAGAATCATTTTTTTCACAGTTGCAGCACAATCTGGATAGAAAGACTCTGTTATTGTGGAGTGTTTTGTAAATTACAGAAACTGATTGGAAATCTACATAAGCCTTTTACTAAGCTGAAAATGCAGTAAAACTACTGGGTTTTTTTTAAAGGCAATCTGTCTTAACATAACATTCGAAAGTACCAAATGGCTTTAGTGTGGCTCTCTGAAGTGAAAACTATTTGTCAGGCAGATGGGGATTCAAAAAATTTGCCCCAGCCACATTTAGCCTTTATTTGCTCCCTCCAAATGTGGGTTGTTCTCCAGGCTGATGAAGAGCTGTGGCTCTTGAGTTGTTTTATTTTTCAAGGTTTTATTTATTACCTTTTCTCAAGCAGCATATTCACTCTTTGTCATTGTTTCTGGATATTGAGTTTAGTTTATTTTCATTGTAATTACATTGTTTATTTATTTCTCTTGTCTCAGATGAAGCCCTGCTCAATAATGAAGTCCTTGGCCTCAGATGCTCTTCATTGGCTTCAGCATAAAGTTACTGGGTTTTCAATCCAGACAGCAATGCTATTGTACAGGATGGTCTCTCAGAAATTATTAAGCTGGTCATTGATGACTGCAATGTTTTGTTCTCAGTGAGTATTTACCTAATATTTAAATTTAAATGCTTCTAGTATACTTCCAAAGATCTCCCATTTCCCACCAAGTGTCACTAATTATGATGATTTTAATCACACTCTCAAATGCACTTCTTTGTTGCTACACCTCTGCTGCAGCTGCATTAAGGCTGTGAAATGCAATTTGTCCTATGGATTCACCACAACACTGTTTATGTGTTGTCCAAAACCATCATAAATGTGAGAGCTATACTCAATCTTTAAGGTATTACAAATGTACAAAGACTGCATGCCTTGATATCTCTGCTTGTTACTCAGATATAGATATAAGCCCTACCTGGCTTTACTTAGTTGGAACACTAAGATATTTAACCATCCAACTTCAGGAAAACTGAAGTGCTGTGATTATAATCCAGAAATTATTACTTTTCCACTGCTTCTTAACCAAGATTCATGGACTAGGAGTTCTATTAGTGCTGAAATTGTTTCATTGCTATTGAACTCGACAGGTAACTACAAGACAAAAAAGCTCGTCTTTCTAAAGACCCTGCAGGAGCAGAAATAGCATTTTCAAAACTTCCTGTTTTTCCAAACACTAACTGTTGGATTGGACCTTTCAGTATCAAGTTGAATTGTCACACACAGTTTTGAGTACAGGTCAAAGGATATTTGAATTCAGCAGCTGCATTTTCAAAAGGAGTTATGTCTTTTGCCCTGCTAACTATGCTGTTTCTGACACATGGCATTTGAAAATTTATTTGTGGCTGTTTCAGCAAGAGAAGGATAATCTTGTAGAGCTCTTGAATCTCCTTAAAATACATTCCTTTTAACATTTCACAGCCAGGGCATTATAAAAGAAATATGTTTTGAGAGAAACTTGTTGAGTTGATACCCGATATCTGAAAATGTTTGGGTTTATTTGTTCTTTGACTTTCAGTCCTTAAAATTTCCTACTTCAATCTGAATCAGCTCAAGATTTATCTTGTGGCATCTTTGTGAAAATGCCAAAGTAAATATATCCATACTGTCTCTCATTTACAGGCCCAAGGATTTGGCAGTTATATTGCTTTGTTCCTTTTGATATATCCTGCAGCAGAAGACCACTTTCATAAGCCTGGGAAATTGTGGCTCTGCCACATCCCTTTCGTGCTTTTACTGTGACAGATAGGTTTCCCAAGAGAGAGCAGGAGGGGTGGTGGGAGGACAGCAGAACTGCAAAAAGTGATGAACTTGCACAGAGAGCTGGTTAAAAAAATCCATTTTGCTTGTATGTCAGAAGAGGTAGGATGTGCCTAAGGGAAGCAGGTTTTGGATAAAAGTTGCTGAACTTTTCCTTTGATGCTCAGAATGATGAGTACTTTGCATATTGGCTACTCTGGGAATTTTACCCTGGAGCTCTTTAGACAGATGCTGACTACAACAAATGGAGAGGGATTGTTTTCTTATCCTGTGAGGCAGGGCTAAATGAATTTGTGTTTTCACTAAATCAAGCTTTTTCTGAAGATACCCAACACACTTTGTTCCTATCTTGGGTGGATTTACTGAGGAGGCACAGAACTTTGGATCGTGGTCTCCCTCACAACTCTGTTTGGTGCAGGTGCAGCCTCATTACAGTGATGGGGAATAACAGCCTGCCTTGCGACTGCCACAGCTGAGGTGTGTTGGCTCATTAGCCCAATCCACATTAATCCCTGGGGTGTGCCCTTCCCCTCTAGGAGAATGCTTAGTAGGCCGTTTCTACCAGCCTCTACAGGCAAAGCGAACTCCTGCAAAGGCATCAAAATATGGAGTTTGTTCTCCATAAAACTTTCCTAGCAGCTACCTAGGCTGTCTCTGTGCTGGTGTGACAATCTGTATCGTGATTGCAGACCCATACTGGGGTTACAGCTCTGGTGATCTCAGCAGGGCTTTGGCTGTTTAACCAGACTGTGAACTCACCTCCAGCTGCACATCCTGCAAGCAGGTAAGCTCCAAAAGTGTTAAGTGTTTCTAATGTCTTGCTGTGAACCTTGAGTGAGCAAACCCATTTTGTTTGTCTTTATAACTCCTGGTAAGGTATAATCATCTCCCTCAGCCTGAATAACCAAGGAGGGCTCTTTAGATACAGATTAAAAAAAGTCATGCAGCCTTCAGACTTAAATTCACATAGCTCCTATGACCTAAGGGCAATTTTATCACTTTATACCAGTCCTACTTTAGTCTTGGCCATCTGGAGTTCTGGTCCAGCAAAAGCTAAAAAAGAAAATGCTGTCAGTATCCTTATTCATTTATAACAACTGATGTTCAGAAACAAACTGGCCATTTATCTGTTTTTACTTGAAGATATGTTAAAAATCACCTGGATACATAGAGGACTAATACATGTATAAACATAGATGTACAGATGTATGTGTCTATGTAAGCAGATATTTTAGCCTTATCTATTCAGTTACATAGGTTTTGGATTAAATTCAATACAAAGATGAGTACAGAAGGTTGAAAAATAATTGAAAAGAGACAGGAGGATTCATAAGGGAAAACAAAGTATTTTGGAATGGATTTTAAGACTGGGCAGTGCATGTTTTCTGTATGTTAGTTTTACTCGTAAGTCCAACACTCTCTACTGTGCCATGAAGATGATTGCAGACAACAGTGAGGAAGTCCAGCTGTTAGAATGCCAGGCAAACCAGGGCTCTGGATAACATTTGCCATTGCATATCTTAGAACAAATTGATACCAAGAAAATACTTTGACATTTTTGAGCTCACAGTGGCTGGTGCACCTTGTGAATGGGAAAAAAAAGATCAGCTTGAATGGCGTTCCCTTTGACAGTATGTACAGGAGTGCAATATGAATAACAGAATAATTTAAAACTGATGCAATAAGACAGCTGCAAAATACCATATGAAAAATCCACAGAGAAGCAGAGAGATGTAAACAGACTGGACATACAATACCCTGTTCATGTCTGGGAATCCAAACCTAGTCTGTTCAGTCATAATCAACACTGGTCTGCTACCTGATCTTCTTGATTCCTAATGTACCCATGAGAGAGAAATTAAGAAGTGCTGAGAGTTTGGATGGCTGGAGCTGCTCTGATGTGTTGGGGGGAAAAAAAGAGAAGAGATAACATAGTGCGAAATGTTGATTATTTTAAGACCAGTGTACTGTATTTCCTCCTGCTGGATCTATGACAATTCAGGATGCTAAAAAACCCCAAGCCCAGGCCCCAAAGGGTTTTGTGTCTTAGTCCTCCTGCACAACCAAAGAGCTGGAGGATATTGCACTATTAACAGCTCACTCTCACAGTTAAGTTACCACATCTCAGCAAGTTTTTAATGTGTGTCAACTGAGCTGTGACAATTGTTCATCCATGTTCTTGATGTGTAAAACGCCAAGTAATGTTATTTAACTCTTTCATTGCAGCAAATCACTTCCAGTGTGCCATGAGTTGGGAGTGCACATTAGGAGGGTTTCACTGTTCTAAATTTAGATCTCTGTGTTAGAGAGGCCAAGAGATCAATGTCTGAGCTGGTTGTCTAAGTTCATCTTAAAGTTAGTAGAAAGAAACAGGTGCATCTGGAGTGTCCTTTGTCTTCTTATCTTGGGGAAGTTGTTCAAAACTGAGTGAATCCTGCTTCTCTGACTCTAAAAGGTATCCACATGATTAACTCAAATATTATTGTCTAAAGTTAAGTGGGATCAATCTTTGAGAGCTACTGTATCTCAGTTGATAAGTGAAGATGAGCAGGAAGATATAGTGACTGGTTTAGTATAATCTTTCACTGATTATAGATAAGAGAAATTAAGGTTTTACTGAATATCAGTAAGAGAAATCTTAACCTTGATATTTTCAGACTTAAGATGGGATTCTTCTCATTTCTTAGGCTCTAAGTAAACAGACAGGTGGCAGAGAAATCCATGAAAGCACATTTGCCACATTTCCTGGTATTCTTTGCTTTTAGGTACATAGAGATTTGTCCCAGTCGTTTACTTTTTTTTTTAATCTTGTTACTTTTAACCCTGCAAATACTGGATGAATTTTCATTTTGCAGTATAAAGAGTCCAGTGGGACTATGGTTTCCATAAGCACTGAAGAAGTACATCTTCTCATCCAGTATGATGACTTGATATTTTCAATAAGTTACTGTCAGAGAATAATTTACTGTGGTTTTACGTCATACAGTGTTTCTGAAAGCAGGCAAGCTCGAATATTCCCATGCGGTTTGGCAATTTTGCTCTTGCAGTAAACTTTCAGAATAACTAGAGATCTTGTTTTGCTGTCCTATCCTAATCACCTTTGCCCAAGAGTGATTTCTACAGGATGTGAAGAATCCATTCTCCAATGCCCCATCTTTTCTGTTTTGGGATGGGAGTTGGTGTGGAACTTTAGGAAAGCTTCCCAGAGCTCTGCTTCATGGGTATTTGAAAAGATATCTGAGAATATTGATACTGAAATCTAGGTCAGCCTGCAGGTTGCTCTTGATTATATGTAGTGAGCTGAGTGGTGTTTGATGGACCAGCTGAAGCTGCCTTCAATAATCTCATTCTTCTTACCTACTCTAGCTCAGTCTCTACCTCATTCTCTTTTAAAAGTCATGTCAGTATTACAACTAACTTTTGCTGCAATGTTGGTTAAACAGTCACCAATTTGTTCCTGTGTCCCATTAGGCTTTCCAGTCTAGTTGTAAGTTGTATGTGCTACCTTGTGCTGGCATGAGATAGATCAATTTAAAAAAAAATACTATGAGGAATCCTTTTTTCCACATGTCTCTGTCTGGCTGCTGAAGCACTTACTGCACCTCAGCAAAAAAAGAGGGAGGAGGGGGAGACAGCTGCTGAGCACTTAAGTGCAGCCTCAGGACAAAGAAGCGGAAATTGTCTTGTTTTCCCCTCTAGCAATCAACAAACACTGGTGGAGGCAAGAACAAGTCATCCTCATTTCTAATAAAAATTAAGTTTGAATTCAGGATTATGATGGTGACAAAGTTCGAAAGCTTTAATGTAAAGAAACTGCATGAGAACACAATATTCGGCTGTCTTCCTAAAACTCTGAGCTTTCTGTCAGGGCAGCACTTTTATGGCTTACTTATCTTTTACAGCCTTTGCACTATTGCCTTCATTTATGGTATCTATTAGCTAATTAGTCATAAGAAATCTAAACCTGAGCTCAGTCTCATGTGAGTCACAGATTCAATGAGGAAAACTGATGACTGACTTGCAGCACAGGTATCTGTATCTGAATACAGCTATCTGTATTCAGATACCTTTCATGCCTCTAGAGCAGTTGCTTACACCCTGGCCTTTAAGCAGAACTGTGAATTATCACAGTTTAGGTTCTTCTCGGGATGTCCTGTGGGTTTCCTGTCGGTGTACAGCCAGATAAAATCAAGCCCATATTGAAGAGAAGAGGACTGCAGTCTTTGACTTCGGCAGTCCCAATACTTGGCTACTGGTAGTTTTGTGAAATATGATATATCCTGTGTATCTTAACTGTATTTTGTAAATTACATGTAAATGTAGTTCAAACCTTTGTGAAGAGTTCATCAAATCTGAAAACATTAGTAGTACTGAATTTACCTGTTGAGTTCACAGAGGATGTATTGGCATGAGTTCAGAAGCTTTGGCACTCAAGATTTCACTGTCTGCTTCTGTGTTCCCAGGGGAAAAAAACCCCACCAAATTCACTAGATTTTAGAATGTGTTGTTTAGGGCTTAGTCTGTGTTCCTTCACTCTCTGAATGTCTGCTGTGAGGTCAGGTAAACATGTTGGGATTTGCCATTCTTTCTTTTGCCATACTTCCATACCCTCCATACCATGACAGACAGTGGGGATGACGGTCTGATGCTCAGTGGCTACCAATTGCTTTGCAAGTATTGATTTGTCTTGTCATGATTAGCAGTGGCTTATTCAAACGTTCTTCTGTGTCATTTTATACATACCATTAGGCTGCTTTTGACTGCAAAGTAGTACAACTTCTTTTGCATAATATAGTATAAAAGATGCAGGGTTTGATATTCAGGCCGACTTCTTCATCTGAACTACCAGTTTGAGTAGGAAGGTAGTATAGGCTATAATGGATCTTCAGCTTTTCTACTAAGAGCTGGGGATTCTTCTGCTTTTCTGATTAGAGTAAAAAGAAATAATTTCTTAGTTTCATAATTTTACATGAGATGTTCACTGATTATAATTGTAAAAGGGGTTTCTTGCATTTGTGTCATACCAGAAATCTAGTGGCATTTAGTATTCACCAGCCGTGCTGGGGTT
>JAWWLZ010000118.1:24262729-24282856 GCA_035041345.1 Poliocrania exsul
TTGTAAAAGGGGTTTCTTGCATTTGTGTCATACCAGAAATCTAGTGGCATTTAGTATTCACCAGCCGTGCTGGGGTTCTTTACAGGTTCCTTGTAGAAATACAGTCCTTGAATAGGGTATTCTCATGGTGAAAAAACAGAGAGCAAGGAGAAGGTCTTAATATGAGATTGCTTCCTGTTTTTACAACTGTCGCTTTTCTACACAAATAATTCTTCCAGTATTGGGATCTAACCTAATTGATTTTTAGAGAGATTTGTTAGCATTACGCTTTGGCTCTACAGATAAGACTTTTAGAAAGTACAGGTTGTTAGTGTAAGAAATGTCTAAAGTGACCATGATAAGCCTGTTTCCACGCTGTCTGAGAGGGTGTTATGTGAGACGCTGGTCTTAAATATTTGTGCTTGCACAGATGATTGACTCCAAATCTCAGCACCTGTGATCTCTGTAATGTTCCATCTATTTGTGCAGCTGTTCCTGTGGGACCGTTACATGCAGTAATGGATTAGTTCAGTGGTCCTGCTCAGCGTTGCAGGGATATGAAAGCTGGTGAATTAAATAAGTTGCATTTCAGCAGCATACAACCTCTTCCTCTCACTCTGTGGGATACTTCTTGGGTACCAAGATTTTCCTGTAGGGGCCCTACTTTTCCAAATTGACTAGAACAGTTAAAAATACTGGTTTTAAAGTTAAGAAAAAAAAAGTTTGTCTTCATTACTTCCTTTACCAAAGTCAAATAGTCCTTCCTCAAATGAAATAGACTAATGAAGATTATACTCTTAAAAATAGGATCAAGAGGTGGAGACCATGGAGGAAGTTCAGTGGAGAACAAGCAACTAAGATACCTTGCCTTTATTCCTTGTCTGAAGGGAAACTCTCATATTTAAAATTCAAAGGATGATAATAGAGTTTAATTGTACTCACAGAATTAATATAATGTTATTACTTCTGATGTACTGCTATGGTTAAAAAAAGCTCTTAATTAATCTTCTCCCACGTTACCTAACTGTAAGAGAACACTTCATTAATTCACCCACATGTACTATAAAAACAATCTCTCCTACAATACAAGGTTTATAACAACACTATCACAGTCTTTTGAAATTAAAAAGAAAAATAACACATTCCATGGTCACTTCCCTACTCTGTTGTGCACAATTCAATTAAGTTTATTTTTCAGATTGACATTTTTCTAGGAATATCCCAGTAAATGATAATCAAGGTGTCTAAAAATCACTGCAAAAATTACTGATTTTTATATATATAAACAATTATATTTACTGTGCTTGCTTGATCCTAGCACACACTCTTAAATGGATTTCACATTGGATTGTGCTTGAGAATTCTTCAGGTTCCCTGGAGTGAGAGTTGACTTAGGACTAGAGCAGTTTTATATCTGTTAAATCCCATGGGCTCTGACAGGGGACACTTTATAAATTTAAGCAGAACTGAGCCTCATTCTTTCAAAATGTTTCTGCCCTTCTTCCGGCAGATCACAGATCTACTTTAGCTTTTTTTAATGCATGCCTTTTTTTTTTTTTTTTTTTTGTGACAACAGTTAACTACAGGCAAAAATTTTACCGTTTCTGTTAGTCATTGTGGCCTAATCCTGAAAAATGCTGGACATTAGGCTGAAGATGCTCATGAACTCAAATGTTTTGTTACATCAGTTATTGATAAGATCGCATTCTGCATAATTTCTATTTGTTAGGGATGCATGCCTAGATATGGGGATTTTTAGGACTATCTTGGTTTAGATTAATAAAATTGCACACGTAGGTGCAGATGTAAAACCAGGTCAGTGGAGTTAGAGGTCTTTTTTTTTTTTTTTTTTGGTAAATCTAGGCTTAGATATTGAAAGACTGAAACTCAAGTACTTACAATTCAAATGGGAAAAAAAATCCCACCAATGAGCACACATCACAGTGATGTAATAACTAATAATTGGTGCAAGATAAATAAAAAGAAGGTGGAATTGTTTCTGATGTTTTTAAAATTTGCCACTTTACTGAATGGAGAAAAACCACGTATGTTCAACAATATCTAACATTTAGTAATGTAACTGTGGCAACATCATGATGACAGCCTTATTCTCCTGTCATATATGACATATGAAACAGAGCCTGTCAAAGTGGGAGGAACATCTAAAACTTGTCCAACCACAATGTTGTCATAATCATGGATCCCATTCTTTTCCCAGTCATGCTGTTGTAAATCAATAGAATACATTCTATCATAATTTACAGCTGTTCTGGGTTTATACATGGGTAATGGTTTAAAAGTACTGACTCCTTGTTTTAGGAACAGAATTGGTGTTATGCTACATACTCTCCTGTAAGTCTGTTCAAAGTGACAAAGTCTGGGAAGGCATGGAAGAGGAGGCCTAATTAAAAGTTTTTGTATTATGTCTTTTCTTTCAGTAACACAAAGGTAGCTCATAAGGAGCCTAAGACTGGAGTTGTACGGTGAATAAATCCCTGTTACTGTGTTCCATGTATTCTCACTGATGCAAATCATACTGAATTCCTTAAACAATGCAAAATAAGAGTAGGATGCTTTAAAACACAACAAATTTCAGCTTAGCATTTTTAATTGAAATTATTTTTGATACTAGAAGAAATTATATATAATTCTTTGTCTTATGACCCATCCTGAACATTTAAAAATAATTCTTCAATCTTTTGAAAATAGGTGTTACAAAATGGAATTTCACTTGATTTGATTTCTGAGTTTTGAATTACACTTTGGTCACACTGTCAAGTTTTTCTCTATAGCTACAAGGATTATAAAGTATGAGGGGAACTGTACGTACTTGTAATAATTTATTTATTCTAAGTGAAAACTATTATTCTCATAAATTGTTACGGATAATGAGCTGAGGTCTTAAAGTCATTGAATGCTTTGATGGCCCTCATAAAGTTCTGAGCTGGCAGGAGTTATGATAGCTGTCTGGAATTGCCTTTGAAAACAATGTGTGAAAATCTATAAGTAAAATACAGATATTTTGGAAACTGTGAGGAAAACTCCCTTTTAAAACATATGAAACAGTCTGACAAATAAAGAGCTGGAAGATATCTCTTGTTTTTTCTATTTCATCTTTTTGCTCTGAGATAGGAGAGGTCACACTGAAATGCTCTTTAGCAAATATTTACCTGACATGCTACTGAAAATCTCCCAGTTTAATTTTTGTAACCTTTGTAGGCACTCTTGTAGAATTTTGCTGTCCTTGTGATTAAGTTGCTCTAAACTCCAGTCTAGCCTCTAACCTCTCTCTGCTGTGAAACAAACCAATTATTCTTTGTTTCACCCTCAACAACCTTGGAGAATAGTTAACCACTATACCCTTTTCAAACAATGTTGAGATACGTGAAAACTGCTATGTCTACTAACCACCTTGCTATCCTTTATGTACTTACAAATTGACCATTTAACATTTGCTCTGGCATTTTTCAGGGTAGGAAGTAAGCTGATAAATGATTCCCTGGACTCTATGTTAAGGAGTTGCCTTTCACCAGTGTTCCATGACTTCCCAAGGATAATGATTCAGAAGAGATTTCTTTGGCTTTAGGGTGCATTTGAGCATGCCCCATTGACTTGAATGGTGTCAAATTATCCATTCTCTGTCATGCCCTTTAACTGTTATGCTCTGCTTTCCAGCTACCTGCTAATATTAATTTTTTTAAGTGGCTTGTAACAAATTTTATGAACACCAATGCAAAAGGGCAACTCAGCCTTCTCATTGTCATCCCTTAATGTGCTTGCTGTCTGGTCCCTCAGGTAGCAGCTCATCAGGCTGTTGAAGTGGGCTGGTTCCCTCCACAGCAGTCCGTGGCTTCTGCTGTCCTGTCCTGCACCTCTGTAGGAGTGCCACCAGCTCAGCTCCTCACCCCACTGTGATTTTCTGCCCTGGCATTGAGTGCTGTTGCTCATGATGTGCTTCATGTAAAGTGCATTTTGCCTTTAGGATCTCAGGCACTTCCTCTCTGTTTGTCAGCATTGCCCACTTAATTTTTATTTCCAGCTTCAAGTACATAAATAAAGTAGTAAATCTGAGGACTTGAGGACATCTGTGACCTCCTGTATTACCTTTCATGCAGCTCTCAAGTTAGTTAAAGTTTTTGTTTATTACGGTTGTTAAGGAAATCTCAAATGCTCAGCTCTCAAAAGCCCTCAAATGCTTGCATCTGTTAGAAAAGTCACAACATAAAATTTTTTGAAAACATAAAATTAGATTTCTGTCATCTCAGGTTCAACATTTCAAATAGACTGTCTTGAAGCTAATCAGAGTTATTCTTCTAGCAAAATAAAAAAAAAAAGAAAGTTTTAAATGAGTTGTCTTCAAAAAGCAGAGCCTTCAGAAAGAGATTACCAAATGGGGATGATTTGGTCATTATAGAAAAAACCCACCCTACTATAAAACAATTAAGTAAATTCCCTGATTTCAGATTTTTAAAGTGAAAGCAACTACCTTGCTTTATTAGTGGTCATAATAATTCTTCAAGCACTCTAAGAAAATATTTAGGGTTTTTTTCCAGTTCTGTGGGGAAGAGAGAAAATGGGTCTCTAAATTCTGTACCTGATATTTTGAAAGAAACATTGCTAAGAAGGGGACATGCAATCAGAGTCAATCCTGTGTTTAATAATGTCTTCTAGTGCTGCTCAGGATACATTTCAGTCATGATTTTCTGAAGCTTGAAGAAGTTTTCTTGTGCCTTTGCCAGCTGGTTTTCTTCTTTCCTGTCAGAAACAATCCCAGTGCAAATATTATACCATTGGTCTGACCTCAGGTCAAATACATGAACTCTTTAAGACACAGTAGATTCTTGTTCACTCTGTTATATTTGTCAGGTCTTTTTTTGACCTTGTGTGTTGTAGAGAGATCAAAGGAAGAAAAGAGTAATTGTACTATGGAGGTACCAAATCAAAGCATAAATCAAGTATTTAAAATTGTGGAGGGGGAGCAGAACCTAAAAATAAACAAAAAATTCTATCCATAAACCTGGGTGTAGGTATATGGCTAAATAATGTACTGTTACCTTTTTTACTGCTTAAGTGTGATTGGGTGGAGAAGGGAATATAGTCACAGAATGGAAGAGAAGATAGGAAAAGACCTGCTGTTCATTTTCTCCAGTCCTTTAAGAGGGTGGTGAACCCCTCTGTGCTTCACAGGTGTTTGTTGTGGTGGATTCCCTCCCCTCTTACACTTAATCAAAATTGGTACCTTAGCAGTTGTGATTCATAGGGTCTTTCCCTATGTCCAAGGTAATTGTGGATCTTGAATCTCCTTCTGATTCCCTCATTCATCCATCTTTCAAGCATTCTAGTTAATTAATTTAACTCAAAATTAATATCTTGCCAAAAGAAAATGCTTTATAAATACTCATAGCCTTTGTGGGACTTGTCTCAAGTGTTAGTCTAAATGATCACATTTTATTATCTTTTTGTAATATTTTAGTGCTTGTGAAATAAAAATGTAGTTCAGCATTGTCTGCCCAGCCATAATGAATATCTCTGAAATAAATCCAAATACATTAGCAGCTTGTTCAAAGACTTCATACTCTCATTTGGAAATCTTATTAATTTCCATGTGTTGAAATATTTAATGTTCTCCTTTTGTGATTAAGCTATTATTTTGTACATTAATGCAGATAGAACTGTCAACATTATAATATTACTGAGGAAATGCAAGAGATACTGATTAAGCTAAAGCAAGAGTTATGTCCTTTATGACCCTGTTAGGTTGGCTCTATTTGAGTCTTGCACTTTACATTTGTGACATCCTATCTCTGAACAGTCAGTGAGGAATCATCTTATTATAATTATTAAACTAAAGGGCTGCAAATGGAGAGGAACAGTTAAAACCTTTCCACTCGAAAGCTTCAGTGCATCTCTGTCTCCTCTTCTCTGACAGCTCAGTGTTCAGTACATTTTCAAACAGGTCACCTCGCTGACATGGATCTTTCCTTCATCCTCCTTCTTAGGTTGCATGCTTCCTGAAGCAGTGGTTCCTGTTTCATACCCACAGCATCTTGCAGGGATCTCAGGGTACAGCTGTGATAGAAATCATCATGAACAAAAGGCTTCCTTCAAAGTGGCTTTCTTTGTAATGAGATTATTAACTGCATGTCTTGGCCTCATTTTGACAAACAGGATGTTTTCAAATGGATCTGCTTATTTGCTATTCAGTAATAACAATAGTGGGGTTACTTGGGCATGAAATGGGTTTAATGGAGTAGGGAGCAGGATTTGAAGTGTTCATCAGCTCTGTTGCAATTCATCCATGTGCAGGAGCCCTGTCTGCCATTTCTACATCATGATGCTAAGCATGCTTTAAAAAATTACACTTGTCAATTCTTAATAAGTTTTTCAGTCACTAGATTTTTTGCATTGATTTTCTAAGGGTTTAATTTTGAATGTGTAAAACCCAATGTCATATTGCAACACACACTCACATTGACCTTTTTTTCCTGCGCATTTGGAAACTATATTTTGCAGATGTCAGACAAGCTGAAGGGCTTATTTGTAGAGGTGTGTAGATTTAATCCATAATTAAAATATACTTCTTCAGCATGTGTTTTCCCGATTTTAAGCACAATTTAAAGGTATAACCATCCACAGTCATGCAGCGCCTTTTTTTTTTTACACAGTTTTGAATTGTTTATAAACCAACAGCCCACAGGTACCTTGATATGAAAAGCATATATGTAGGTATTTTACATTTTAAAAATGTAACATAAACAGGCACAGCAAATATTAATGCAGTTAAACATCTGGTCAAATAGAAGGAAGAAGGTTTCATATGTTATTCTGGCCAGCCAGTGATTAGCATCATCTCAGACCAAGGTTAGGAAACCACCATGATGTTTCTATCCAGGGCAGAGAGCTGCCCACCACCACTGACAGTGCCCAGTGGGCTTCCAACTTGTGAAGGGCATGGGTATATGTTGGAGTATGTGCCAATTTACCTCTCCAGGTTGCTTCCAACTCCATGGTAACTGTGACACAGGTGTTTCTCAGGGCTGCTGTACACCCTTTGAGCATGTTTTTATGGCAGTAAAGAAAAAGAAGTACTGATGTATTGTTGATAACAACGTCCTTAGGACACACTTTCCACGTTTCTTCAACAGAAACAGAATACTTCTAGAAAAACTATAAGATAATAACCTCTGCATCTGACTTTCTTATCTTCTGAATTCAAGCAGCATTTATATTTCAGGAAGACTGAAAAACCTGTCATGGTCTCTGAAAGCTCCTACCCTATGAGTTCAAGCCATATAGTTGGCCAGCACTGAGGAGTACTTGATTTAACTTATATGCAGCTCAGAAGCATGAACAGAGAGATGGGGTTTGTGTGGTAAGATGGAAAAACCTTCATTAACTGTGCTTCTCCTCCTAAAATAGCATTCACTTTTTGAATGGAGGAGGACAAAGGGATGCCAAGTAGTCCCAAAATGCCATCCATTCCCAGAATTTTTTCAGTGCAGATGGTGCTATGAAAGCTGAACTATTCTAGAGATTCTAAGTGACAGATGGAAATACCCAAGAATGTATGAGCAAAGAGAGCTACCTCCTCTCTGTGTTGGCTGGGCACAAATCACACAGCTCAGGTGATTAAAGCAGGGAATTTGTGCCCAGTTAACCAGATCCTTGAGTTTAATCCATCCTACTGAGTCACCCTATCCACACAAATTCAGTGAACATTACAGCAATTTAAAAAACATTACAGCAATTTTAAGTCGTTCACTCGTTATGTGAAAAATTACGCCAAGGAATTCTCTGGATGTTATTAAACAAGGAAAATATATTTCTCTACTCTATAGACATTATTCATGCTATAGCAGTTAAAGATCGTGTCAGCTTTCTCAAATCAGTAGAAATGGGACTGCAGTCCAATCTATATTTTTTTCTTTAAGTATATTCTGATATCATTTCTTGGTCAGAAACTTTTGTGCCCTCTCAGCTCCTACAAACACTTAAATATTTAAGAGTGTCCTCAAAATTGTGCTGACACTTTATACATTTCTCTTACATCATCTAGTGGGGGTTTTAACACTTAGATACTCAGTCTTCAGGTGGAAGTCTCCTCAGCTTTTTCTAAGTGAGGTTTTAAGCCAGTCTCAATATAGTATGGAAGCTGGATCTGATTGTATCACAATCATGTCAGAGATTCACTTTTCTCTCTGCTGTTAGGGCAAAGAAAATGTAGCTCCTAATAAAGAGAAAATATTTTTCTCCTTTCAAAACTGTCCCAGAAGTCCATATGCAAGAAGATGCTGTTGCATATAATCCATAGGCAAAGAAGGGCAGATACTAATTATCCCTTGCACCCACCTATAAAGCACTGAACAACAGAAAATACTTTTAAATTAAATAAGCTTACAGAGAACATTGAAGTGTAATCAGAAGGTCAAGATGTAATTCTAAGGTGTGAGGCAATCACAGAAGAGCATTTAGAGGTGACAGCCCTCAGTCCTCTGGCTCTCAAGGAATGCATTTCTAGAAGACCTAAGGTCTATTTACATTTTCATCACTGGCTTATGAGACTGTAGGCATCTTTTCTTGCTCTCCAGTTCTGAAATAGAACTTGTCTGTCTTAATGAAGTGTTTAGAGTTCCAAGAGAGAAGAGGTTGTAGCTGAATCACCTCTTTATGTCCTCTCATCCATGTTTGCCCCCATAACTTATGTGCAGGTTTTATGAGGATTTCCTCTTTTTGTTCTTGAGGGTGTGCTAGAGAAGGTTATTGGGCAATACAAATGTTTGCTTGAACTGTTATTTATTCTGCATGATGTATTTTCAGTTGAGAATAGCGTCCAGTAAAAACACGTAGGACTGCACTACAGTCTTGAAGGACAGTAAGAAAGGCACAGCTGGGTACCCACCAGCTCACATTTGTTGACAGTTACATCCTGCAGTGTAATGCCCTTCTAAGGCACTAAAAGCCAAGGAAATTTTGTATTTTCTAGTAAAATTAAAGAAAAAATTAAAAACCCTCAAAGCAACCAGCCAAACAAAAAACCACAAACAAAAATGAAACAAAGCAACAACAAAAAAACCTTCAAAAACTACACTTATTGTTAGTCACACAAAGTCATATATTTTTGTCTTGTTTTTAGAGCCTGTAATTCCACTGGCTCAAGAAAGATAATGTAAGATCTCAGGTGACTCTATAAATATTTGATATTTGTGGAGTTCGGAGGAAGCCATCACATACAGAAAAGAAATTCCCAACTGAAGAAAGATACTATGCTTGTGGGGGAGACATGGGGAAAAAAGAAGGGATTAGTATGAATTCCATGCACAGCTAGAAGGAAGCTATAAAAGGAAGGCAGACTGTTTTGGAGAATTTTTTCCTCTATAAGTAAAATTTCAGTCTCATTATAGTAAGGAACAGCACTTTTTAACTTTGAGAAAGTAAGACAGGAACAAGCTTTGAGCAGACTGTCTGCCTCAAGCTTTTTAAAAGTACATTTTTCTGGTCTCCTGTAAAAATCACATATAATAAGTATAGTCATGATCATGCTAGATGGAAAAGGAGGAATCAGACTTTTCCTGACAAGGATGATTTTACAATGCTTGATAAGAAGGTGAATCCACAACAGGGTACAGAAAGCAGGCACAAAAGAAAACCTCAACCAGACAGTATAGTTTAACAGAGCGAAGTCCCCATAGCACAGTGCTGAAGAACCTGATGGGGTTTGTTCCTGCTTCTAGCAGCACTTGGTCTCCTGGGTCTCTGGGAGGGAACAGCTGAGACCCACAGCAGGAACATTCAGCATATTTTTATAGATTTTAAAACGCCATTAGCAGAACTCATATGAGAATTGTTATTAGAAATATTAAAATAACTGAGTCCCCATACCAAAGCAAATGGAAAATGCACCAAACTAGTGTTCCTGAGGTCTTTCCTTGCCATGCTGCATATTTGGGTAAAAGCAATGGACAAGAGGAACTCAGTCCAGGAGGTGGTAGAGGATTTTTTGTGGTCTTTCCTCTTCCTGTAATGGGTGGGGACACTACTTGGGTTACTTCTCTGTTATTTGTAGTGCTGTGGTGATCCACATGGCAAAGGAAGCTGCATTTCTGTGGCTCTTTCTGTGTGGGGCCCTTCATGACCTTACTGTATTCTCATGCTGGGGACCAATGTGTGGAAAAAAATACAGGATGTGGCAGTAATCAGTGGACTAACAGCAAAGTCAGTATTTAGGCAGTATATGTGGATGCTTAGTCTATGTTTTACAGTTGCTGTATTTCCTAAAATATCTCTTTCAATAAAAATTAAGCTAGCCACATCTTGGTCATTTATATCTGTAAGAAGAGTTAAAACAAAATAAAAGGTTGTAACTCCAGTAAAACATCCATTAAATACCATTCTTTTCTAATACAGTGTCTGATAAATGATGCTAGGGAAGAAAGAAAAAAATTCTCAGATTTTTTACAGCAATATTCTATTTAAGATGAGATTAGCTGTAAAATGTTACCGACGGTTAACAGTTTGAAGCTGTGAGGATGCATAATAATCTATCAATTAATCTCAGTATCCAGCAGCTGTCATGTGCAAGAGTTCATGCAGCTAACAAAACAACAGATTCATTGTCTTTTCAAACATTAACGTAAAGAGTTAGGTTAATGGCATCCTATCATCCATGGTTTGCCTGCAGGGCCTAATTTATCAATTTTTTCAGAGATTAAGATGAAAAGAAGACAGTTGTTATTCAAATAGAATTGTTCCCTGCCTGAGGTACTTGCTGGCTCTCACAGCACCACATCAAATTATTTATACAAGTCCAGTGTATTAACTGAATTAATAGAATCATATTCAGTAATGCTCATTTGCTCTCATGGCCTGGGGTTGTCCCTCTGATGTTGTGTGTTAAATTTCTGAAGTACTCTGGGGTCTTACCCAGATTAAAACAGAGGTGTTCTGTAAACACAGCCCATCTGTTTTCCTTCACTGCCAAATTTATATAGGCAATCAAGTTTAGGAGACTCAGCTCTAGTGAGGCCTCACCTGGAGTGCCATGTCCAGCTCTGGGCTCCTCAGGACAAGAAAGACATGGAGCTTCTGGAGTGGGTCAAGCAGAGGGGTGACCAAGGGACTAGAGCATCTCTCTTATGAGGACAGGCTGACAGAGCTCGGCCTCTTAAGCCTCAAGAAAACCCAACCAAGAGGGAACTTCATCAATGTCTAGAAGTGTCTAAAGGGAGAGGGTGGATCCGGGCTCTTCTCGGTAGTGCCAAGCAATAAGACAAGGGGCAAGAGATGGAAACTGATGCACAGAAAGCTCCACTTGAATGTAAGGAAGATCTTTACTGTGTGGTTGGCTGAGTACTGGAACAGGTTGCCCATAGAGGCAGTGGAGCTTCCCTTGCTGGAGATACTCAAGAACTGTCCAGACACAATCCTCTGCAATGTGGTCTAGGATGGCCTTACTTGAGCAGGGAGGTTGGGCCAGATCACCCACTGTGGTCCCTTCCGACTTTACCCATTCTGGGATTCTATGGGAGTGGTTATGGAAAAGCTGGTCAGTGCAGAGATGGTCCATAAGATGCAGGTTTATTCTGCAGAGTCCCTAAGCTGTGCTCCAAAATAGAAAAGAAAAACGACTGCACAAATTGGTCTGCAAAGGCAAAAGCGATGAACTAATGACTCTGAGATGCTATTGGTTTTTTTTCACTGTGTTGTTACTGATTATTTCACAAAACTAGAAATGACAATCTGGTTTGGTGATCAGCAATGATAGTGTTGCTTTTAAATCCTCCATGGGCAGGAATTGTCTTGTACAAAGTTATTATTCTTTGTTCCTTTAGTTAAAAAAAAAAAAAAATTTAGTTCCTTGCTTCTTTTAGTTTTCCATGCAGTTTAATTGTCTGTGGTAGTCTATTCTAATTCCTCTACTGCTTGTGGAATTTTAGTGTGAGTTGTATGCATTTGAAATCACCATAACCTATTGTGAGTACTACAAGAATTTTTCAACATGAAAAACATTATAAGAACAGTCTCTGTATTTTTAAGTAAAAATTTATGTTGGTAGAAAGGTACAAAGTTGTTTTACAGATAGCAAAAGAAACATAATTTAACTTTTGTGGATGAATCTTTGCTCAGTAAGAACATTCTTCAGAGGATTCACAGAACCTTCTCCCATAAACAAAAACAAGTTTGAGAATTTAAGAATTATCATTATGTGACAGTGGTCATAATTATTTCTGTGAACACTTCATTTATGCACAGAAAGCCAACCCCAAACCAATTCTAAAGAAAAAAGCAAACCTATGCAAACTGAGCCCTGTGGTTTCTTCCAGGATAGTGCTTTCCGTGTCTTTTGAGCTCAGGATTATTAGTGGTGCTCAAAATTTCCTAATGATGGCTATGGTGCCTTATAAGAAATTTCTAACTGGAAACCAGTTTGTTGTGTATGATGCTTTAATCTTGCTCTTAAATTTAGCACCAACAGGACAAACAAGGTATTTTAAATACCTGAGTCTTTGTTCCTTAAAGAACATGAGTACCTATGGATGTTAGGTTCTTAATATATCTCTATTTTTAGGAAATGCTTGGTAAGCCTATGCTGTTTTCTTGCTCTGGTAAGTAATGAAACTTGGCTGGAAGAAAGGAAACACAATTCTAGTGAATAAAATCTGTTTACAGTGAATTTAAATCTGATCTGCTTTGCTTCAGGAGAGTTAAACAAAAAATGTTTACTTTCTTAGCACTGATTCAAAGCTTAAAACTCCTTGGTCTCTGGCATAAGGAGAGGACTTTCTGCCACTTAAGTGTTGGAATTAACCTATTGCCAAGCTCAAACCACCGGTGGTCTCCTCTTTGTCATATTTACACCTGATACAAAAAAGATGGCACCTTACTTTCACATTTTTGTATTTCATAGTTAGATGTTTCCTTGAATGAAAAATGTTTCTTCAGATAAACATGTTTATCTTCACATAAACATGGAGCCAATTTCTTTAAAGGTATTGTAAACACTTCCTTGTTTACAGTGGAACAACTCTGAGCACAGGCTTGTATTTGAGACTGGGGAAAACACACTTGAGCATGTAGCCAACAGCTTCAAATTAATCAGGAAATGTTTGGAAGTTTCTATTTCTAACCCAGTTGATTTCAGTGTTTGTGTTAGAAGAGCTGACTTTCTCTGAGGTGCTTTCTGTGTCCTTATGAAACTTTCCTTCAGCAATCCCTCCATTCCCATGCCCCTACCCTTTATGTTCAGAGGGGTTTCCATGTCTAGCTTTTGTGCCAAGAAAACTAAACAGACTATTGGAAATCCTGATGGCATCAGCATGTGAGATGTCTCCAGATCAGCTTTTGTGGGTTTTTTTTTATTGCATACTCTAAAATTTGGTTATGAGAATAATATCAAGTTTCGAACATTAATGGCAAATTTTGGGAGATTTTTTTCCCCATTAAATTTTACCCATCTCTTTTTAGATTTATATGAGAGTTACTTGGAGCCTCAACCTTTTCTATTCAGCTTCTTCAATTATTCATAATACAATAATCATGCAAGGGCTAAAAATATGGGATTTCCCTGCTTGCAGAAAACAAATCTTCCAGCTATATTTAATATTTAAAGCACTCTCTAGCTATTACTCATTGGAACTGGCAGTGGGAGATTACCATTCAGACATATTGATCATCAAAAAAAATTAAGACACAGAATTTATACACACTGGTCATTATCAGTTGCTCTTTATGAAGCTGTAAATTGACTCAGCCTGCAAAAGGCAGCAGTTGCCAGCAGAGCTGATTCACATCATCCATGCACTAAACAAAATGGCATGACTATTTATTTATCTGCTTTTAAATTCCTTGTAGCAAGGCTCTAAGTAAAAAGGATCTCACTGAAATGCCATAGATGATTTGCTTTTCAGAGAAGATCCATGCAACAATTTTATGCGAACAACATGGTCTGTATATCATAAAATACTTAAGGGTAAGACAGTCAATAGCAATTGTTGCTGCCAGAAGTGCTACTCCTAATGGATTCCAAAGCCAAGATGCTCAGCTTGTATGTGAGGAGCTTGTATCTTAATTTTCAGCTTCTGTTCTATACATGAAAACTATACTTGTATATGTACTATACTTCCTGTTGGCATAAAATCACTCTTAAAGCTGTTTTCACTAACCCTCCCTTCTTTTGAAAAGTCAGAAGCTGTACATAGTATTTATGGAATTATTAATTATGATTACAGTGTTAAAGGAGATTCCTTACAGTGAACAAAATTTAAGGGACACTAGGTTATCACTAAATGTATTTTTATATTCACTTTTGGATAACATGTCACCCACACCTTATCCAAATCCAATATAGAAAAAATAAGTATGTTAAGGTAGAAAAAACAAGAAAGTAACAGAATAACTACTAAAGAAATGGTCAGGAAAGGACTGAATGAAACAATCATTCATCAGTACGAGTAAGGATTGCAAGAGGATTGCAGAGCATCAGAAAGCCTTTTTTTTTTTTTGTCCTGGTCCTAAAAGAATAGCACAGTGGCAACTTTTGCTGGCTTAGGAGTTGTTCCTTTGTTATGTGGCCTCTCACAGCGATCCTGTGTGCTGTAGTAACTATTTCATCTTAAAGTCTAGGAGACACGTTCTCACCGTAGTCTGTGTAATGAGCCAGAGAGTACCCAGGATCTAGTCAGCTCTGAAAGTATTAACTGATTATTAACATTAGTATTATATGTTCTCTCTGTAGTGGATTTGGTGTTGGGAAGTGTAAGGACAATAATTTTTACATCTTCTGTAAGGCTGAAAAGAACCAAGCTGAGATGTATTGGTCAAGGATAATACACAAAAATTCAGAAAATAAAAATTATTTGAGTTTATTTTCTATGTAAATTAAGATATAGTAACAAACTTTTATTTCCTTTGTTCATTTTAAAATTCCTTTTGGAAACTTTCAGTACAGTCTCTCTGTATGACGTACCTTTAGAGAATGACAGAAGCAACATGTGAAAGCATTGGTCTTGCAGGCTGGTTCCCCAAAAGACTCCTAGAGTAATTGGAGGGCCTAAGGTAATTGGACATCCATCAGATCCCTGTAGCTGCCTTAGAATATTAATTTCTATGCAGTGATAGTAGTAGACTTGGTTTGGGTTTTGTACTAAGTTGTCACAGAAAGGAATCGCTTTGCTGCCATAGCTGGCAGGTTGCCTATCAAAACATGTCTCATGGAGATAACTGTTCATTTTCAGCACCAGACCTACCTATTTAATCCTTTCTTCACTGCCTTTGGGGAGGGACGAGGATGGGAATAGCCAATGCAAAGGAGAAGGAGGACATGGGACATACTTACTCTCAGATAATTTTAATTTAACAAGTGACTGGAAATTCCTAGTGATGATGAAAACAAGTTCTATCTTTACATCCTACCAGGGGAGGGATTATATGGCAAGAAGACTAGAGCTTTACTGCAGTAAAGGTGAATGTCTGAAGTCAACAGCAGGGAAGGCCAGCTTTAAAACTCTGTTTGCTGGGCTATAAATCCTAGTTCTCCTCCCATGGGTTGAACAGTGTTACAAAAATAGCTTTTTCAGACAGGTGTGGGTTTTTCTTCAGGCCTGAAAGCTGTAAAATTCAGAGCACAAAGGAAAGCTATTTGGATTCCTCATCTAGCAAGTGTATTAATAAAGTCTGGGATATTGGCAAAGTGCTGCTAACTCTCCTCATTTCTAAATCAGCAGAGTAATCTAAAAAACTGCCCCATAAAAAAAAATCAATATAAGAAAATAAAAAGGACTCTCCTAAACTTTGAAGTACTTTTTGACACTCTTTGCCAGTAGTCAAGCAACACTTTCTCACATACAGCATATTATACAGGTGCTATAATCCTCAAGATGCTCAGATAACAAGTTAACCCAAAAGTGGGTTGCATGGCAAATGCCTTATACTGCTGTCATGATGCAGGACAGAAACTAAAAGTCCTGGGGAAAACATGATAATAACATACTGGAAGAAAAGAATAAAGGCAGCAATATCTAAAGATGTTCTTTCTATGTCATCTAATTGGGGTGACACCAGTAATTTGTACTGATCATCTAGTATTAACAATCCTAGACTTAACCTAATAGCACACTATAGTTTTTCGTTGTTTTTTTTTTTTTCATTGTAAGCCATTTTTTACCTGGTGCAATTCAGATATCAGGATCAAAAAAACATGAGATATTTATCCACAACATTTTCTGAAAAACATAAAGACCAGCTAGGGAAGCCTTATCTTCCAGCAGAAGTTGCTGTGACTGATAGCAAGTGTCAAAGAAGACTTTGGCACTCTCACTCACAGATATTGAGACTTCAGATGACATTAACTCTTGTAGTGTTGTTAAATGGAGTTCTGCAAAGAGATGAAAGGGAACAAGGCAGACACATGGAAGATGATATAGTGTTCAGGAAATTCTGAACTAGTCAATTAACACAAGGAAAGCAAGATATATAATCCTAGACCAAAAGCAACAAATTGAGACCTCTAGATATAATTAGCCCAGTTGTGTTGGGATTTCTTTAACAACTGCCATGACATATCATCAGAAAGGTGTCCCCTTTTGACTCCTTTTAATATGCTTTCTCTTCTCCAAACATGTCAATTAACAGCAAAAAATGCAAAGGAAGTGGGAGACGAAGACTGTTTTACATTCAGTAAGAAAACTTGTCATGTATGCACTCAGTGACATAGATATAGTTCTGTTTCAAATACTGATTTAAATTCTGGACAAGACCTTGCTGGTTTTCCCTTGGATGTGAAATCATATCAGCAAAACAGGTTTTATACATGCTTTTCTTTGCTTGTCATCCAGGACCTACTGACTGGATATTTACGTAGATTTCAAGGAGAGGTGCATTGCATACTTCTGCCCTTTCGTGGTCTTCCTTCTAGAAAATATGTCTTTAATTGAAAAAAGAAATCTTAGAAACACAGTTTAAGGATAAGCATATGTATCCTTGTCACCTTCCACTGCAGGCAGCCTTCAGGTGGGGAGCAGGGCCCACAGCTGCAATCATCTTATGTGAATCTGAGAGAGGGGTCATTTTAAGTGATTGTAAAAGTCTCCTTTATGTAACAGAAGTCAGTGAAAAGAGGAGACATGTCAGACTTCTTGACTGTGAACTACCCTGGGCACCACCATAACTGCCCTATCTTTCCATGTTACCAGACAGAGAATTTCCTTTAGAATTTTCCTAGCTGGAGACCAAATGCCAGAAGTCTTGCCTCAGGGAAAGCTACATCATGTTCACCAATTTCTATCAGTGTCAAGCACACCAGTTGTTTACTATCTGAATCAGAAGGCTAAGATATTATCTTGAATGCCTCCCACATGAAAATAGAGCCTCTGAGATGAGTTCAGAGTATCTTTTCCTAGAATGAGAATTTTTTTGGTGACATTAATGAAAAAAAATACTTCATTTTCAGGAGTCTCCGATTGTATTCAAAATGTTCCCAATCAGCACAACCTTCAATCATATTTTGAAATCACAAATATATCATCACATAACAGATGCCTTTTATCATTCCATATGAACAATTTAAAAAATAAAATATATTTTTTTATTTTATACAAAGAAATATAAAATAATATAACCATTTCAACTATCCCTTCTCAACTCCAGCTCTATGGAGCCAAGAATTTAGGCTACTAAATTATAGTACTATGGATTGGTTTATATATTTCATTCACTGAATGTGTTTTTCTGCAAAAAATGAGAAATTCTGATGCATCAAGACTGAGCTAGAGCTCTTTTTTATATTCAGAAAAAAGACCCATTAGTAAAGCCCTTTCATTTTTTAACAGCAGTATTGAGCAGTTTCCATGGAAATATTTGCAGGAGCAGGAAGTGTTCATTTTACAATTAAATTATAAGAGGTAGTTAAATTTTCGATCAAACACACATTAGAGCATGGAGAATTCCCAGCCAAGTGCTTCACACTGTTAAAAATAGGAGAAGAACTGCAGTATCCATGCAGTGCTGCCTGGAATAATCTGTGGAGAGGGAATATGCCGAAAGTAAAAGAGTCTGCAATTTCCACCAGTGAAAGACTTGTTTTTAATTCCCATATGGCAAGGGTTGAGCAATGGCTGGGTTTGGCTCACGTTTGCAGTTTCACCTCAGATGCACTCTTTGGCTCATTAGCCATCAGAGCAAATGTAGGATGTGATAACTGCAGTGTTTTACAATTATCTGAGTATTGGGCAGTGAAGTTACAAATATGTCCTGGTCCTGAGGGTCTGCCAGTCCTGTGGTTACTGCTATGCCACTTTTGCTTAACACAGCTCATGTGGATTTTGTAGAATTATTTACAATTAGCTAGCTCCAGTGCATGTTGTAATCTAGCCCCACGGAACATTGCATAGGATAATTAGATACCTGGGATGTTAGTTAATTTAGGCAATTATCCTATAGGGAGAGTTCTATATTGCTTCAAGTAGACTGCTAGTTAAACTACAGCAATTAAAATCAGGCTTCTAGGTCCTGAAAGAGTATATATATGCCCTAGTAAATTTTGGAGGGAGAAAGTGTCCAAAAGTTTTAAGAAGCTGGGCTGAACAGAAGAGACTCAACAATGGGGTAAAAAAGCAGTAAGTGGAAGGACACTGTGGATGTGCTGCTAAAAAGGAGAATAAGTAAAGGCTCTTGAACTAACATAGAAAAGGTCCAGAGAGTAGAAGAGGCCAGGTATGAGGTTCCTTGATCTGGGGAAAAAGCAAGTGCAGGATGATCACTCAGATACAGAGAGCCTGGCCCAAGGTGGGAGGAGGGATTAGAGGAGATGTTGGCAGCATCCTGAACATACAAGAATTATAGGTAAGGTCTTGGAGTAGAAGGTGTAAGATCTGTTGAGAGGTTGGCAGAGATATTGTCAGCAGCGTGTGTGCATGTTCCCACAGAAGATGTTAGGAAAGCTTCTGCTACTTAACTTTCAAGAGGGGCCTGCCTTCTGGTTAGTGTTTGGATCAATATGTCCTTTTAATTTTGTCTTTTCCTGATCTAGCTATTAATCAGAAAGCTTAAATCACTACGTAAGCGAATGTTAGGAAGTTGGAATGTTTCTGCTTTTTTAAAGAAAGGCAAGGAATATGGAATTAATGTTATTAGACTTGGAATCCCAAGTTTCAGGTACAGTAAAAACTCTTACATGAAAGTTTTAACTATCCTCGTTATAACAAATGCCATAACAGATTGCCATGTCCGAGTCATTGATATTCATAAATCATGACTGACTTGCCACCTTCCAAATCATAGGATTAAAAAATAAGAAATGATAGTTTGTCTTAAAGGACTCTGTCGTTATGGCCATGTTTTTCTGAAGACATGAGCTCTAGAATTTCTATTTCTCTGAAATAAAATTTGAGAATTTTGGATGTAATGCACCTTAAAAGAATGCATTCATTATAATAAGACTCATAATAATTATGTAAGTTTAGGGCACAAAAGTTAAAGTCTACAGCTTCATAGGCTTAAGAACCTAAATACTAGTGCAGGTAATGTGGAGGATCAAAGGACATCACATGACGAACCAATGTGGTTTTAGGTAGAATGCCACTTACTGATACACTGCAAGCAGTTTATATAGGGTCAAAGCTATGTTCCAATTGGCTATAGTTATTTTCACACTGTAAAGCAACATTTCTTATACCAGAAATAAGCCATAATTTTGTCTCTAGAGACTCTACAACAGCTTTAGTATCTGTTCTCTTTTTCCACTGTAAACTATAGCACTATAATTTTAGTAGCAGTGTAGCTAGGTATCACTAACTACTTCGTAAAATTACCTCCTAGCAGCCCTGTGTGACTTAAAAATCATATGAAAATGTGAATGGTCATTAGGATTGCACATCAGAAACCCATTATTCTAATGTGACCTAAGGAGCATAAGCCTCATGGTTTCCTACTGGGTCATTGGGCATCAAGTGCAGAGATTTTAATTCCATGTTTATTTGCAGATAGAAAATAAAATTTACTTACAAAATCAGTTCAAACTTTTAGACAAATACTTCCTGCCATTGAAACAACTCTAGAAAACAAAGTTTTCAGAAGATACGGAGATGCAAGCTTTGGACAAAGGCATTTTGAATGCTCAATACCATCAACGCTGTAAATTTGCACTAGCACAGAGAT
>JAWWLZ010000118.1:24284753-24299627 GCA_035041345.1 Poliocrania exsul
AAGGTCTGCTTAGGGGAAAGATTTGATTCTCAAAAGCAATGGTTGGTATTATATGCTTCTTGCAAAGCCTTCATGGAAGGGCTATTCCCCCTTCATATCTATCATGTGGAAAAGCACAGGACAGCCTACAAGTTACCTTAATAGAATAGACCAAGCTTGGTTAAATTAGAGGACACACTGGAGACTGTAAGTAAATAATTTTTTTAAAATTTGTGGCCTCCAAGTTACAATTGTATGAGATGAACATTTTTATAAGTCCTCTTTTCATAAAAATCAAAGTTACTTGTCCAGTGCCAATTACTACTGATTGGGGGGAGCAAGTCTCAAAATGAACATTTTAATGAATACGAAAAAACCCAAACAGAGTAACAAAATAATTCATAGTCATTGTAACATCTGTTTAGATACAATATTATTTTTCTTCTGTTTGCATTAGTACAGTCTCTCTAAATTTATACCAGATGTCACTTTGAGATTACTGACCACCTCCACTTCCATAAAGGGACTGCAGAGACTGTTTAAATATTCCCAGTTTTGATGGGGAACATATATAATGCTGCTGTAGTTTCACTTATACCTTTCTCCTGGTTATTGGAAATCCAGCAGTGAATAAATGTCTGCAATACAGACTTATCACACAGAGCAAGATTCTAAAATCTTAGTCTTGTTCAGAGAGGGGAAAAAAGACATGTGTCCATGTGCATGAGATTATCCACCAACCTGACAGGTCCCTCCACCTGGAAAAGTGAAAGGAGGAATACAAGAGTGAGAACCATCCTCTTTCCATGGTGGTTTGGTATTATTTCTTGAAAAAAGTGCTGGTTGCTCAACTGAACTGAGACATGTCAATGAAAAAAGGAACTTCTGAATGAATTATTTGGGGTCTTTTGACTGAGGTGGTATTAGAATTTCTGTGCTTGCCCACTAAGCTGAGCAGATCCTCTGCCACTGTTCTTATGAGTTAGTGATCTCAAATCCAAGTCTGCAGGGCAACCTTGAGAAATGACCTTTCTGAAAGAGAAATGTTTCCTCTGCCTGAACCTGACTGCATAGGAATTCAATGACAACTAGACCATGAACAAACTTCAATGTGCCCAAACTCTTTCCCATTAGGAAACACTTGTAGATAACAAAGACCAAAGGGTGACAGAGAAAAGAGGAGAGAAGAGAAAAGTAAAGAAAAAGGACTGACCAGAAATTGAAAAGGGAAGAACAGGTTGAAGGAGAGAGCTGAAATCCAGGAGACCCAAGAAGAACCTCAAAAGACAGATAGTTTCTCTGAGTCTTGAACAATAAAATTCAAATGGAAAAATAAGAAGGAATTCAGGGAAAGGAGGAGAGGATAAGCATGGAAAATGAAAAGAAAGGGGTTAGACGACAATTTAAACAAAATATATAGAGAGTAAACTAGCAAGAAAACCAGTCTAGAAATAAAAATAAATAAATAAATAAACAAAAAGGCGGCAAGCATATGGGAGCTGGGAGGACAGAGAGCTGGAAAAGGATAGGCAGGAGGTGGGTGGCTTTGCCAAGACAACAAGTGCAGGTTTACACTATTTTGTCTCCTTGTAAGTGAATTGAAGGTCTTCATAAACTTCTCAGATTTGCAAATCTTGGATTTTGCTTGAAGGTGGCAGATGTCTCCCAGAAAAATTATTAGATATAGTAAAATTTTTGAAATTCTATTTCCCAGCAGTTTGGACCAAAAAATGTCGTTTGACTTTTTTTACTACCACCTTTGTACCCTTACGTCTGTGCTTCACATAAAAACTTTTTGATATTAACTATCCAATGACAGTTTATTATACATTATTAGACAAAGATTTTATTGTTGTTGCTTAGGAATATTTACATTATTCATAGGTATCAAGGACACAATTGTGTTGGGCAAATAATTTTAAATAAGTGTTGATAAAGTGACATGTCCTCATGAATTTTGTTACACCATACTTCAGAGAAATTTCTACAGCCTCAGGGAGTTTATGTCCTACCAGTAATGTGACACATAATTTCTCTTCTCTACCTAAGCAAAGCATTATTGCATTATTTAATCTTGGGATTTCTTTATTAAAGAGTTTCAAATGTGTTTGGAAATTTTTTTTATGTACTTGAGGTCAAATAGTTAAACCATATGTATCTTCGTACATCTCTGGACACTCATATTCTAAAGACATCAGAGGGATATTTTTGACCCAGGAAAGAGCAGGATGACTTCACACTGAAGTTATAACTATGCTTTTATTAGTTTGGTTCTTTAAAAAAACCTTTTTAAAAAAGAAAATTAATCTTGGAAAAAGAAATCAATCTGTAAATGTGATAGTTTCTACTACTGAAAAAAAATCAAAAAACAAACAAAACCCCCTGGAACAATCTCCCCCTAAACAACTGAAAATTAGCAAACAGACAAAAAAAACCTGCCAAGATAAAACTAACTGTTCTGCAGGCTCATAATTTTTTCCTACAGTAGCTTTTTTAAGCATGCTCAGTGCATTAATATGGGCTTTAATTTTGATCTCAGGATGGAAATTGGCTGGTGCTCCATTCATCCTAGGAGAAGGGTCTTTTTAAATAATTAGATTCTTTAGGAAAATTTTCATACTTCATATGCATCCAGTCTATTGTAGAAATTACTTCATTGTCTCATGGTTTTCAGCAGTGAATGATGAGAAAATCAGCACTTATTTAAAATATGGGTGGTAGAAACTGACCTCTGTAGCACAGAAAAGTGCTTCTTTCAGCTAGCACAGCATTAACTTCAACATTATTGTTATGACAGTTTAATTGACCAGGATCCAGCCTCAGGCCTAACATATTTATCTTATATTCACTTACTAATGAAGGCAAGAAATAGAAGTTTTATATAAGTGATATTTAGTTCCTAAGTAAGTGATATTTTAAAATTAAATTCCCTACACATGTACAACAGGACATAGCACTTTTTTTTTTTTTTTTTTTTGAGATCAGTCAACTGTAGTGATTCCCACTACCAACCTTATAATCTCTCTACTTGTTAGGTCATAAGTCTCAGCTAAACCATGGTATTCAATAGTCTGACATGCAAGTAAAATAGCTTGGATATAGTTTAGATTCATAACACAAATTAAGACCTAGGTCTCTAAAATATGAGAAGGTGGGGTTAACAAAATATTCACAATTTAAAAAGATTTTTGCATAAGTATATAAATCTTTGACACATACTCCAAGCTCTGGGTTCAAATTAGGAAGAAAACAACTATAGGAACTCTACATTAGACTAAATTGTTGTGTGCTTTTGCAGTTGAACACTATTAACCAAAAAACCTGGTTCATTGTGTTTAATGTTGAAGTGAAAATACTCTGAAGGATTCATTATGAGAGGCTTTATAAAGGGTTAATAAACATCTTGGCTTAAACCAAGCATTTTCCTTCAGAGTCTTATTCAGTTATCCTTTTTTTCAAAGATAAGAGCTGTGATCAACAAATAACTACTACAACTCTATTCATTATGGCACCTACATATTTCAGACTGCATTATTCTTATCAAAGCGAATGTGTCCCTGAAGAGGTAAGAATGAGATGACAGATATCTGTATCCTACAAAGTCACTTTAGGCTTCATCTTGTTTAGTGCAAAAGCAAATGATACAGTATCTTCATCTCTTGGAAAAAAGGATATTAGTCTTGTGTGCCAAGACATTTAAAAAGCAAAGGTATCACTGAAGTGTTACTGTGTTTACTGGGATTCATAGTCTCATAAAAAGAGATAACATGATGGAATATTTTGCTAGTCATTAAATGTGTTCCCAACGATATGAAACTGCTTCCCACTTCTGTTCTTTTTGATGTTAGTCATCTGCAGTAAATATTTTACCAATGACTCTCTAAACTAAGCATGAGAACCAGTCTCTGAAAGAAAAGAACCTTCACTGGCACAGCATCAGGCAGTGCTATTGGTTTTCCCCTGGTAAGGTTGATGCAGTGAGGTGAGCTTTGGTGGGAAGTGCTCTGCCAGGATAGTGTGTTTGACCAGACATAGGGATCTGGGTGGCAATGATGAAGTGGCTGTCCTTGGCATGAAGCTGTTCCTCACCATATGCAGGTTGGCAGACAGATAGGAATGCTGCCTGGTTTTTGCCTGACCTATGTGCAATATTAGCTCCTTACTTTCATAAAGACTAAATTACAGCAGAGATCACTTTAAAATAATTAGCAGCAAATTTCTTCCTTATAACAACTGAAATTTAATCTAAGCAAGAACCAGCAGCTTCACTTCCTCTCCCTGCAAGTCACTGCCAGGATCAGATTGGATGCTCCTCAGACGTCTACTGAAACCAAACTTTGCTGCTGTGCTCCATAAACAACACCGAACTTGCTTCCTCCACAGGGGCTTCTGCTTCATCAAAATCACTGGGAAGATTACAGGGTTTCTCTCTCTCTCTCTTTTTTTTTTTTTTATTTTTTTTTCAGCGTGTATATAAAGCTCATAGAGGTAATAGCTGAGTTTGTGGTTGTTTCTTTCAATCCACTCCCTTGACGGTCACTGGATTTGAAAGAAATACTGAGTGGACCTTTGGCCTCTGCTCAACCTTAGAATCTTGTGGAGGTGCAATTGAGATGAATAAGGGTTTAGATGCAAAGACGATCTTGACTCATATTCAGAAAATGTTCTGATTGGACCAATGTTCAATTCTTTGCCTCAGTACTTCTTCCTCTATTTTCTTTATACTGCACTGCAGGTTTTCAGCTTTTCACATATCAAAATTGAATCACCTAGTCTTAAGGGAGTGAAGATGAAAAAGTGGAGGGTAAGATAAAAAGTCCCTCAACACCACGACAGGCAGTGATGCCTGCCATTATCTGCATGGTATAGATGGCATGGAGCACAGAAACACATTGGTACAGGCTAACGCTTGGGATGGGTTAGGAGTCAGACTGCCAAAATGCCTTCTGCTGCCAGCTGAGAGGCCAAAACTGCCCCTTGCTGTTTCCTGAGAGGACTTGCAGAGATCAGCTCCTGAGCTTGTCCTTGGTGCCTACAGTTGTGATGGCTGTGAAGCCCCACAGGACGTCAGACCGACTGAGCACACTTTAGGGGTGGCTCTGAACCCTAGCAGTATTCACCTAAGTAAGTCACCTGTATTTTCCATCTGTTCTTTCTTTATTCTCACAGTGAATGTTTTTCCTGAATACATCTACATAGAGTTGAAAACAGCTTTAAAAACTAGAAGACTGTCCTTTTCCTTGTGCGTTAGCAAAAGGAGGAAGGAGAAGTTGACTTTCCTTGTCCTGCATTCTTCTATTCCTCACTTCCACCCCACCCCCACCCCCCCGTTTTATTATTATTATTATTAATATGTGTTCAGACTATCTCAAGATTAAAATTAGTCCACCTTAGCTTTTCCAGTTAGTGTTAATTAGGGTTTTAATCAGTGCTTGCAACACATGCAGCCAACAAATTCTGATTTGTATGCATGGAAGCTGTTCTAATTCATTACTAAGGCAGATTTGAGGTTATCATCTATTGTTGTCAGGCTTGAACTTTTGACACAAGCTATTATTTTACTAAACATTTAAATTATTAAATGAAAGAATAATATGAAAGAATAATATGACAACATGACAAATAATGTCCCTAGAAAATTGCTTTTTTCCACTTTATGCAATTTTAAACAAGCAAATAACTCTTAATCAAATCTTTCATCCCAAAATTCTAAGTTCAACACCTCATAAACAGAGATGCTCATACCACCTGTGGCACATACATCACCACTTATACCATGTCTAATAAATGCTATTTCTTCTTCATATAGCTAAGAATTAAAGACTATCAGGCACTGAGTACCTGAGTAATCAGAATGAGTAATCAGATGTGAAGATAAATTATGTGTGTTCATACTTGACTATCATCAAGGGACAGACAACACAAAGTTAGGAAGGAGTGTCAATCTTTTGGAGGACAGGAGGGGTCTGCAGAGGGGTCTGAAAAGTCTGGATTGATGGGCTGAGTTCAGTTGTATGAGAGTCAACAAGGCAAAGTGCTGCGTCCTGCACTAGGGTCACAACAAACCCAGGCAGCTCTACGGGCTTGGGGAAGAGTGTCTGGAATGCTGCCCAGTGTGATGTGGGTGTGCAGGTTGACAGCCAGCTGAACGTGAGCCAAGAGTGTGCCCAGGTGCCCAAGAAGGCCAATGGCATCTTAGGCTGTATCAGCAATTGTGTGGCCCAGTGGGACCAGGGCAGTGATTGTCCTCCTGTACTCAGCACTGGTGAGGCCACACCTTGAATCCTGTGTTCAGTTGGGGGCCCCTCAGTACAAGAGAAATACTGAGGTGCTGGAGCATGTCCAGAGAAGGGCGATGAAGCTGGTGAAGGGTCTGGAGCACAAGTCTTATGAGGAGGAGCTGAGGTTGTTTAGCTTGAAGAGCAAGCAGCTCAGGGGAGACCCTATTGCTCTGTACAACTGCCTGAAAAGATGTTGTAATGAGAGGCAGTCGGTGTGTTCTTCCAGGTACCAAGTGAAAGGAAGAGAGGAAACAGCCTCAAGTTGTGCTAGGAGAGGTTTGGATTTTAGGAAAACTTTCTTCACCAAAAGGGTACTAAAGTGTTAGAACAAGCTGCCCAGGGAAGTGCAGAAGTCATCATCCCTGGAGGTATTTAAAAGACATGTGGATGTGGTACTTAGGGACATCATTTGGTAGTGAATGTGGCAGTGCTGGGTTACTGGTTGAATTCGATGCTCTTACAGGTCTTTTCCAACCTTAACGATGCTATGGTTCTGAAATTCTGTGATCACTGTTGTACAGGGCTCAGAAGTACGATCAGTAATTGGCTAAATTGGGATTCCTAGGAGTATGAATCAGTATGCATCCTGCTGAAACTACTTCTTTCTGACAGTGAGCTCTTAGAAGTCTTCTGTTTTTAACTATGAAAATGAGTAGCTAATAGAGGCTGTTTTTAAACAGTTGCGGTAAAGGGAGCAAGCTTAAGGGAATTGTCTCATGGGTTATTTTTTAAAAAAGCTAGTATCATCAAGCAGTTTTTTCTGGTTTTAGTTCTGTTTTGGGTAGAGATACCATTAAACAGATGGTGTTCCCATGGTTTATGCAGTCTACTAAATTAATTTTAATATCTTGAATGTAAACAGCAATAACATATGCTCAGAAGTGCCTCAAGGTTAACAAATGCTTAAGAGCTTGTGCCAGTTCAGATGGTTTAGATTGGGCCTTCAGAGCAAGGAATTAATTTTAAGAGTCTGTATTAGCTACCAAGAAATGCAAAAAAAAAAAAAGACATGTATTTGGTCTACCAGTATTCTTTGACAGAAACTCTGTGACTTAACAGTGCAAATAGTTCCATGAAAAGAAAATTGCACAACAAAAAAAAAAGCAAACTGATTAACAAGGAAGAGCACTGTTCAGGGTTGACCTTGGACTGATGCCAGGTGTCCACTAAGCCACTCTATCATTTCCCTTCCCAGTCAAAAAGGGGAGAGAGAATAAGATGAAAAACAACTTGTGGGTTGGTATAAGGCAGTTTATTAAGGCAAAGCAAAGCAAAACTTGTGCCTGCAAAAAGCAAAACGAAAAATAACAAGGTTTATTCTCTACTTCCCATCAGCAATGATGTCTGGCCACTTCCCAAGAAGCAGGGCTTCAGCAGGTGTGATGGTTTCTTGCAAAAAGCCATTGGAAACAATTAATGTCCCCCTTCCTGCTGCTTTCCTTAGCTTTCATATCTGAGCTGATGTCTTATGGTGTGGAATATCCCTTTGGTCAGTTTGGATCAGCTGGTGTACTTGTGTCCCCTCCCAGGATCTTGCCCTTGACTGGGGAAGGAATGTTGCAGTGCTGATGCGCTGCTCAGCAGTGGCCAAAACACTGGTGTGTTACCAACACCCTTCCAGCTACCAATTCAAAACACAGCACTGTGAGGGCTGCTTGGGAAAATGAACTCCACCTCAGCCAGACCCAACAAGAGTATTTATTATTCAGTCCAAAAAAAAAGGCTTCTGCTACTTGTCTAAGCCTGAATTGAAGCTGACACTGTTGTTATAAAGCAGCAATTTCTAAATCCTCCAGACTCTACTTAGAGTTTTAAATGGTAGAGTGTTATGATTGATAATACGATATAGATTTTTGGGGTTTAGCTTCTCCTGTGATAAGTAGAGATACTCTGTTGAGAAAATGGTTAAACTATTTTTGAAAAGTGTCAAAATCCATATATCCTCCTATCAAGACAGAGGGCATACAAACAACAGCTAGAACACTGTTGATACACTATAAATTCAATGTCATGTTACTATCTTCTGGGCCAAAGAAGTCTTTTTTAAACCATTTCAGTAAAATTTCTCATCAAAGTAATCTCTCCTTGCTACTATTAAATTCAAAGTCAATTGAAGTCCTGTGGGGGAGTCTTGCTTGTATTTTATGTGCATTGGGGGAAAACCATAGCACATAAACAACACCATAGCTTCTAACAGAGCTAAAAAGAGACTGAGAGGCCTGAAAATACAGGCAATACCTGATAGAAATACATAAATGAGAAAATAAGAACTGTACAATGGCTTGGAAATATGTACCACAGTTGACAACTGTGTTGTACAGAGCACTCAGTAAGGAAAGAAACCATCTGTCATCTGAACCATAAAATCAGTTTATAGTTTCAGTTAAATTAATTTATAGCTGAAATCAATTCTGTTAATTGGTCAGCATGGACTATGAGGAATAGCAACACCCTGCACTTGAGAGTTAACATATTATAGAGGATTTCATTTTAGTGAGACAGTAAGTATAAAATTATTCACTGACCATGAAGATAAATTTATAACACTATGGGGCTCCTTATTCAAATAGATCTCTGAAGTTTGTTACCAATTTATCATTTTGATTGTACAATGAGGCATGCAGCAATCTTATGTAATTGTAGCATGAACTTAGATTTTTTTTTTGTTCAAATCATACTCTTTTTTTCAAGCCTCATATTACAATAATTTGCCTCAGCATGTAATTTTATACCCTGATAGTACTTCCATTGGTATATACAGAATCAATGTGTTTAAAGAGACTGAATCACATTAATTTATTGTAACACAAATTCTGCTGAGATTTTAGCTGACATTATCTGAGGTATGCAAAATGTTTAGGAGAATTAAATGCTCAGGTCCAGAATGGATATAATTACTCTCCCAGTTGATCATTTGCCTGTTACTGACAGAAATTTTTGTAGATTGCTACAAAAATGTCCCAGTGTCACTCAGTAATGACAGGGCTAAGGAAGTGCCAGTGTCCTGCTGGCATCCTAAAATGGACCTTTCCTTGAGGATGTGGGTGGAGGACATTATCTGGTCCTCTGAGACCTTTCTGGCAAACCTCTCGGGGAAGCATGTGGCCATCAGAAGTCTGGAAGTCTGCCACCTTGGTGGCATTTTGGTGTATCTATGGCAAATAAAAGGTGCATAGAAATTACACATTTAATTTCACAGTTTTCTTGCCACAGAACGGAACATATGGAAAAGCTGGACTGTGGAACTCAATTTTAACAAAGAAAGTTTCACATTATTTGATGGTCAGCTACCCATTGTTCATGGGAGATATTATGTTTCTATACTCTTTCATCTAAACTGAATGGCAAGTTACAGTCATATAACAGCAAAAAAAACCCAAAAAAACCCCAACAACAAAAAACCCTAACCCAAACCCCACAAAACCTCACATGAACTCTGGGGATCTGGCTTTGTGTCTGAATGATGCTGACAGTTACAGCTCTGCACTCTGAGCACTTACGTCAGTTTGCAGTTAACAGGAAAAGGATTAGATTAAAAAATGGAGAATTAAAACTAAGCTGCATTAACAGTTGATTACTTTCACCATGCAAACCAGCTTGGCTTTATTCAGTAATGATTTTTGCTTTCTTTTACCATTGCTGCTGCATTAATTTTAGATACTGTTACTTTCTAGAAAGTAATTATCCTGCCTACATATTTTCTTGATTCAATGAACAGATAAAAGTCAAAAATGCTAAGAATAAATTTAGGCACCTGTTGGAACAAAATGCTCAATACTGGTTTTATGGAAGAGTTTCTAAAGACTGAAGCCTTTATCTATAAGCAAGTAACCTGTAATTGTTCGATAGATCTTCTGAAGAGATGCTTGTTTAAGCCACAAACATTAATTTTTTAATAGAGTGTAATTATCCCAAAGGCTGCTGTCTCTATCATGCTTCCACAGATCTAGGTGTACATAGCTGGGGAGTATATTCAGAATAAAAATTGTAATAAAGATCCATGAGCATAAAGGAAGCTACTTTACAAGAGAAGCGTGGAGGGGTGAGATGACATGAACAGCCTGGACTGGGGAGAGCTATCACTGACTGAAGCTCTGTCTCTGTTCTGTCATGTGGCAATTCATAACTTTTGGCTTCAGCTTGGTGTATCAAAAAAATATTTCAACACCTCTAAGTTATGTGCATATTTCCCACCATTTTTGTAGTTTGTGTTCTAAGGCATACACAGAAGAATAAATCTTGATGTCCTGTAAATATGAAGTGTTTACACAATATGGTATGAACACTGTACCTTCCCCAACAGAGTAAAACAAGTTAATGGAGGTGGCATCTTGTGATACTGTGACATTGAATTCACTCAGTGCTGGCAGGAAAATGTGTTCTAAATATTTCATGTTGTTAATGTTAAAGTATGATGAACACATGCTATTGTGTTATGGGAGACCATTGTGGGTGAGTATATAAACAGTAACTCATCTTCTGGAAAGGTGGAAGGGTGTAGTGAGGTATTTTTACCAACCAATGTTGCAAAATATAAGAGAAATTATTACTGTATGATGCAGAAAGGCAGCTGGTAGAGAGATAGAAGAAGGGCAAAAAGGTCCAGGGAATGGGAAAGGGTTTGACCATTGATAGCTTAGTCCTTAATGACAAAGAGCAGTAGCATTTGTATTGTAGCCTAAGAATGATGGGGGTTTTGATGATAGGCTGAAATTTTTGTCAGTTCCCCCTGTTGCTTGTCTCTCACAGGGGCCCAAGGTTTGACCAACAGACTGTCTTCTCAGGTAGTTTATAGCATGAAAAAAATATGCCAAAATTTATAAGATCATCCCTACTGTGCTATGTTGTCTCTTAAAACTATCTTTAGAGTCATCATAAAAATTCTCGAAAATAAGCATTCAAGACCTTCAAGCCCTTACTGTGAAACCAGCACTAAGTGTGACATGCATATGAGTAAAATTTCTGATTTTCTTTCAGTTTCCTCTCTTTTTTTTAGAGAAAAGCTCAGAAAAAAACCACAAATACAGCAAGTGGAAGACATCATCTTCACCATTAGACTCTCATCTGTTTTGCTCCCCCCTTGCATAAAGTTACAAATAGGAGTAACCCGCCTAGTAAGGTGGGAATGCAGTTGTTTTGGAAGTGACTGGTGTGTCCATTGTTTGGAAATGATGTACTACCACCTGCTGACCAGACCTTGTTGAAATCGGCCACTGGACTTTGGCAAAAAAGTGAATAATCCTGTGCATCAACACAGCACCAGTACAAAACCAGACATTGGCAGTAAGAGGCTCCAGGGGTTGTTCTTGAACAGTAATTGCTCACTGGATAAGAGCTGAAAAGAGTTTTTGTTACTCCAAGACCATATTTTGCTGTCTGGAAATGGCCATTTTTGTTGCATCCAAAGTAGATCGCAAGTACAAAATCAGTTAAAAGTTGTGTTACTGTTCACAATTCATAACATGCTGTTATAAATAATGCAACGTGATGTACAGAAGCACAAAAAGAATTATGAATAATATTGTGGAAATTACTGAGGAAAAGAGAGATCCAAGCTAATTTAAAGGAAAAAAAACCTGACAGGCTGTGACTTGGGACTTCTAGGCTTTGGTCTGCCACACTGAAAGAGTTTTTGGGGGGTTTAATTCCTTTTTCCAGGGGGCTCATGAACTGTTAGGATGTCCTTGTTCTTTCTGTATACTCAGTGGGAGATGTTTACTTTGGCTTGCTTCCTGTCACTATTACATTTTTATGTAAATGATTTTACAAAGAATGGTGATGTTGGTTCTGCCAATGCTCTGCCTGATCACAGAGTGAGTCTGGCTTTTAACCTTCTGGTTAAAAAAAATCCATCTTGAAAGAGGGAGGTGAATATACATTGCTGCTTCTGTGAGAAGTTTTAAGATTATTACAAATATTGGCAATAGTATGACTTTGCAGATATTGCTCTCTATTACAAATATCTCAGACCTATCTTGCATCCATAAATTAACTCTCTAAACATGCAAATGTTAGGTAGTATCCTAGAGCAAAGAGAAATGGAACTGAAACAGGGAGTTTAAAAATTAAAGTACTAAATATTATATTAATACATTCTATCACTGTGAGAAAAATGTTCTCTGTCTCACAGTTGACAGAGAATAATTATACAAATTATTTTAAAAATATTTCCTAGGATGGTCTTTTAGCATTCTGTATAGATATTTTAGCCTTACAGGATAGCTGTACCAAACCCCTGGGGCTACATCTCCGATACCACTGTGCTTTTAATACAATGCATTGTCACTGTCGTCTTTTTAAATGTTACAGTTTTAAGAGTCAAAGCCTTAAATATGCCCTAAAATTAAAACTGGATTGCACCTCATACTGGACACCTGCACTTTATGCAGCCATTTTCACTGAGAGTAAGGTGTAGCAGGGAGTACTCTGGAATTTACTTTCAAGAACATGGTTCAATTCTCTGTTGCAATGTGAGAAATAATGGTGGGTTTGGGCATAATAATTGAAAAAGAGAGAGGGGTTTCCTCCTAATCTTGTATGCTGAAGGTTGCAGAATGTGGTCAGCTCAAAGGTCAGCACAAAATGTCTGTGTACTTGTGTCTCTATGATGCTGACTAAGATAAGGGGAAAATGCTGTTTTCCCACCATTTGCACTGGCAGACCAAGTTTGTTCCCTGATGGAAGTGGGCTGGAGGGAAGGGTGCACAGACTGGCTGGACTCTTGGGCTCTGAATTCCCACGCTTTCTTTGAAAGTGTCTTTGGACAGATTGATATCTTATTTACATTTAGATTATTACTAGAATAATGCAGTTACTGATTCAATTTTTGGCCTCTGCTTTCAAATAAAAAGGTAATTCAGTCTCATGGGCTTCTGAATTTGGCCTCTACTGAATGAGACAAAAGAAAATATTTCAAATTAGAATTGAATTATTTTGGAAATTAAAAATTTAAAAAACCTGAGGTTGTGTTTAATAAAGATGACAATCAGTAAAGATACATCTGTTCACACCAGTGTTAAACTTGACCACTTGTTTGAAAAAAGTCTCATTTTCAGAGATCTCTTTCAGCTTTGTGAATTGAACCTCTTTCAGGTGATTAAATGCTAAACATGCAGATATCTCAACCTTAAGAAGTTCCTATGTCTATAACTTCAAAGAAAAATCACATCTTTCAGGACACTGTTCTGCTGAAGCTGTTCAAAAATTCTAAATTTAAACATTTTAATAGAGTTTTGAATACAGAAATGTGATTTATTACCAGGCTTACAGATAGTTGATCAGCATGTCCATAAACAACTATTCTTCAACACCAATTGATTCTTACAAATAACCATAAATTACCCTCATCACTCCCTATTAAAGTCATAAACAAACATATAATAGATAGATATATGTTTTAAATAGTTACTTCCTTGGAATAATTTATAATGGAAATCATTAGGCAATTCAGTGATTAATTATCACATAATTTACTAATTTTAGATCCTATGATACAGTCATTTAGAAGAGTTATCTTGGGATAATTTACTTTTGATTACATTGTACAGTAATTCTCATAGACATCTTGTTGTTCTGTTGCATAAAAATGTCTTGTGAGTACTTAGGACCCTGAAGGAAAAAGAGTCTGGTGACCACAATGCCCTTTTCAGTGCCTGAGCACTGTTCTATGAACCTGAAAGTATTATTCCCTTAAGTCTTCTGAATTTTCGCCAGTCCATTTAGACTCCTGATTTTTTTCAGTCTTGAGAATACTGCTTTCATTTCTATAATCTTCACTATTTCCTCTATCAAAAGGTAGAATTAATTTGTTATTTATGGCAGGTTTGTATATTTTTCTTTTTTTTCTCTAATTTTTTAATCATCTATTTAAAACACTAACTTTGTTCATTAGATCAGAGTTCACTGAGAGGTAAAATTGCATATTTTTATTTGGTGACCAGATAATCAATTTACAGAATCACCTACAAGAATCACCAAGTCCATGTTTTAAGTGAATGGCCCATAGGGGGTTCAAACCCACAGCCTTGGTGTTATTAGCACTGTGCTCTAACTCACTGAGCTAATCTCAGGGCACCTTACAACTTTTGGGGTAACATAACAGCTGTCAAATACACTATCTTACTGTATTGTTTTATTGCCCTAAAAAAAATTACTGAGTATTTAAAAAACTTTCAGTAGAAGTACTTTGTTTCCAAATTGATTTCTACTGGTAATTGTTACAGTCTTGGAAAGTAGTTACATATGTGAATATTGTTAAAATATCATATTAATGCAGGATTTCTGTGCTATCCCAGGGATGTTTCCTTCCTTTTACTATGCAAGATTTCCATAGTGTTTTCAAATGTAACACTAGAAGTTCTAAGGCTGCTGCTCATTACCACTGTATGTTGCTTCATACTATGCTGCATGTCAGTATTCAGTTTACTTCCATAAGTTAGTTAATGTCAGTAACCAGATATATAATCTACAGCACTCTGCCTTGTAAGACTTCTTTCTAAATGAGAAATCTATGCTTTCTTGTATTCTATAGGCTGTTCATCAGGCCAGTAACAACTCAGAGACTGTCTAATGTGATGTAAAACAAATAGTCTTAGCCTCAGGAATACAAGGATAC
>JAWWLZ010000118.1:24309054-24344184 GCA_035041345.1 Poliocrania exsul
TGCCATGATCTAGTAAATGGACTGGAGTTGGACCAAGGGTTGGACTGGATGATCTTGGAGGTCTTTTCCAACCCAATCGATTCTATGATTATTTGTGTCAGGGGCAGAAAATGAAAATCATAGCAGTTATACAGGAAAACCTCTTCTAGGATCTAATTTAATAAACCTATTCTTTTAAAGGATAATGATGTGAGACCAAAAAGTACATAATTCCATGCATAGTTTCAATAAATTCTGACCAGGAAACATCCATACAGATAACAGCTTGGTCCTGAGAATCTTAACCTGGAACTTTCTGTCTCTTAACCTGATTTTTTTTTAAAATACTCTTTCCTTCCAAATTCTGCAGTAAGAGAATACACTTGGAACAGAAGGTACCTACATTTCCTTTGCTCTAATTATACATCAGGCTTGTTTGAAAGACTGATTTATACTTTTATCTTTCCACAGTAGAGATCACCCCTACATTTCATGCAATTCTTTAATTAGTATTTTCCACTCTATTTCCAAACAGTCATGGAACATATAAATTATTTTGATTAATACACTGGTGATAGTGGAATATAGATACCATCATTTTTAGTTACAAAGCTCAGTTGGGGCATTAACATATGTGGCTTTACATCATCAAATTGCTACAATGTCTTCATAGTCTTTTTAGGTAGGAAAACATTGGACTGCATATTTACAATAGCTTAACAAAGGTACTCCTTATAGGATTAGAGTGATCTAGTGCCCTTACACAGCTGTATGACAGACTCTAAAGACATGAGGCCAATGCTCTAGAATTCTAACCCTTTCTATTGCTAGGATGTCAAAACTTTTTGAAAATCCCCCATCAAGCCAGTGAGGGTCTGCAGACAGGTGCAGAATCCCTGTACTTCAAAAGCTGCTAGGTTTATGTTGTCCTGGGTTTAAAAAATTGCAACCCATGGGAGAGCTCTGCTCCCATGCCTCTGTATCAATTACCAGAAGACATTTTCCCACTGGCTTCCTTATGCAGCAGAAAGTCTGTAACAGTCACGTGGTTCTTTTCCCAAAACCAGATAAAACCAAGGCAACAACACTTGCAACAAACTCCTCCACTGCACAGCAATGATGGTGGCACAAAGCAGCAAGAACTGTAAAAAATGTGATACAGAGCTGTATCTAAGCTGTGTTTAGTACATTCAAATGCTCAATACATGCAATGGAGATTATATAATAAGGTAAACTTATGCTTTATTTTGTTAGTAGAAATGCTACCTCTTAACTTTTGTTGGTTATCTGGGAACCTTGGGGTTAAATCTGATGCAAAGCCACTTTTCTAAAAACTGGCAAGAAGATTTTCTGCTTCCAAAATACCCAACATTCTCAGTAAAAATTGGAATCAGAAGATCATATTTCTTCCATAACTATAAAGGAACATCAAAATTCTTCTAAGTAAATTGCTTTTTAAACCTGGAATCCAAATTTCTTTAAAAGCTGGAAAGCTCAGATACTTAGTTTGTCCTTAGTGCTAGCAGACCTTAGTGGCAGCAAATATTTTTGGATTCTTCTATAGGATAAGGAGTAGTTGGAAATTGTTCTGACAATTGTTTTTGCTTCCCATTTGCAACCCAGTAGGATCCAAATGGGGGAGGTTGAGACAGGAGCCTTATGATTGTTATTTGTCAGCCTTTTCTCCAGCTTTCAGTTCTGCAGGGAAACTATTAGTTAATCATCCTGAGATTTCCTTTTTTGAAAGCCAAGAATCCTCCAAATGGAACTTTGTCCCTGGCTATGCTGGGGGAGGGAGAATTTATTCTCCCACTAGTCATCTTCTATGCTGGACACATCTTCCTCTTGTGATATTTTCACTCTGGCACATGTGACCATCAAAAAGCTAATTTGACTAAGTTGTCTTAACTGATCCCAGAAGTATCACTCCACAACTAAAGTTCCAATTCTACCCACCCAAACCTCTAATACTGAACACTTTTATCTATTTCCCTATCAATTTCATTAATTTCATTAAAGAATTTTCCTTTCCTGATTCATGCTAGTGTTGCTCTCTGTAACTTTGAAAAATCTTTTTCTACAAAAGCTACAACCAGTTAACTCCTAGTGGACATGAATAAGGGATCAGAATATTACATAACAAATACAGGTATTTTAAAAAAAAGTGATGGAACACACTTGCAAAATATTACTCCAGAGAGTGTATAACTCAGTGTCTGAATGCTGTGGTGATATTACACTTTGTGTCTCAAAAGTTCTCACAAATACCTATCTAATGTTCTCCCATCAAATTAACTCTGCTGCAGAACAGTGGTTGTGTGGACTCCTTCTCCCAGGATGCTCATGAAGTGCCTGCCAGATGTGACAGCAAGACTTGACTCTGACCTATTCTCATGGCTTTCTGAAAAGATGGCTTTTCAGAAAATGTTGGATTGTCTTATTTTTTATTCCTAGTGCAAATTCAGGGATGTTTAGCTTTGCTCTGGAATACAGATGTTCAAAATAAAAGTAGAGACAGCATAGATGGAGGTGGAGACTGCAGTGCTGTGATGCTGTATTTATACATGAACAGAGCTACTGCTGGTGCTACATGTGTTAGTGAATTTGGAAACACAACATGGAGATAGGAGCTGTCCTTTATGCTTGGAGAGCCAAGGGGCACAAAGACCTCTGGTGGAAAATGTTACCATGTTCAAGCTCATCTAAGAAGTACTTTTGAAGACATTATTTTGTAGTTCCTGTTACTATCTCTGTCCACTCCATGCAAAAAAAAAAAAAAAAAAAAAAAAGTAAAAAATGTCTTTCTTTGGATGATTTCTCTGCTCTGTAAAGAGGAAAGGAATTTCCTTGATTTATTTAAAGAAAGCCACCTGGCATTCCCATGTGCTCAGGTTTCCATCTTGCTGTGGTGGTGATTTACCAGTCGTCAATCCAGGTGACCATTGGAAAAATTTTCTTGTACTTTTGTGAGTTGCTCCCTTTCCCAGTCCCGAAGCAGTTTATCTGCTCAGCAGAGATGTTGATTTAGAAGCACTCCTCCAAAAGTAGGAAAGAATTAGGTTTTCACAGAACAGGGCTCTAAACTGTGATGTTACTGAAAACATCCTTCTTAACAAATTCCAGTAAAATTGCTTGAAATCCTTTGTGTAGGGGAGGCAAATAACTTTTAGCCAATAACTAACAACTGTGATTCCTTTGCTTCTCAATGTTTCCATTATGCAAATTTACTCGACAAATAACTGATATGAATAATGCTTGCTCTGTAGATTTTCCAATAATTTCCAGTAATAAAAATATTCAATTTTTAACATTTATTAAATACAGAGGTTGCATGCTATTCACATTCTCCAGTTACACATAACTTTTAGAAATAAGCTGCCAGGTCAAGGGTTTCTGATTACAAAACCTATCGTGCCCAGCTCTTCTGCTTTAAAATAAATGTGTAACATTTGCTCCCTCTCTAGTTTGTAGTCAGGAACACTCCTGACTTGCCACTGCATTTGCAGTCTCTAAGGAGTAACAAAATCATGGAGCAAAAAAGCTTTAAACATTCTGAAAGATTATTCTTAAAATGTGCTTAACTACATTTGATCATTTCACTTCATATGAAAGATACTATCAGCAGATATAAGCTGGTAGATAATTAGGCAAGAGGAAAAGAATGATGAAGTGATAATTAGGCATTGCACTTGGAGTAGAAAACCTAAATTAACATGTGCTAAGAAAAATTAGAGAATTTCTGATTCATGCTGATCCAGCACATTGATGCAAATGCTTTTGTTTCTGGCCTTTGACTGTATTTCAAGTTCCTCAATTATCTCCTAATTTTCCTACAAAATTGCATCAGCTGCTGAAGTGAGAGCTGAAGACATGGCTGTGTCTTGCCACCAGACCTGAAGAGCTGCTGCTGTGCAGCCTGACCCTCTCCAAGGGGCCTTATCTCTCAGCATAAGCCTTTCCTTCAAATCTTTAAGCAAAAGGTCTTCTGCTCATGTAAAGCTACATGATATTAAAGTAATTTAAATAACTTTATGCCAGGTGAGGCTTAAAAAACACTAGGTGATAAAAAATTACTATGAGCATGCAGTCTTAAGTCAAACTTAAACCTCAAACGCATATCCAACAGAAAACACATTTAATCTAAAGACTGTCATTTTAAAAGAAAATGAAATCAGGTCTGCCTCTACATGGCTGAGCTTCAGTGTGATAAGATAGGCTTTTTTCAGTGTACAGGAAACTCTCCAGTCTGTGTACACTGGCGATTAAAATATCTACAGTATGAGGAAATGTGATCTCATATCCTATTTGAGTGGCCAAGTTAAATTAGAGGCAATTAGGACTAATTTGGCTTCTTCCTGAAATCATAAATGTGCAGATGAAAGCTCTGATTAGAGAACAGGGCGTGTAGCTTTATTTGATTTTTGGCTTTGAATGGCTAATGTGTTCTTACCTTTGAAGATCTGAATTACTGAAATAACACCAAAATAATAAAAACATCAAAGTTAAATTGATTTTTAAAGATTAAATGGATGAATTAAAGTGGAGAGGTATGGATTTTCTAAGAAATTGACAAGACCTTTAGGTGTTTCAAAATATCTGAATGTCAAACCTTTTGTAATTATACCCTGTGATGTAAAATGCATTAAACAGAAGTTTCCCAAATTTTCAGGTCTTGATCTTGTAACCCGAGGAAGCAAAATAACTCTCAAATTTCTAACAGGCGTCCCTATACACTCATGGGAAATTCCTTCTAGTCCTATGTCCCTGAGATTAATTGTATTTTTTTTCTTAAAGAATAATTTCAGTCTAACTTTTTCAGCTCTAGACTTCATGGCTCTAAAACTTCAGGCATTTGTTCAGCAAACAAAATACAGACATTCTTTTACAGACTCATTTTGGATATAAGTTTACATTTAGGCATAGCCTATTAAAAGAATTGTTTGTATTCTTCTAAGGCAAATTATTCACACATTCCTAAATATACAATATATGTGTATGTATACATATATATGAGACTGTGCCTGAGTCCTGTAGACAGAACACAATGAGCTCTTGTACATGTCATCTAACCAGAGACCAGAAAAAGAATGTAATATTTATAAATAAGTCTGGCTTTTCACTGTGGAAAAAGCTTGTCATAGGAAAAATACCCCACAAACAAAACAGTTTAAAAGAATGCCATAGTGCAGTATCTGAGTTAAATGGCAAATTTCTGCTTGTTGAGCAGGTTGGTTGTTTAAGGTGAAGGAAGTTCTCTATATTGGGGTTTTTTTTTTAAAGCAGATTAACTGAAATGGCTCAACCCTTAGGTCTCCAGGCATTCAGGTGAACTGCTGATCTTTCTCAAAGAGTTTTGACTTGTGTCTTGCAAATTTTTAACCTATCACCTCTGCCCAAGTGAACTGATGAAGAGATAGAATAAAAAATTGTGGAGATTGTCTGTCTTCAAATGCCATTGGCACCCAGCAGGAGAATGTCTAGACAAACTTAGCAAATATAAATTATTTTTCAAAAAGAAAAATGGTTTAATAGCCCAAGCATTGATTTAGCAGATAGGCCACTAGGAGGCTGTACCAGTGCACTACATGGAGCAGTGCCACAACTTTAGAAGGCACCAGTTTGGTCCATGTGTTCCCTTATTATTAAGACAGGGCTGAAGGAGGTCAGACTGGTACCAGTTCTAGGGATGTTATTAATTGTGCCCAGAGATACACCTCAGTCTAAGCAGGTTCAAAACACTTATTAAACTTTCTATTTGTGTTTTATCATCTATTCTGAGTTGAGAACAGTCTCCATTTGTGGTATTGAATTCAGGTCATTGTGAAGAAAAGAATGTAAGGTTAGGATAAAACGATAGGTACCTAAGTCTGTTACTTTACTTATAGGCAAATCCAAATTTTAATATTTTAAACACAATTTGCCTATGTTCCCTCTTTAGTAGGCAATCTAGTGTCCTTAATCTTTCTCTATAAGTGTGGGAAAATTCTTATCTTTTGAAAACACAGGTTATGTTTTCATGTGATTTTATCATCTCAGTTTGGTCAAGTTTTCATGATGCTTTATCTGAGCTGGTTCAGTTTCTGCACATGGAGCCGCTAAATTCATTATTTCAATATTTGTTTATTCTGCTTAAGAGTAAAATTTGTGTTAGCTGCATGTCAGACACATACGGTGTTTGGATTTTGCTCCTGGATTGTTATTGCTTGCTACTAGATTGTACCTTGATCCGAACACTGCAGGACAGCATTTGCTCAAGCTGGTTTAAAAAGGAATACTGAGGAAGGGAACATAATAAACACTGCATAGAGATGGAGGAAGACAAGATGGATATGATGTGCATATGTCAGACAGAGCAGAAGAGAGGTGGCTTTTAGAGGCTTTAGCAACGTTTTCCTTTGAGGTGTGACTTAATGTGTGTCATGTTACCTGCATAGTAGTGAGTGCCTCCTAAGGGTTAAATACAGGGTCAAGAAAACACATAAGACTTATATAAATCGCAGATTAAATTATCCCTGTGTTGGATACGTTAAAGCTCATTTAATTCCCCTTTTTTTTTATTTCCAGCTGATCCATTTGACACCAAAAGTATGCATTTTTAAAGGCATGAATAATTTTTTTTCTATAAAATGGATCCCAGATGATCTGACTGTCTTATCTTTGCAATGCCTTTGAGATGCTCATACAGAAAGTAGGGGTTACTTCAGAAGCTTTTTGCATCAATTAGGTCCAAAGAGAGCCCTAGTGCAAAAATAATGTGAAGACTCACGCCAGTTTGTTGTCTGTTGTCTTCAGGGAACATAAGAAGCTCTGTGTGTGTGTGTGTGTGTGTATGCACAGCAGATGTGTAGCCTGCTACACAGTTTTGAACTCTGTGTGTGAATTGCAAATATGTCTTCTGAGAGTGAGGAAACTTGGAAAGAATGAGGTCATTGTGCATAATAAATCCCCTATATGTTGCTCTTCTGCCTTGCAGCCCACAAGAGAAACATTCAGAAAGGCTTACTTTATAATTTACATTCCTATTGCCAAAACTGAAAAATGAAGCACAGATATGGTATGATGAGGAATGGCTGTTCATTTTCAGTGGAAGGGGGGAAAAAATGAGATACAACTGGCTGGAAATCAAATTTGGGGTTCATGAAATCAAATATATTTAAAGGAAATGAGACCAGAGAACAAAAGAAAACTTAGATACAATGTATTTTTTACTACCATCAGTAGCATCTGTGAGATGTCACAGGTGTTAAACTAGCCACAGGAGGGCTCTCCTGTTCTTCACTTGAAGAAATACATTAGTCAGAACTGTGAGAACTGCAGGGGAAAGAGGAAATTTATATTCCTGCAACAAGAGTATTGGGCATAATGCCCTGGTTCACAGGGCATACTCTGCTTGCAAGTAACTATCATTTAAAATGTGGTATTAGCACAGTAACTGCATGCTTCACTTCTCCATACGAAAACAGTCATTAAAATACTGTCACAGGATCAGGCAGGAAGTGGGGAGGACTGCAAGCTGTAAAGAATTTCTCATATAGCTGGGCATCGAGCATGGGCTGGTGTTTAGTCAGGAGGGAATGGTAATTACACATGGACATTTGTATTTCTGGCCCCTTGCCGGCACAAGGATTAACCACACACTGACATCTGGAGTTACACAGGCTCCCTGAGCTGTGCCGTGGGAAGAACAGCCTGTTAGAGGAAGTCTGGGGAAGAGCTCTGCGTGTTGGCAGCTCCTGCAGGATTTCTACTTAGGAGAGGCAGAAGGTCCCCAGGGGTGCTGATAGCAACTTACTGAAGTATCTGATTGCCTTCCAGCCCTGCAGTTAGTCTTGAAATAGCTTTAGGAAGTGGACAAGAAATAATAGCCTCATTTAACCAGCAAACTGAGCAGCCAGATTCAAAGAGAGATTAACACACTCAGGTCCAGAATTGTGATCCAAATCTTTTGCCTGTTCCCTCCCAGCAACAGCCTGGTCATGGCACCACCTAAATTCCCTGAGGGCCTCCACATTCTGTCTGCAGTTCCGAAAAATGCTATAGGCTATGCAGTATCCTTAGTGGCCTCTGCCTGAAAAACTAGACTCTGTAAGCAAAGCAGAGTGGCATTTCTGACCTCCCAAAGCAATTTTCAGATCAGGATGCTACATCCTCCTTTAACTGCTAATATTTTCTCTGTCTCAGTTTTGGCCTCTGATAGTCTTGTTTCTCAAAGAAGATAGAAAAGATAGAATGGAGGGTAGCATGTGTCAGAAACTTTTCTAACAAGCAGCTTGAAGGCTCTTAGCTGTGCACTGGGGAGAATTTAGTTCCTACAGACCAAATCATGCATTTGATCTTAGGGAAACAAAAGGTTTCAGAACTGCTCTAAGTAGCCATAGAGAAATTGATATTTGTATCCTCACAAAGAACAGGTGAACATTTTCTGCTCATGGCTTGAGCAGAAGTAGTTGTGGACTACAATTTTAATCCTTTGTGGTAGCCTGGTGGCTACTAAGAACACTTGTCTGTGCATATGGGAGAATTGAGTTCATCAGTCTCTCAGCTTTATCTTCCTACAGAAATATCCTAATGCCAGACTGAGTTTTGCTCTTGCTGACTTCCATTCTTGACGTAGCATTTATTCTTAAAACTGTCACCATGTGGGCAAGAACATAAAATTCAGGACTTAAAGATAAGCAAGAAGGAATTTGGTTCTGTAGGCAGAGGTTAAAGCAGTCCTTTGGGGTTTGGCTCTAAGTACCACTTGGCTTTGCTTTGTTAAAGGCTGTAAAAATGAATTATGGTTCTGCCTCAGCTGAGATTGCACAGAAATGATGATCACTTTTCCCAAAGAGCTCTCCTAGGCTTTTTCCTTGTTAGAACCCTTACTGGAAGTTTTTGCCTCCAACTAGGGAAAGAGTGTTTGGCTTGATGCAGGAAGGATTTTTGATTTTTTGATTTTCACATTTTGTAGATTTTAGGAACACAGTAGCTGTAGCAAAGTAGATTTTTAGTAGGTTAAATTTCTAGCAGTTTAATGTCTTTCTATCACTACCCCTGCCCCAGAATGGGGAGCTCAAATTCTTTTAGTTGTTTAGACTCTCTTCAAGTTAAAGAGCTGAAGGATATCAGAAGGCCTGCAGAATGAGACATAAACATAAGCAAACAACCTTGGGACTCAGACCTTGGAAGAACTCCAGAAACGAGAGGAAGAGGAGAATGATGAAGACAGAGAGTCTCAGTGACCCCAGACCCAAATCCTAAGGAGCTGGAATAGGAGTGGGACCAGGGCTGGACCAAGAGATGTGTAAAGTAACGATTGGGTGAACCATATTATAAAAACCATAGAAACTAATGTTCGGGAGTGCATGTGCATGTCATCATGTATTCCTGTATGCACTAGACCTGATATTAAAGGACTTTTACCTTTTATCTTATCCCATACTAACATGGCTCAGAGTTCTGTTTTGCTGGGGTCTCTCTCATGGCATCAGGCTGAATATGAAACCTCTGGAGAGGAAAGAAACGCATACACAGTCCTGTGTTTCCTTACACTAGCTGTTGACTGGCTCCAGGGAGTTTCCTGCTCAGTGGTTTTCTTGTATCCCTAACTTTGTGAGAACTCCTGTTTCTCTTGTCTTATACAGGAAAGCTAGTTACCCAGCTAGGGATTTAGAGTTCACTTGAAATACTACTCAATATAGTTTGTCTTTGAATATTTTAGGTCTTTTACTGGTTCAAGTCATTAGCACATGGATATTGTTATTACATAGGCATTATATTTGGTTTCTGGACATTTACCTAAACCCTGGCTTGTCCTTCCCACTCTTGCTATTTTGCTCCTTTTATGCCTTTGCTTCACTAACCAAAATGAGAATTACATTTTCTCTTATAGGAACTCCCTTTATGTTACTGTGCATTTCAAAAGCTTAATTCCCTAAAGATCAGAATTTGTAATATTGTTGTTTTTTAAAAGCCTTTTCACAGAAAAGGAGCTCATTCATTGTTAAGTTGCTAGTGTGAAAAATACAGACTGCCACAGAAGTTTCAAAATATTGCTGAAGGACTTTTCTTCTGGTAATCTTGCCATCAGAAAATGCCTGGATCAAAAAGATGCACAATCTAGATATTTTCATTCACTCTCTTGTCAGGTAGCATAATTTTCACTTGTCAGTCTAAATTTGGTTAGTGATTCTCTTTCTGTGTCAGCACTTCAAAGTCCTTGTTTCCCATAACTGTTTTCCTTGCATTGGCCAAAGCTTTAAACCACTTTTGTTCTCTACCTTTTCAGTTTCTGGGATGCCTTAATGAGACTTTCTATTTGTCATGACTCCTGAACTCCACAGACACAGTTCTCAGTTGAGCCTTTTTAGGGCCTTCATTATTGCACCAAATATTGTATTCCAAATCTGCACCTTTTCCAACACATTCATTTTTTAAGCTTGTCTTTCATGATGTTGCAGTCCTACCTCCTTGTTTTTCAGTTGAGGTTCACTTGCTTTGACAGTAGTATTAGTCTTTCAAAGTAATCAGGCTTGGGCAATGTGTGACTATAATGGAGGCTGTGAAAAAAGGAAAGGGAAGATGAGAACAGAAATGCTCTCTGTCTTATTTAAAAGGATATATTGTGTTTCCTTTCCTGCTTCTGCTGTTCTAACTTCATGACCTAAGCAATATTGTTTGCTCCTAAGTGTTCATCTGGGGCAGTTTTAGCCTGCTAAATCCAAATAGTCGTTTTCACTGTCATACTCTTCTCTGCCAATTTACACATTCTGGGTTTCTGGCCACAGTCCTCTCTAAAATGACCTGACTACAAGTTTTAGTAACATGAGGAGGTTTGTGTACCTCAGTTATGAGGAATGGGTATCGTCTAATGTGCCATTCACTGGAGCCTAATTATGGTATTTAAGCTGTTTTTTAGAGTACTGTATTAAAGCACCTAAAACTCTTGCTTAATTTAACATAGTCTGCTGCTTTTGTTTTCAGTGCCTGTGATGTTCTAGCTGTCTGGGTAAGCCTGAGGTCCGTGAAAGTGCAAAAAATTCAGGGCTTGGATCACCTGCTGCTTGTGGTATGCCACACAAGCATTTATTTCCTTCTGCATCAGCTGCTTACGCACAAAACTGTAGGAAAATAAAGCTGAAAAAAAGTTTGGCAAGTTATAGAGTCTGCTGCTCTCCCACAACATTCCTGACTGTCTCTTAAAAACTTCCTGTGATAAAGATGCTTTCAAAGTCATATATTCCCGTTCTTAAGTATTCTTAGCATTAAAAAGGCTTTTGGAAGTTCAAGTAGATCTTCTTTCACTTCAGGTCAATAATTTCTTGTCCTCCCTGCTTACAGCTATGGATAATAGACTACTCCATTCCTTTTTGAGGGCCCAGCATGTCTGAAGACCTGAAAAGACCTGTCTTTTCTTTATAAGAAATGATCCTACCTCTTTCCTAGGTCATGTTTTCTCATCATCTTTGGGATATTTAACCCATGCACAAACCCTACCCTTGACTGTAAGAGGCATTGCTGTTCATGGAGCAGAATACAGCCATAGGAAGGACCTCTTAGGTTAATACTCCAAGGCTTTTTCTTTGATAACTTAGTCACATTGACCTGCATATGGACTCATGTTCAGCTTGTGAAACAGTGTCATCCATAAGCAACCTATGCCTAACTACTTGTTTTGCAACCAATTAAGTTCGTCAGAGTGCAAAAGCTTGCATTCAACCCAGCTCTCCTGGTTGTTTTCAATTATGATTTTCTGTTTTCCTTCCTGGCTTTGCCATTTCCAGGTTTGATATCCATTCTCTGTTTCTTTCTGTTGACTATATGGGGCACTCAGATCAGCCACAGCTGTCCAAATTGGAGGTTCCTAAAGTCCAGTAAGGTAATTCTCACCTGAAAGTTAGGCAGTTAAATTTAACCTATATAGAAGTAACTGAGAGTGCAGTTATAGCTGAACAAGGCAGTGTAATAAGTACATGCCTGACCATTCCCTCCAAAAAACTAATCAATCAGGCAAAAGAGCAACACATCAAATTCAGCTGATGTTCTACAGTCTGTCAAGTGGAGGCAAACACTTGGGTAGACCTGAGAAGATGCACTTTGTTTCTTACATAAAGCAGTCTTGCAAGGGCAGGGGTGAGGGAGATGACTGAGAAGATATTACAGACCATTCACTATGCAGGTCTCATAGATTGCCAAGGGGAGACTTTCAGATTCCTTTGTAATGGCAGGACAACAACAGCTGCTCTCAGATTCTTGTAGGTGCACTGGTAGCACCATGTCAGACACTTCAGCCTCTACTGGTTCAGTGAACACCTAACCTCTCCTCCCTATGTTTCATTTCTCCAAACATGACATGGAGTTTCAGATTTCTGGCATAAATATTACATGACCCTCAGAAATTATTTATAACCAGTGCATTTGAATTCAGAACCAGCTGTAAAAATAAATGTCCAGTGCTTCAGAGGCAGTTTTACTTGTAGCAAATACAGATTAAACATGCATTTTGCCAGTTTATCACCTCTCAAAAAACATAAGGAAAAAAGTGATAAATGAAATTATTAAGATTGAAGCATGATATCAAAATGCCTGAGGTCTGCTTACTTGTAACTGTATATAAGTAATCAAAAGAATGGGTAACAAGATAAAGACTCTCACTAGGCCTCAATTTCTAAACAGGGATTTTTGAATCTTATATTGAGATAGGCATTGGTAAAGATGATACTTTGCATAATTTGGAAGGAAAAAATTAACCAGTAACCTCCTTGTCCTCAAGCTGAGCCTGATGTACTTTTGACTATACCAGTTCCTTGAACGGGTGAAGGAAAATACTCAAGAAAAATAGTAAAAATAGGGAAATACTCTAGAAAAATAATAAAAATACTCAAGAAAAATAGTAAAAAATACATTTGTCTGTCTATTTCAATTCATTATGGTCCTGCCAAGATCAGCAAGTAATGTGCCCGACTGGGGACAAGTGAGCCATGGTGCTGCAGAAACTTTTTATTGTCTTAAAATCACAAGGGATATCAAATTAGACCTTGGGGAAAACTCCCTGCACAAGAGAACATCCTTTCAGACTGTGACAAAGTTGGGGATGTCAGTGGGGAAAGCACAGGGAAGAGGGGAACAATAGATTGCAAAGTACTGTTTTGGGCTTTGAGGTTGTATAGGGTTATGAGAAGAAAAGCAGACTGCTGAACTAGTGCCTGGCAAATGTTGTGTTCTGGTAATTATTACTCAAATGTAGTTTTACTTTTTTTCTCAGTCTTAAGAGAAAAAGAGTCAGGAAAAAAATTGACAGTTTTGGATCTTTATTTCACATAAACAGCTGTAAGGCACTGTTTGCTCCATATTTTCTTGAGGAGGACTTATGACAGCACATTTTTTAATTCTATTGGAATAAGGTTGTTTACAAAAATTAAAAATAAAAAATACTGCTGCCAAAGCACTGCCCATTCTTTAAGGCTGCAAACCCTTTTCTGTTCTGGAGTCATATGACTAGTTAATTCATCTCTGGGCACAGCATTAACCATTGGTACCAACCTGAAGGAGGAATATGGTGTATTTGAAACTACTGTGAAAAAAAAAAAGCACAAAAACTCCAAGAAAGAAAAATGATCTCATAGTTTGGAGAAGAAGATGCATGAAAAGCTGAATTTCAGGGTAACTCTAGTCTTTACATTTAAAGGCTTTCATGGCTGAGGATGTGTAGAGAGCACTTTGAGTAGCTCCAAACTGTTTTCTTTCAGAATATGTTTCAAAATACCATGCTGTGCACACTATTCTATGCTGTGTATTGTCTTTTATGTAGCCATCTCCAATGAAGCTTCAGCACTCATGAAGCAACAGAGAAATTCTGTTCTGCCACCTGATGATACTTCTGGCCTCAGTCTGGAGAAGTATTCTCATCAAATAAAACCAGAGGCTCATTGTCCTTCAAGACAGATAGGAGAAACTTAGAGGGAGTCCAGAGGGGAGAAATAACAGGCAGGTTCACAAAAAACACATCATCTGAAGGGAGGCTGAATACATTTTTGAAGTAGATAAGGGAAAATGAAAAGCAGTTTAATTATAGGGGTCATCTATAAAGAGAGAGAGAATTAGACTTACAGAATAATTCAGGATGAGAGGGCCCTCAGAAAATCTGTAATCCACCTTATCCCTCAAAGCAGGGACAATTTTGGATTCAGAACAAGTTGCTCAGGATTTTGAACATGCAAAATCCTGGTCTTGAAAATGTCCAAGAAGGGAGAGTCTACAACTTTAGCCATTCCATAATGGTCCTCCTAGTGAAAATACGGTCCTGATGTCCAGATCTCCCTTGTTCCTGTCTCTCTATTTTTGACTACTACCTCCTTCCATGTACCTCAGTAAAGAGCCTGGTTCCACCTTCTCTGTAAGTTTCTGACAGGTATTCAAAGGCTGTTATTAAGCCCTGTTAAAGTCTCAACCAGCTATTCTCCCCATACATGTGACTGAAAAAAGCCATTGGAAGGCTTAAGTTCAACAGAAGTGAGCACAGAGAAGTTTAAGAATGGAAATATTGTCACCCTTCTCTGTCATTGGAGGTTACTAAGAATAAATTAGAAAAATGTGTAGTTATCCATTCATAGTGTGGAAATGCCAAGACATGCTTGATGATCCCTCAAGGTGCCTTCCAGCCTTGTTTTCTGCTGTTTTGATTCAATGTTAGAAAAGCAAGTGAATACAAGCTCTAGTCCTGGCTTAGGGCCACAGAGCTACATACGTCATAAGACTGAGCCCTAGGTGTATAATAAATCTCAGCACTTATTAATATTTCAGGAAGTTATGAATGCCTGAAAAAAACCCAGGGAAATGCAGTGGAAATAATATTGTATCCTGGATTATCACAGTGTTAGCGGAAGTCCATTCTGCTTATGTCTAGTCACTTGAAAGAAACTGAATAAGGCACCTTTTAATTTTTTAAAGCTCAAGGAACAGGTCTAACAATAATGGACCCTTAAAAGAATCTGTCACCTCTACTACCAGTCGACCTTAAATCTTCGTATTTAATTTTTTTTTTAATATTATTTGTCTGTATGTCTCTATATCTATGTGGAAGAGATTGCTAATGGTATTACAACAGATACAGTATTACTATAGACACAAAAGGTGTGGAAATAAGGATTTAGAAAGGTTGTCAAGCATGAAGTAACTAAAACAAAAAAGAGAAGTCAGATTTGCTTGATTCCTGCTCTTCAAAACCATGCAGGAATGAAAAGTCTCCCCCACAAAATAGTGAACCAAATTCTTAGACCTCTCTCTTTGCCACTTGGGTTTTTTTAGTTGCAGGCACAAAAGCACACCAAATTAGTGGCTACTCCTGGAAACTTTACCTTTCAGCTACTCTGTAGGAGGACACTTGATAAAGACAGACAAGGGTTAACAGGAAAACCAGCCCTGAGCACTCTAACACATCACCCACCCACTCCGCACTAGGTAGCCTGTGTATATGTCTGAAGTGGTATGAAAGCAATGTGCAGCAAAAAAATAATCCAAGCATAGCTCTGTGTGTCTTCAGACAGCAGGGACCCCTTTCTGACCTATTCACTGTGGAACATTGTTCATGGACTCTGTTTTTGAAATCCTTCATTGTTCTTTTCAAATCTCCATTGTATTCTTACAAAAGAAACATGTTTCCTTCAACAAGGTTTTGATACCCAGCGAAAGAACACCCACCTATTCTCTGTGTTCGTTTCTGCTCTGCTGCCACAACCTGCTGATTGCAGAGAGAGCATTTCACTTCCATTACATTTAAAATAAAATCATAGGCTGGCTACATAGGCAATCCATTAGCGTTACACAGCCTAGTCACCGTTAATTATAGGTTTTAAACTTCAGAAAGCTGGGTCAAAATTCTCCATTTTTCAGAGGAAAGCTGTGTCATTTAAATGCTCTCTTCTGTGCGCCACTCATTCACAGTTCTGCTGCTCAAAACTCGGTAGCGACTCTTCTGTGGTAAGTGAGCATCTTCTTTTTCAGTTCTTGCCCAGAACGGAATCTAAAGGAAAAACCTCATTAAGCAGAGTTCACTCTGCAGATGAGTGATTTGATTCACAGTATGTTGGTGTGAAGTGGAAAACACCTTGTGAAGTTGAAGCTTGTAATGCTGTCTAAGAGATGGAGCTGTGAAGGAGAAAGTGAGGTGGTGGAGTCTGTTTGGAAATAATGTTTATTTCAGTGTTTAAGGGTTTTTCCAGACCAAAGCTTGAGTTTGGAAGCAGAGCTGGGAAGGGATGTTTATTGCAAATGTAATCTTTTCAAAAGGGAATGGAAATTTTATGTAAAACTGTTTAGTCAACTGTCACTTTGTGTTAAGCTTAAAAAAAAATCACAAGCACAATGTTTTGCTTTTTACAAATCATTTCTATCGTGTCATTCAAGGAACTGATCTGTAAAAACCTTGATACTGCAGGTTTACATTTTTATGTTCTGTTGGGAATGCACCAGCCAAGGTCCCAGTACTCCTGTTGGCACAGGGGAGATCCCAATCCCCCAGAAGAGGGAGAGAGTCACAGACTGCATGGCCTCTACCACCCACCAGTCCTCCAGGACTGCAGAGGGGGGCTGTGTTTGGAGAAAGGATGTATCCTCTTGTCTGGCTGTGTTCAGTAGGGAAAGTCCTTTTGACTGCTGCCCTAACCAGAGAAGCTCCCAGGGCAGCCTTGATGCAGGCAGCTTGGGAAGTGGCAAGGAGTCTGCCTTGCTCGGGACAAGAGTGCAGCCCGGGCAAGCTGGTGCTGCCTCTCACCTCAATTCCTCTTAAAGTATGAGGCAATCACAAGGGGAGGAGAAGATCATGAAGCACAGGGTAACTGTTTTCTCCTCAAGAAACCTGCAGTGAGAATTTTTAAGATAGTCCGGAAGCTTTCTATTATTATTATTATTATCATTATTATTATTATTATCATCATTATTATTATTATCATTTTTATTATTATTATTATTATTATTATTATTATTTCCTTGTATCAGAATACTAAACCTCAAGTGATTCAAGGGGGCAAGATAAGAGAAGTTGGCCTTTTATGGCAATATTTTAAAGTGTTTTAACTGATAGGAGCAAATAGTAGGAAGTTTTGCTGAAGATCATGAAGGATTCAGGTGAAATTCTGAGTACTGAAACCAGGAGAATTTTGGTGGTTAATGGCTTGTGGAACTGACTGCAGAGCTCTGGCAGCCAAGAACGGAAGTCACCGTTGTGGCATCTTAGCACCTGTTTCTGAATTATTTATTTATTTATTTTCTTTATAGTACAACAATGATTTTATAATATAATAAAATGAGGGAGACATTTAAGTCACTCAGGAGACATTTAAGTGACCATGTTAAGACATTTGGGTCAGATGTCCGCATTATTGCCTAAATACAGGTTGGTCAAGGTAGTGGAGTTTACCTCAGTGTTACACTTGGTTTCCCACTAAATTCCTCTCAGACTATGATCATGAAAGCTCAGAATAGTGATAGAGGAGAGTTACAGTGAAGTAGGAGTCAAACCTCATTCAGCTTGAGTAGAAGGCCACAGCACAATGGTTTAATATCCAAAATCTTATAAGCTGCTAAGTCAGTTGGAGGATTTTAGTGATCAGTCTTTGAGGACATGTAGTATTACTTTTGTTGATGTCTTCTAAAATGTTCTAAAATGGCAAGACTTCTATCAGAATGCAGTAAGAAAAAAATAAAATCAGGATATAAGTGGTATCAATGGTCATATTGTATCTACGTAAGACCTAGTCCTCTCACACTTAAATTTCTAAACTTTGTGGAAAATAAACCACTCAGGTTGTCACAGAGTGAGTGCCTAACTATGAGCATGCTCTCTTCTTATGAAATAACTCAGCTTAAATGTTTCAGTAGATCAGCACCTCTACTTTAGATAGTCTTTCTTTGATGGTACCATATACATAACACAAGATTAGAAAAAGGATAGGTTCACATGTGTCACTGTAGAGATAAATAGAACATTATTCAGGTGACTTCTTTTTATGGCTCATCTTTAGAGTGACAACTATCTGAAAGTAATTTAACATTGTTTCATTAAAGGTTAATGATATTTCTACTTTAAGAGAGTTGAATACAGCACAGATTTTGCCAGAAATACAAATCTAACCTTCATTTTCTTTAATTGTTCTGCTACAGCAATTTCCTGTGAAACTATTAAGTCATAAGCTGGCTTTTATTGAACAGAAGTTTGCATTAATGCAAGCCTAACACAATCCAATTTAAAAGGTTATTTATTATCTAATGTGTCAATGTCTTTAATAGAAGTAGTTTTTCATTTGTGCATTTAATTATTACTTTTAAAATTCAAAACAAGTGTTTTCTCACAATTTAAAAACACAAAAGGCTATTTTCCTTGATATGCAGCCACACATCAACTCCTAATTATGGAGGTACTTCCCTCTAGTGGACAATAAGTTATTTCAATTGCAGTATTTTTCAGACCCATTGCAAATTTTATCAGCATTTAGGTAAGAACATGTCTTTAAAAAGCCATGGAGTGGGAGTTGAGATGAGCAGGGAAGAGTAGCTGAGGAGGAAGATATCTGAGAGATGGTTCAGGACTGGTGCCGCTGGGCACAGCCAGTGTGTGGGCTGTGAGAGCAGGTGATCACAAGGTGCCACTGCTTGCAATTGCTACAGAGTTAGCCAGGATAGCCAGAACAAAGCTGCCCAACACACTGTAGTAAGCTCTAGTGATGCCATAGGACAGTAGGTAGGTTTCAATATTGATAAATGCAAATTAGCGTACCTGAGTTAAAATAAGCAGACACAGTGATAGGCTCTATATTATCTCTTACCTGACAGGGATAGATCTTGGCGCCACAGTGATCTCGGTGTTTGTTCTCCAAAAATATCATTAGTAGTAGAAAAGGTAAACTAAATGATAGAAACAATTAAAATAATGGAATTTAAAAGAAATATCATGCCCATGTGTGAAGCACTTATGACATTATAGGAGGAGAGTGCGGAAAAGCTCTCTATAGGCAGATAGCAGTGGCCTCACACTCTCAAACCCTCATTCCCATGGAAGATTTAAACCACCTTGATATCTGTTGGAGGGACAACACAGCAGGGCACAAGAAATCCGAGAGGTTCCTTGAATGTGTCAATAACAGCTTTGTTAGTTAAATGATTGAGGAGCCAACAAGGAGAGGTCCCATGCTGGATCTTGTGCTTGCCAACAGGGAGCAGCTGGTGGGGACTGTAGTGCTCCAAAGCAGCCTTGGCTGCAGTGGCCATGAGATGGTGGAATTCAAGATCCTTGGGACAGTGAGGACATTATATAGTGCTTCTGTGAGCATTATATAATGACAGTGAGCATTATATAGACAGTGAGCATTACATAGTGCTTCTGTCTTAAAGATTGAGAAGAATGGAAGAAGCATTGAGAAGCTTCTACATGAGAAGAGACTAAACCAGACAGTCAAAACTAGAAATGGAAATACAAGAGGATGCTCCAGCCTGAAAAAGAGGCAACTAGAAAAACATATACTGAAAGTATATCATATCATATCATTAAAGCTAGTCAGAAGGTGAATAGGGGTTATTATTCCCATTTCTCATCTCAGAATGAGTAAGAGATGTTCTAATATCCTCATTATCACAAAAGGTTGAAAGTATAAATAGCTTCCAAAGAGAATTAAATGGAATTGATGGAATATAATTCTGTTGACAGCTACTAAGTACAATAGTCTCTTTGAAACCTCTCTCTCAGAAAGCCCCTGAGCTGCTGACTCTCATAAATCTAGTCGGGTTTGCAGTGGAGGAAAAACATTGTATGCCTGTTTTGGTTCCGTGTACTCTTTTGTCTGGGATGGGAGATGGGCTGGCAGTTTTAAATCTGTGAGTGAAACATGGATAACCTCACAGATAATCCTTACTGCACTACATATAGCCATAGGGGTTTTTTTAATATCCTATTCAAACACTTTTATGTCACTTGTATTTTGAATGGATACATTCTTGAGGTACCAATAACCATTTTTTGAGATTTTTATCACAAGTCTTCCTTGAAATAGTTTGTAGGAGTTTTTTTCTAACAGCTTTAACCACAGGTGAACTTGCAGTTGAAAGTATCTTAAAAAACAAAACAAAACAAAACAAAAAAGGACTGGAGATTTTTTTTAAAAACTAACTAGAGCTTGTATAGAAAAGTTGCATGATGCATATCCAAATTTTGAAAAAGGGGAAGTGAACATCAAGGAAAAAAATAACATCAGTCGATTATATTTTTTTAAAAGTCAACAAACATGTGAACTTACCACCATAACTACTTCATAAAATAAATGGTAGTGAAATGTTTTAACCTTAGGCTATGTAAATCACATTAAAATCTCAGGTCCTTGTATACCTTGTAGGAATATGGTCTAAATTTTGTATATAAAAATAATGCAATTGGTTTCTAGGCAATTTCCCTTAAGTATAATGTTCATGTTTAAAACTCAGTGGAGTTATATAGTTCTTCATATTCCATGAGAATTTTATAATAATGGTAATAAATTAAACATGAGTGTTTACATTTTTCTTTTGCTGGGTTAATCACTAAAGTCCAAGAGCTGCTTAATGGCCCCTTGATGAATTTTTAGAAGAAATTACTCAGTTACTGTAAGATCAGTGTATGTACATACATGTTACACATCACTTAGACAACTCATACTCTAGAAAACCTACAGTTTATTAGAGGAAAAAAGGAAGCCTGGCTAGAGAGCAGGGAGGTTTGTGACTGCCAAAGCATGGCAGTGAAAGGACTGAGGGCAGCTGAATGTAAGAACAGGCCCATGCAAAAATAAACTTGGAATAAGAAGTTAAAAAAAGAACAAACTACAGAACCATTCACAGCTCATTTATTTCCAATATTACTAGGGATTTAACAAATTTTATGTTTGATTACTTTAGACTAACATTTTCATGTTCCATTGTAAATAATAATGATTAGTGAAACACATTTTTTTCCAATATTTTCTCTGCTAAAAATGCCAAGCAGAATATTTAACTAACAAGTTAACTCAAGATACAAGCAGCACTTTCAAAGCTGTATTGCTAAGTCACCCTCCCCTCTAATGAAAGCAGAAGGAAATTTATTATCAGACTTTTCCTTTCTTGTCCATCCTTTCCTCTGCCACACCATTCATATCCTGGAAGAAAAAGTGGAAATACATGTGCTATTCAATCTGCAGATACAGTGGTAAGTAAAAAATCGTTAAACTTTCATATATGAGGAGAAGATGCCCCTCTGTTAATCAAATTAGGGCTCTGTAAGCTTCACAGTTCATGTGTTTATCCTTGGGCACACGCAAGATTTCAGCTTATAGAAAAAGCCTCTCTACACTTTGCAAAAGTAGCTAAGGACACTGACCATCACACAGCCATGCTATAGGTGCTCTTGTAGTCTTCCTAAAAATCAAGAAAGTTCCATGAGATTTTCAGGCATTTTTTACAACTTACCATGTCAGTGAGCTGATCCACTTTTTCTCAAAGGTGGGAAAAGGTGAGGAAAGATATAAAGAGTGTCTGACAACTCTGAACTATCCCTAGACATGAACTTTCCACTGTGTCATGCCTTTTTTCTTACAGCTTCTACACATTCCTAAATGAGGATATGAAAACATATTATCTTTTCCATGGAAAAGTCTAAAACATACACTATTTCATTAAGCTAATCCTCTGATGTCATCAGGTGATAGCCCATAAAAGTCAGATCCCCAACAAAGTTAATGTTGCAGAACGCTTAGGACTTTCATATATTCCCTGCTTCTTTACTGCATGCCAGAGAGCTTTTCTGTCTAATGCTGTTAACTGGAAGACAGTTTGCTGCTTAAACTTAGTTCTGAGATCAGCTGCAAGTGTTTTATTTCATGATGAAATTTGTGGAATGACCTAGATCCCTGACTACATGCCTTTGTGCCCAGGCATATTGAATGCTGCCATTAGCCAGCTTCTTCAGGATCATTCTTCATTCAGGCAAAGGTAATATCTAAGTAAAGAAAAATATTTGTCTCTAAAATAGACAAAATTTATACAGAAGTTTAATGAGACACAAGTGGCAGAAATTAAAGATGTGTTCAATCTACCTGTGTGGAGATCAAATCTGAGGTGTCAGGATGCGTTACTGCCAGTTTGACCTTAATCCAGGTTGCTGGGGACTCACTCTCCAGTCAAAACACCCAGTCTTTTATATGAAACCCTATACCTGGAATTCCATTCAGCTTCAGCTCTCTTTTCCCTTGAAGATTATTGATCTTTGAGATTGGCAAACTTCTCTGGAAGTGATTTTGCTCCTCTGCCTTCCACCTTCTGAAAATGCTCTTATGTCTTTAGGCAGCACAATTGTGATCTCTTGTATTTGACTAAATTATCAGGAAAACATTAATTTATGAATGAGAAAATGTGAAAATCTCATTGAGAATTTTTTTCCATATGAAGTTTATATTTTATGTGTAAGTCACCAACTGCTCTGATACAAAACTGTAAATACAGTTGATGCATGTAGCTCATTATTGGATTAGGCTCTCATTCAAAAGCAAAAACTTATGTGACTCACTATTTGGAGGTGAGAGTGAGCTTGTGGCAACTGAATTCAAACAATGAATTATTTGCTATATTCTTTAACAAAAATTGTTACCTCTGTGCCTGACGGGTAGAGCCCACACCATCATAAAAATCAGCAAACATAAAGGATCTCAGAGTGTTGCATAATGCACCATTAGCACAAGGAACACTATGCTTGTCAGATGTAAAAAATCACAATTAAAAAGATTTCAAGAAATAACACAATTATACCTCGGAAATGTCAGCAGAACCATTATAGTTAGGAGCAAAAAAAGCATGGTAGGATGATTTCTGCACTGTCTGGATTAGTTAATTTGTGATAAAAGAATTAAGGTTTTGCTCTTTAGCGTCAATAAAGGGGAGAAGGTCTACAATATGTCAGTGCAATAGCCTTCATAAGGAAGACAAGTCAGGGTGCTTTTTCCATTGTAGTACTCAAATTCAAGTAATGAAATCTCATAAGGCAAAAACCGTCCTCTACTTGGAACATCATCATGTTCTATGACAAGTCTAAGACAAGTTGAAAGGGAGAAGTCGAAGATGAGGTGTCAGTATGTTACTAATACTGTTGAAATCTATGAATCATTAGCAACAGATGTAAAGTAAATGAAAAGTTGTCTGTAAATTCCATGAGTGAAATTGAACAGCCAGTCTAGTTGTTTTACATTGGATTTCTACCCATGTTGCTCATGGAGAACTATGATGCAAAGATGTTAAGCTCTTCAAGAAACTGTTTCTAAAGAAAAGTATATAAGTAAATGAAAACCAATAATGTAAATTTAACTAAAACTAGCTCAGTCATAAACTTAGAGAAATGTAAATATAGCTTTGATTGGGACTTACAAGTTTATATTTGTTAAAGACACTTATAGGGCTCAAAACGCTTATCAGTACCAGTGACTTAAATCAGTTCAGAGCCACAAAAATCAGCACCATTGTGCCAATGGAGTTTGCATTAACAGAAACTAGATGCACAGGAAGAAAAGGAAACTTTATTTTGAGTATGACCCAAAAGGGAGAATGTGAATTGCCTGCTTATCTTAGTCTGTTACCTTGAAAATGTTTGAAATGCATTTAAAACAAGAAATCAAAATGCACAGTTTTCTTGAACATTATAGTTTTTCTCCATTTAATTATTACTCATATATCACTCTTTTGCTACTGGATAATGGCATGTGCTTCCCAGAATATATCAGAAATGAAACTGCATTAAAGGGCCTTATGCTGGAGAGAACTCTTGAAGAACTGATTTGCGCATGACTGGTGGCATTGTTGTTTGGCTCACACAAAACATGCCCTCTACATTCTCAGACAAAAACACAGCAGTGCCCTTTTAAGAATATTCAAGGATACATTGAAAACAAGCTATTGGAATAAGTCTGTTTAAAAAAAAAAAAAAAAGAAAAAAAAGAAAATAATAAAAGCACACTTTTTAAAAACCCTGCACTGTATTTCATCTATTTAATGTGGAGACTGTAAAGTATAGAAGAGGTCATTTCCCCATGGGTGTTGGAACCAATTCTGTTTTAAATTTTTATCTGCTGCTTATTTCTGGATCATCTGAACTTTCTAAGTTCTGTGAAGCTGCAGGGCAAACTCCCCCCTTCCAGTAAATGAAAACCTTTCATAATTCAATCATTAACCACTTTCTTTGGGTGCTCTATTCTCTCTCCAAGTTCTGCTGTGTAATACCACCTTTGCCATAAAGCCTTTCCAAATGAAATGTCTGGTTGAGGTGAAGAAGAAAGCAACGTCAAGGAAAAGCAGAAAGAAAGTTCCCAGACAAGTCCTCTCAAGTGACCTGGCAGGTTAAAGGAAAATGAACGTTATAAGAACTGAGCTACAAAAAGTATAACACACATAGATATCTAAGCTAGACAGAGACTTCCCAGCTGGGGTATAGATGGTTCCAGCAGTTCAGCTGAATCTATTCACATGACTTCAAGTAGCTTCAGAGTTCTGTAGGCTATGTCTTGAGCTTTTTAAAGTAAAACATGCATGAGCTTATATATGTGTCTTTTCTGTAATTGCTGTATTTTTAGGTACAAAGGAGTAGGGAAATTCAGCCAACTAAAAAGAGGGTAGGTTTAGAGGGAGTATTAGTTAAAGAGTCTTTACTGTGAAGGTGGTGAGACGCTGGAACAGCTTGCTCAAAGAAATGGTGGATGCCCCATCTCTGGAAGCGTTCAAGGACAGATTGCCTGGAACTCTGAGCAACCTGACCTAATGGGAGATGTCCCTGCCCATGGCAGGGAACTAAATGATCTTTGATGTTTCTTCCAAGCCAGAACATTCTATGACTTTATGGAAACACAAAGGAACAAATTCAGGATGGTCACTAAAGCCAGTAGCATCCCCTGCCCTGGAGATGGCAGCTGAATTAGTGGCAGAGTTGCCCATCCAAGCCTGCACTTCATTTGGTGCTGTGTGTAACAGCAGGCAACATGTCAGTAAAATACTGTCATTGCTTCCAGACCTCAACTGAACAAATAGTTCTGAGTCAGCTCCTTGTAGGGATTTCTAATAGAGTTTGCAATGATGGTGCACTTTCAAGCCAAAAAGAATCCTTTATTTTGATCTTTCTTCACTTCTAGAGGTGTTGTCTTGCCTGTTTTGAATTCTTAGCCATTTTTATATACTTTCTTAGAAGATAATTGTTAATCTACATGCAGTGCTTATTTTTGCATATATGTGTCTTTGGAGATTTGATTTTCTTACCTTGAATCCCCAAATTTGACATTTTTTTGTAACTGCTGTTTTAACTTTTATAGGAAATTAAACTCAGATGTTAACCCCTATCATTGTATTTGAAAATGGCAATTCAACTCAACATCTTTTTTAAATATTAGTTTGAATAAAATTAGGAAAAGGGATGGAAATTCTTTAATGTACTTCTTAAAAATTACCAAAAATAGCAACAGGATTTACAAGTTCTTTGTCATCAAGTAGATTTTCTGCAACTTTCCCCCTTTGATGTGTGTCTCGATGGTTGGGTTTGTTGTCTGGATTTTTTTAATCTTCTGCTGTATGTTTATTTAATACTATGGTGGGTTGATCTTGGCACCAGGTGCCCACCAAGCCATTCTACCACTCTCCTTCCCAGCCAGACAGGGGAGAGAGAAAAAAGTGGAAAATGACTTGTAGGTTGTGATAAGGCAGTTTGCTAAAGCAAAAGAGAAAGTTTGTGCACACATAAGCGCAGAGGAGAATAACAAGGTTTATTCTCTACTTCCCATCGGTAAGTGATGTCTGGCCACTTCCTGGAAGCAGGGCTGCAGCATGCATAGGGGTTTCTCAGCAGGCAAACATAAATAATGAGTGCTCTCTGCTCCTCCCTTCCTTAGCTCTTATATCTGAGCTGGTGTCAGATGGTGTGGAGTATCCCTTTGGTCAGTTTGGGTCAGCTGGTGTACTCGTGTCCCCTCCCAGGATCTTGCCCTCGACTGGGGAGGGGGAGGATGCTGTGCCAGCCCAGCTCAACAGTGGCCAGAACACTGGTGTGTTATCAACACCTTTCTAGCTACCAATGTAAAGCACAACACTATGAGGGGCTGCTGTGGAGAAATGAACTCCATCTCAGCCAGACCCAACACATTTAAAAAAAAAAAATGCTTGGAAGGCAGCATTAGCCACCCTAATGAGGATTTGAATGATTTAGATGTCTGTGATGTTGAAAAGATAATAGATACCTATCTATATTACCTTTGTGAATTCATTGTGCATTAAAATGCTGAAACTTACTTTGAGTTTTACTTGACTATTTGGTGGTTTTCTTCATTTAAAAGTTCTACTCATTACAAGCTTTAATAGGTTTTCTGATTTCAATTAAAAAATAACAAAGCCAAGGACTAAAGAGAGAGAGCATTCTGGGTAGAATTTCCAAAGGCTGTAACCATACATCTACATGTAGTTACTCAAAAAACTACAGTACATAATGAGGGTATCTAAGATACCTATATAATCGTTCATGGACCATGTTGCTGTCACAGTGCATAAATAAATAATAACAAAATAATTGAAAAACCCCCACAGTGGATAGGCACCTGTCCCATATATGAGAGGATGCATTAAAAGTTGTCCCAGTTTGTCTAGACCTGGTAGTACTTTAAGAATAAACTTGCCCTAGCTGTCAAAGGTTTTAATTCCATAAGAAAGGGCTGCTGCAGCTGCACAAGTTAGCCAAAAGTTAATACATTTGGGCAAATAGTATAATTACCTCTGACTTTGAATTGGATTCATATCATAATTGTTTCTCCCGGAAGGAAGGAAGGCATTAAGATTAAATGTTAATGCTTGGAGTAAAACATCAGATCTGCTACAGTTTTACCCCTAATGTGTGTGGGATTCACAATTCCCTTGTACATATGCAGACATATTCCTTATATACTTCTTAAATTCCATATGAATAACTTTCAAATCCACTGCCAGCCCCTAAACTGCCCTATTAACTATGAAAAGTGCTGAAATACCATGGTGATAGCCACAGAATAAGAAACCTCACATTTCCCACATACTCCTTGCCAACTATTAGATCCCTATTTTGCACAAAACTAATTCATTCATTTTTGTGTAAATCTTTTATCATCTTACAACAAAGGAAAATCTGTCCTGGATATTGTTTTTATGCAACTGAATATTCTACAGTTCCCTTGTGCCTCTGAAATCACAAACCAAACATAAAGAGCTAGTGCATGAGAAGAAAATGTGGACAAGGTCAGAGAAATGAATTTTGTGATATATTGCCCTCAGCACGATGTGCAACTAGCAATTACTCTCAATGTATATTACATGCAGAAATATGAATTAATTTCTCTCTGCATTTTACATTCTGCTTGATATCTCCCCTGCCTCCTCCACTGGAAAATGCTGCCTTTCCCTTTGAATTCTACATTCCCCAGCATTCTTTTAGCTAGAATAGACCCCTGTGGTGACTGCTACCTTGTTAACTTCAGGAGACACTGGGAAAAAAAAAAAAAAAAAAGGTTGTTTCCCTGGCTACCTCAGAGCTGGGTCCGAGGAAGTTATTGTGCCCTCCATGATCCACAGTAAGTAAGGACAGTACAGCACAGAAAGGAGCACCAAGATGTAGAGATGTCCTCCGAGCCACAATCTGCCCTTGGTACCATCTCATGATATGGTGCAGCAGTAGGCACCAGGAAAGGTCGTGCTGAAAGCAGCCAGACTAGATAAGCATGGTGTTATGCCCCCCACCAGAGAAACCCACATTATTCGCAGTTCCCACAGTGATGAAACAACTGTGAGCTGTGTTTGTGACCCATCCCCCATTCTGCACTGTGGATATGACACTAAAATTGTGTTTTCAACAGTATGGTGCCAATTTTTCTAGAGATGTCTATGTCTATATTAGCAAGTAGGACAGTGCAATAGAAGCAGATCTACAGAACAAAACAGTTGGTGCTGCAGATGCAGCCCCCACACTCCATGTATTCAGGGAGGCGTTGGGGTGGAAAGGGTAACTCAGACCAGCTCTTGGCTGGTCCTGTGGCTGGCTGCCTCTGATGTCTTTCAACTCAGCATAGATCTGGAAAAAGCCAGGTTTGCATGATCTGAGACAGCTTCACCAGGTGAGACACAGCAGAAGAAATGGGTGTGGATGACATAAACATTAATATACATCAGCTCCCACTTTAGCAGCAAGGGATATTTTCAAAAAACCCCAACACATGCAATGTTAGAATTGTCTGAAGGAGTGATCAGTTTACAACAGCACATGAATGCAGATAGAAAACTTAGTCTCACCTAGCAGCTTAGATAATCAGGGAAACTTGACCCTAGTTGCAGCACCGGCCATCTGAATATACAGCCCTAAAATCTTAAGAATCTGGTCTGCAAATATTCTGGTTCAGCTGCTAATTTTGGACATGGGGTGATGTCATTTAGTGAGGACAGCTCTTAGGCTTTTATTGCACATCTTGTGATTTCATCATCTTCCATAAACTCCAGGTTCAAGAGTCATGAGACAAGCAGAACCTCTTTCTCATTTATGAAACATGTTCCAAAGCATACATTTTTAAGAATTTGTAAGTTTATCCCATTAATTGAAAGATATCATTGTATTTTTGAACATTTTATCAATAGTATTGAGTTTTCTTCAACCTACCATTTGTCTTTTCTTTGCTCTTTTGTGCACTTACTGACTCTGTTTGATTAAGAGGTTACTAAAGAGGGCACTTCCCCACCATTAACCAGGGCAGATGAAGCAAACATTCCTGTTGTTCTTTTTGGGAAGCAAACCTGATGACAGCAGAGGTTTCTTTGATAAAAACACATTTCTTTGAAAAGAAAACATAAGGGGGTTTCTTCCCTGTATGCAGTCATAGAAACCAGTAGCAAATCTGTTTCTTTGACCAGAGTTTGTAGCCTATGTGATTGTGCACTTGGTCCACAAACCTTTTATAAGCTCATCTTGAATCTTTCAGAGTGCTCATCTGATTTGCTTCTTCTTCATCTGGCTTTCTGTCTTCAATCTGAAATTTGCAAAACTAAGTAGAGAATGCCAACATCCATCCACACACTTACATACCTACACAAGCACTACACAATGCCATGCAAATTGCCAAGTAGCCTGCCACATGCATTTATATTTGTTACATGTGACTGTGTTTTGATGTAAAAAGTTGAGTTGTTCCATAAAGGAGCTTACACTTTTCTGTTCTTTTAAATACAAAACTCAAAAGACTTGTGCTCTCTTGTTTTGATATGTTTTTCCCAGTTCACAATAAACAAAGTGAAACTCAAAATGTGAAAGTGTCTCTTCAGGTGTCTGAAATGTAACCACCTTGTTCTGAAGGAGGTTTGTAATTTGAAATAAATGGAAACAACAAGTACCATGGCTGTGAAAATATCAAAATGAAGCAGTTTTGGCAGAAAGTGGAAGTGAACAGCTTTCATATAGCACAAGAAGTCCCTAAGCAATACTTTTAAATGGTTTGCTAGATAGCATGCCTGCTTCATTCAGGAGAGAAGACAGATTTTTCTTGAATAACACAACCCCTTGAATCTAATTTTTTCTTTTACATTCTCAAGGTCTCTCTATACTGTGTTTTGATAAAATCAAAGTGTCCAAGGGCTTTTTTTTTTTTTATCTGTAACTTGGAAAAATTACATTGCAGCTAAGACAACAAGGTAACAATTAGATGATGCTTGAACTCTGTAAAGTTCCCCCCATCCAAACCCCGGACTATTATATTGTCATATACGTATCTTGCAGGTGGATATCTAGTTTTCTGTGCCAGAAAAATATTTTAAGTATTTCTTTTACTAAAAACATTACTTTGCTTAGCAAATCAGCATCCTAACTCTAGGCTTGACCTACAAAATTATTTATCTTTTTACATACAAGTTAATACCTTTCATAATACATCAGCTGTCTTCACTGTACAGTCACTTTCTGCCCTGTCAAGTTTGTGCAAAACCACAAAACTAATTTTAAAAATAAAACCTTTCATTTTAAAATGGTATTCTAGAAATGTCTTGGTAATTCAGAATTCATATGTCAGAGAAGTAGCAAATTTAAAACAAGTAGTTGAAGTCTGGCAGGATGAGGACATGTCCTTTAACACAATGTTAACAATTTGTCATTAAAAATGGTACAATATAAATCAAGAATCTCTTGGGTTTGGCCCAGATTACACAGTAGTAAGGACTGTCCATGTTAAGTCAAAGGAGTTGATGTCTGAGCAAAATGTGAGGGCAGAGAGGGATGAGGAATTTACACAACAATGTCCCTCCTATAGAAAGATTTGATAAATTTATATTTCTCAAGCCTTTCTGAAGATTATCTGAAACAGACATTAAATCTATGTTGTGTAGCAAGGGATCCAGAAAAGGAGAGTCAGATTCCATAGCAGGGTTAAGCTAAATCCAAATGAAGAGATGAGTAGATGAGTTCCTTTGCTCCTGATGCAACCTACCAGTCATAAGCATTCAATTGTAACATATTTGTGCTATTTTCAGACTGAAAATACCAACAAAAATTATGCCAGCTCAAGCAAGAGCTCAAGATCTGGTGTTTGTCTACATCCATCCATGAAAACACACACTTAAGTTTGGCAGAAATCAATAACAAACTTGGTAGAAGCTCTCAGGGACATTATATCCTCTTTAAAAATTCTGTCTTCTGCATTATTTATTGCTAAGACAGCTAATGACCTTCCAGCTTCTAGAAGCTTGGAGCTGCTTAGATGGAACAAAGGGTGCAATTAATTTCTGCCCTGATTTCATACTGTTGGCTCAAGTTTTGTCAGCACTACAGGTAATGCTGAATTTTGCCATCCCTGGGAGGCAAAGGCTGTGAGTAGCTCAGGGGCAGTTGAATCCTGGAAAGTTATTCATGTTTGTCTCACTTGCTCCTTTAAAATAGCCATCACCTCACATGACCAGCCGTCTCTTTGCACAGCAGCAGCAGATTGGCTTTCCAGGTACTAGCAAAGACTGTGTTCATGTCAGTTCCTTGGGCATGCCATTGCATTTTTCCTGGATGGCAGCAAAAGTAGCAAAAATGCTTTTCATATACATCTCATTTTGCTTTTGGTAGAACAAAAGGACTGATTTTATGAATCCATAATAGTGAGCTGGGATTCTAACACCAAAAGTCTTATTACTCACTGATAAATAAATAAAAGTGGCACTCTTTCAGTGCCTTGATTGATTCAGTGCTCTTGCTTGAGCTGGCGTCAGTTTTGTTGGTATTTTCACTGGCATGACTGCAGATGATAGGTGACTTTTGTCTTTTATCCTAAGAGCATACATATCACTAACACCACTGAGTGTATGGTTAAACTTTTTCTATTACTCTTCAATCTTCTGCTTAGGTTGTGACTCTAACTATTTTTGATCTGATAGAGAGGAAAGTAATCTGTTTGGTATTTAAATTAAGTGGCAAAAAGCCATACATCTTGAAAGATAAAGTGTTATATAAGAGTTTTCAGTAAGGTACAAAGAGGATGTAAAGCTAGTTCTGAATGCCCATGACAGATGGTACTGACTGACTGTGCCTCCATTGCGGTACAGGCAAGCACCATAGGAAGGAAACACATGGGGCACAGGGAGGATCTGTTGAAAGGATTATTGATATAAATTTATTAGTAGTAGTTACAAGTGGTTCTTAATTTTCTAAGAGTGGTTAGGATGAAATCCTGGCTGCAGGAAATGCCAGGATAGATTCTTACGAACTCTGTGCATTGGTGTTTTCACTTTTCCTCTGTGCTTAATCTCATGGGAACTTCTTTAAATGTAACCCTAAAGATCTTTTTGCATATAATGGAGTTCAATCAAAATTTTAGAGTAAGTGTGTATTTTTCCAGTGGCTTCAGAGAGCTGTGAATCACACAGGTTAATTTTTGTTAAAATGTTTCTATCAATATATCAAGGTTCTTAAAATGGTCATATGTTTCTAATTTTTCTTTCAGAGGTGATTTTCCCTCCTCTTCAGATAATTTTTCTGTGGTTCTGTTAGGTTTGCAATGACTTAGAAAATCACTGATCAAAATCAACAGAAAGTGGAATTTTACTCTCTAACTGCTCACTTGAAAGATAAAGATAAAAAGTTATGAGCTGAGTATTTTTTCATTAAATATTTAATGGCAACAAGAAAGCTGAAGATTACTTAAATGAACATTTGATCCTTCAGAGTCTTGTTAGACAAATCCTGTTAAAATTACAATGAATTCTTTGTTTTTCTTCATCCCACATGACTTGATCAAGGCAGCCCACTGAGCACTTCTCAAAGTTATGCTCTAAATGCAGCTATTTCTGGACTTTATTTGCCTGAAAGAGCAACATGACATTCTAATCACCGAGTTGAAACAGTGAAGTAGTATGATGTTGGTTTTGGTTTTACTAGAGAGGTTTCCAGGACCCAATTGAGAATATTGGGGAAATTAGCTGATAAGAGACACCATCAGGCAAGTTTGTATTGAGTAGTATGTGCTATGCAGAAACTGAGGTGACATCATTCAGGTTTCTTTACTTCCTATGCTACAGACCAGCCCCAGTACATGCAGGGGGTTTTCAAGGGCTTATCCAGGTGTGCACAGTGGAGAGTACAGTGATTCACAAGCTATTTCCAGATGGCTGCATCTCTGCAATACAATGCACCATTCACTAGAGAGACAGTTCAGGGCTTAAAGTGGGCTTGCTATGTCTGCCTGTGCCTGAGTCCACACACGTCATCCTGCCCCTGGTGTGTGCAAGCTGAGATGTTCTGCCCCACGCTCCACTGCACAGAATAGCTGTCTTTTGCAAAATACGGGAAGGAGGAGGGAGAACTGTAAGTTTCTCTGGTTTGATTTGGTACAGCATAGCCCCTTTTCCTTAAATTATGCTGAGCAATGTCCTTGTCCTGTTAGAAGTTGTGCTGCTTCCTGGGCTAATATGAAAGAATGAGGTCCTTGTTGATATAGATCCTGCAGTATGGACTCTTAGCCTTTCCAGCAGCATCTCATGCTGCCTCTGACTAACTGTTGTGCTGCCCCCATGCCTGTATCAGTGTTCTGTGGGGTGATGCATATTGTATATTATGTGGTATAAGCTTCTTTCTTCAAGAATATTCACTAAAATGAGGTGTATATATATGTGTTCTGTAGCTTTTGGCACATATCACAGAATCACAGAATAGTAAGGCTGGAAAATACCTCTAAAATCATCAAGTCCAACCTTCAACCTAGCACCACGACCATGTTCACCTGTAAACCATGTCCTCAAGTGTCATATTCACACATTTTTTTGAGTACTTCCAGGTATATATTTGCTGGTGTGTCCTAACTATGTCACTATCATCTACTTGAAATGATCTGAATATGTAAGCTGTGTATATTGTTAACATGGATCTAAAAACTTAATGAAAACACAATTGAATGTGTCGATGTTTTCACCTTGACAAGAATTGGCCTTTTCTTCCAAAAGCTTCATAGACACGTTCTGTGCATGACATTCACTGAGACAAACATGCAGCATACATTTAGACTTTGACAGAACCTTTGCTCTAAAGGTGGAGAGACAAAAAAGCAACAGATCAAAGCAACACAACAAATCTTATAAGTTTTAATTAACCATAAGCAGCTGCATCCTGTCTTCTCAGAAAAAGTCCCATTATTTGTGCTATGTAACTTTAATACTCACTGAATTGTAAAGCTCAAGGGAACTCAAGGCACAATTTGGAAGAGACAAACATTTGTTTTTCAGAAACAGATTCATTATTGTTTGAAGTAGTGGTATAATCTAACCAGAGATCTTATGGGAATATCTTTGAAGAGTTCTGTCTCTGCAAATCAATTTAATTTGTAAGAAAAGGAAATAAAATTACTAAAAAGGACAAGATTAGTATTGCAAAGATAATATTGATGATATTTTTTTCAAGGAGACATTTTACCCTTCAAAAAATCACCAGGAAAACAAAAATACCTCAAAAAGAATTTTAAAAAATGGGCTGTTTTCTGCCTCATGGAGTGCTGAAAAACACGCAAATGGGGATGGTTGTGGCCACAGTCTCCCAAGGGGGATTTGAACTTTTGTCTATTTAACAAAACAATCTCAAAGTGGCTTAGAGCAGTACTAATAACAGCAAGATATTTCTCTAGAGATTCTGGCAATAGAAGCAGCAAAGGCTCAGTGTAGATCTAGTAATTCAAGCATGGCTTTGGAGTACGTGCTCACACCCAGGCTGTGTTTGCAATTGCAAGAGCTTTTGGAGTACAAAGAGACTTTCTTTATGCAAAAATAATCATACAACACTAATTGAGCCATACTTCTTTTATCCGAACTTCTGATTAGAAAACAGACTTCTTGGATCCGATAGATTTCTGAACTGTATTTCATACATGAAATACAAGTGATTAAGAAGATGACTTAATATAAACAGCTTGTACCATTGAGAAGCCTTACCAGGGCAGAAGCTTTCTAGAATTACAAACTAGAGACAGCTCACTGTCTTCAATCAGTGAGCACTCGCAAAAGACATACAAACAAGGGTAGATTTATTGCCAAATATAGCTGCTACTGTCACACTTCAATTTTTCATGTTTATTGTATTCATTTAATCATTTTCAATTTATTCAAAGGAAATTGCAGTAGATTCATGTTTGTTAGCACCTGCCTACACAACATCAACACTCTAGGAGAGCAATGTGGCTAGGCAGCAGCACAAGATAACAAAGACAAACAGATCTTGCTAGTTCAGTCAATCAACCATTACATGAGTTTGAAGTGTTGTATGATGATATTATTCATTGCTAATTCTTGTTAACATGCTTGGCTGAGAAAAGGAAGGTGAGGAGTATAGCACCCCAAAGAGGGCAGAGCCTGAGCTATCTGGAGCTGTTCAGTGTGTTACTCAGAAGTTCATATTAAAAACATGCTGACTGGCTAGCACTCTGGCAAATCCCTGTTGGACTTCTCAGCTGCAAGTGGTTATTTGGAGACAACCAAACAAATTCAGCTCATATAACCAGCAATTAAACTGTGTGTACTATTCTCTGAATTTGTTAGTTTATACTTGAAGATACTTCTTACAGCACAGTAGAACAGATCTTCAGTTTCTTCCTAAAATTGCCCTAGAATCATAGAATCATAGAATCG
>JAWWLZ010000118.1:24344289-24356385 GCA_035041345.1 Poliocrania exsul
TCCCTCAGCCTCTCCCCACAGGACTTGTGCTCCAGTCCCTTCACCAGCCTTGTTGCTCTTCTCTGGACCCGCTCCAGTCCCTCAATATCCTTTCTGAACTGAGGGGCCCAGAACTGAAATGTGGGGCATTTCCATAAGTAGGATTTCAAAATGGCAAACAAATACAAAAGGTTTTTTTAAATAAGAAAACCCTTGAAGAAAAAGATAAATGAAAAAGGAAAACATGACTATGAATATGGGGGAGGGGTGGGGAGGGTAAAGTTATAAAAATAATGTTATTGTTTTTAAGGTTAGAAAAAGAGATATGTTTGGGAAAAGGGTTTAAGCTTCTTGTCTGGTTTTTGTTCATTGTTTTGTTTTTAACAACTAACAAATTTGCTTCATGAGAATTATAAAAATATCTAGAGGTCAAACATTTTCTGTAAAAGTCTTTATTTTCACCAATGGCTAGATTTTTAACTAGAAAAAAACATGGAAAAATTTTCAGCTCTAATAGCTGTATTTCTTTACAGATCTCTATGCAGAAAAAAATTCTCATAGAAAAGGAAGAAATCTAGGCTTACTTAACTTGTTCTTGCAAACACAGGTGTGTTGCATCCCAGATTATCCACCAGATTGCTCTCAGCAACATTGGCAATTCTCATACCAAAAACTGAACTGTGAAGTCTAATTTTCACAGCTTGTCTGCAGAGGGAGAGAGTCAGTCTCTAAAACAGTGTAAACCATAAGAAAATTTTTTTATTTGTTTGGTTTTTTCCTAATGATCAGGTTTCTGTCTAATAATTATTTCTGTATTATTTCTGAATGTTCAGCTTTATTATTATAATGATGGAATTAAAGACCTAACAGGAACAAAGTCCATGCATGTTAAAAATTTTGCACATACAGAGCAACTAGAAATTCTTATTTTTTCCAGAGAGTGAAAACTTTAAAGTAGTTCATAAAGTGTAGGTAAAACAACCAGTGGGACTGCACCAGCATTAAGCTTGTTCTTCTGATAGTCACTTATTTCTCTTCCCTTGAAAAAGGATAATTTCACTGTGTTTTCAGAAGGTTTTTCCCCCAGTTCTCAGGGTAAGACTATGAGAAGAAGAAGTATGTAAGGACAGGCAGAGTAATGCTGGGAAGAGAAAATTACACCAGACAGAGTGAGAGAGCAAGGCAATAAATGCCCAATCAGTAGGTGATAGAGAGTATCAGCTGGGTGTTGGACTCATTAGCTGCTTGGGGGTTGTTTCTGCTGCTGTTGCTCTTCTCCTTGCCTGTATTTCCTGTTTTGGTTCCATGTTACAACAAAAGAACAGCAGTGCTGGAGGAGCTCAACTCTTCTAAGAGGTACCTGAAGATCTTTTGAGCTGAGTTTGGTAGTTTCTACAGGTTTATGGTGGTGACCAGCTACACCTCAGAGCCTGAAAGCATGAGAGGAGCCATCATGGGAATACAATTGCAGTGTGGGATCCCAGGATCTGGGCCTGCCAGTGCTCACCCATGAAGGAGAGTTTAAAACTTAGTGTAATCCTGTTAAGGTAGCACATGATATGTGTGTAAGATCAGATGCAAACCATTCTGAAGGCATCACAGGGGAGGATATGTTGTTTGTTAGTCACTTGCAACTATACTTGGAGAACTGAAAACCTTAAATTTGTCTGGAGGACTCAGCATAGGGAGGGATTTTAGGATGAGCCAAAGCAAATTTTATAACTCCATAACTAAAAATATTAAAGATGCATTAGCTTTAAGATATTCATACTGTGTGATAAAGTGCAGCTGGAAAATCAAATTGACAGTAAATTGGGGTGCTTCTTGAACTCAGTATTTATTTTCATTAGAACCAAAAGGCTGTTGCGATTATTCTCAAAGAAAGTATAATGATGTATTTTAGTATTGCTTGTACAAGACCAGGGGAAACTCTAGACTCTTCATTTTGAGGGCAGAATTCACATAATCATCTGCTATTGAAGTGTATGTTATTTCCTTTAATAAATGACTTGCTGTCATAGGGCTTCTCTTGCTGCCATTGTCAGTCAGTGCAATTGAGATTAATGTAATTGACTCCAAGAAATTTTTATACCTCCAGACAGAGAGATTCCTATGGTACAAAGGGGTTTCTCCTCAAAAAAAGAAAATTTTCTTTCTTTAGTATCGCCTTACATGCTGTGGAAATAAGAGGATGGAGGGAGGGAGGAATAAATACACTTTTCTTCTACAATCTCCAGGAAATTATACCCTTCATATCTCCTTGATGTCACCCAAGTTTCTTCCCTTCACATTTTCTGGATTTAAGTTTTCTGTAGCAGACTCTGCATAGTTGCTGATATATTTTGTTACACTATTTTAAGAGTAAAAGTAATACTCAATATTCATCTAAAAATACTTTGGGGTACCTTAAAAGTACAACAACATACATGATCTGGATTTCCTGGTTTACAGGAGAATGATAGACACTGATAAATATTTCTTGGATCCTTCTTTATGAAATAGTGGAGCCTGTTGTGTAAGAGTTTGGGGGAGTTTGCTTGTTTTGTTGTTGTCATTGTGATGGGTTTTCTTATTTATATCATTATTATTATTACTATTCTGTTGGTTACCTAGAACTTCAAGACTTTTTTTTCAGTGCTACCAACTTACAGAAACAACCTTACCAAGACTTCTCTTTCAAAGCTGTAATTAATCTGGTCTAGCTGCCTCACTGAATAATTACTCATCTCTTCTGGCATTTCATGAAGCTATTTAGTCTCTTATTCCTTCAAACAGCACATGTTCTATAGCTGACAGGTATCATTTTTAGCTTCTTTCTTAGTGCAGAGGTAACATACACTTTGGGGCGTGGTAATACCACCCTGCTCATTCATTAGCTTCCCACTTATGTTCTTGCACGCTTCTTCAAAGTCTTCAACTCATTGTTATACTGAAGAAATTAATCTCATAAAAAAAAGTGTTTAATACTTATTTCAGATATTTCTATGAACCTTTCAGGCCATAGCTGTGTTGCTTACCATGACCTGAGTTGTCAGTTCTTTCTTTGGCAGTAGTGTCCTAAGGCTGTAATGGAGGCTGTTGTCTCACCCAATGTGTAGGTATAAGGGGGCAGGACAGCCCTTCCTCTGAAGAATGTGGAGAAAGTTTTGGGCAGGATCTGCAGAGATGGACGGAGGTGGCTCTATGAGCTCCTTTTGACCTGGTGAAAGCTTTGAATTATGTGATATAGCAGAAGCCCCAAGCTTGCAGAACCTCCTTCATTTCCCACATGTCTCTCCTTAGAAGTCACCTTGAGGAGGCATTTAGATACAAGCAGTTGCTATCCCTATGTGGAATGTTCTAATAGATGGGAAACTGATGGCTTCTCTACAGGAGTGGCAGCCTTTTCTGTTTGGATGCTGAAGTTGTTCTTTACATCTAATTTTTAAGTGACAAATAACCCAAGTGTTACTCTGTGCATTAATGAGATTTAAAAGTAGTTATCAGTGTTGTTTTACTGACTTGAAACCATGGAGCAGAAATGATCAGCATGTACTCTGCTGGGACTGTGAAAACAAGTCTTGGCTTCGTCTGTAAACTTAGGAGGAAGATAAGGGAGGCACTTGTTGTTCTTGACTTCGTTTTCCCCTTCAGACAGAGACTGTAGCATGGGTGCACACACCATTCAAATGAAACAGTTTTGGTAACTCATGATGAAAAACAAGGAAAAAGTGACAACACTATATCTTGCCCTGCAACCTATTATATACCACACTGGAACAGCTGAGTGTTCACCTCAAACTGGATGAAGGGCAAACAGAGGGTGAGAACACAATGCACAGTGCAGTAGTGAGAGAAGGAGAAGGCAGACCTCCATCTCAGCTCCTGCTGTGTACTCTGCACAAAATGAAAGCACATCAAGAAATTGAAAGCAAGAGACTGAGTAGTCTCTGAAAGATATTTCAGACATTTCTCTGGAGCGTTAGAGAACAGGTTGAGGTTGCAGACAGGGGATTTGACCTTGAAATGCTGTGTTGTGAGTGTATGTGGGCACATATTCTTACTGAGAAAAACTTTCTGCCTGTAGCAAAAGAAAGACTCAGTATTAAAACAGGAGAATGAGCCAAGGGAAGAGTAAGTCTGGAATTATAGTCACAGAAAACTGTGTACTGGAAGTGACCTCTGGATATCATGTAGTGTAGCTTTGTTCTCTGAGCAGGGCTCACTTCAGTGCTAAATAAGGTTGCTACATCCATGTGTCTCATCTGGTATAACTGGACTTCCTCTAATCTGTTCTCCTTTACAAAACTCAAAGGAATTTTAGGAACTGTTAGAAAATGTATCATTTACATTACGTTGGTCTAGCACAATAAAGCAGCATATGCCAGTCACAAATGTGGCACTGAGGTAAAGTGTTGCAAGATATGACAAGGAATAATTAAGAACTATAAATCTAATCCAGTAATTGAGGGAATTTATGATACATAATGAAGCAACAGAGGAAGGTTAACAGAGGGAGTGCAACTGAAAGAAAACATCAAATAAAGCAGAAAAACTTGGCTGCTTAATAATTTTGTCAAGTGACTTAACAACTGCTAATATTGAACAGGAGGCACAGAACAGCTTTGCAAATCTTTCTCTCTTTTTTGATTAATGATCAGGAGATTATGGTATTAGAAAGAGAAAGATAAGGATATCCACAGATTGCTCCTGACATGGTTAAGTGTGAAGATAAACACTCTAATAGATTATATGTTATTTCAGAGTATAAGAGCTGGAAATTTTAGTATGACAACTTAAGGAAGCATTTTAAGGCAGATAAAATGATGATGTTTCACTGAAAGGCTAGAGTGTTCCATTTGAAGTCTATGAAAATTGAAGGAATTTGAAATTGTCAGCCTGAGGAAATTGTCAGCCTGAGGAAATTTCAGTGTTACAGTGTCTGTTCTCAGTGTTGTTTAGCTTTCAGAAAGAAAAATTATACCTTCATAAAGGTTTTTTATGCCTTTGAGAATGGTACATGGACAAAGAGTGTTTTTCTTCTTGCTGTCATCATCTTCTGGGCAGGGGAAATTAAATTATCGCCACCTGAAAGGGCTCAGTTTGATTTCCTTTTGCAAGTGGCCAGATGCTCTAGTCCAGGGGCAGCTGGGCAAGGAACACAGCAGGGACCCACCCTCTGTTTTATGAAGTAACTTTCTGAGAAACCTGCAGATGATAACACTTCACTGAACACTAGACCTAAATACAAAATTCAGATCTTAAACTGGGTAAGATGAAGAGAAAAATGCTTGGTGAGGTAAAGTAAAGCCACAGTCTGGTGTGGCTTTCACCATTACATCTGGATTTCATCATTGCATCTGGATTTTTTTGCACCCTTGCTATTTACAAACTCCTTTACATAGCAAGGGGAACGTGGAGACACCACAAAGAAAAAATGTCTTCAAAGCCAATGTAATTGCTGGACTTGAAAGTTCTGGCTATGCCCATGTGCCTCTCCTCACACAGGGCTCTGATGCAGAAACACAAGAAGTGAGGGGCTGGGAGGGCAGTCACAAACTATTTGCAAAATGGGTGTGGAAAGTGTCTCAAAACAGAAAACAGAAAGTGGACTAAGTAAGAGGAAGCCAGGTTGGCTTCCGGTCTAAATTCTATCTTGGATATAAGTGTTTCTTATGTTTTGGGGTAGAGTTTCTTTAACTTTGTGTCATAAATTATGGCTAATTTTCCTCATATAGTTTAGACATTTGCTATACTGGGTGCCTGTCTCTTTCCATGTTTTAGACTATATTTCATGTTGGAGTACTTTTGGACTTTCGGGGTTTGTTTTTGTCATTTCAATATTCTCCTGTTAGGAGAAGGTGTGTTTTCTTCTCTTGTCTTCAGTTCTTGTCTAAAATATTTAGTGCTCATGTTCTTAAATGCAGCATCAGATAGAAAACAGTCATGTTCCATCTAGAAAGTTAAGGATGAAAAAGTAATTAAAAACTGGAATATGACTGTAAATGCTTGTACAATCTTCTCTGAAGGTGTTCTTACATAGTGGTACACAATACTTTTATGAGCAGCAGTAAGCTTTACAAATATGAACATAAATGTGCTTATTTTACTGATACTGAAGACTAGAGATCCAGGGGTTAAGTTGTACAGCTGAAGTTGTTTGTGTCAATAGTCAGCATCCATCAAGTACTGTGAAGCTGGAATAATAACAACAATAAAGAAGAAAATTAATGAGCAGTAATGTAATCAGATGAGGAAGGATTTAGAACATGTTAGTACCTGGCCTGATTACAGATGGAGAGAGGGCTGCTCAATTTGTAGGTAAATTTAGAATAATGAATCTCTGAGTGTAGACTACAGTGAAAGAATAGCTGTTAATTGGAAAGTTGCTGCTGCATGCTGAATAGGAGGTCGACTGGCGAGCTAATTTAAAAACAGCCCCAGAAGATTTCTGCTTAAGGCTCAATGACAGAAAGGAAGGGACATGAAGATGAGACTGGGGTTGAGAGTGAGCCAGAACCTTCTTTTTCAGGTTCTTTGCAAACACACAATTAGTCTGAATTGCATGGAGACCACCTCCTTGTCCTGGATCTATGAACTCCCCTGGTCCCAAGGGACAGCATTCTCTAATTGCAGAGGAATTTATAATCCTATAGTTTGTGTTGACGGTTTGACAATGAACTACAGTCTGTGGGCTCTGTGAATTTGAGCCTCTGAAAGAAAAAAACAAAGAAATATTAGTCAGTGAATACTTTGGCCACTTCAAGAAGACAAAGTGCAACTCCACATCAGGAGTGGAGAGGAGACTTGGTAGTGAGAAATGCTGTGGTTTGGGCCAATAAGATTCAATGCATTTCTGTATGCACACAAATACCATCCGTACTGGTTGGTGACATTGTATTGGCAGGGACCTGGCAGTACTGTAATGTAGTATTCCATCTATTTGATCTATGCCATCAAGTGGGCATTTGTGTGAATTTTTGGGCCTGGCCACACACCAGTCTGCCAGCTACTGTCCCACCTTGTCACTGGAATGAGACAATGCCCAGGCAGTGGGTTGGCAGGACTGAGACTCATCGTGCACTCACTGACCTCTCAAGGCAAAGTGCTTCTCAGATGGGGTGAGTTGAGGTTACATTCTTTGCCTGCTTGACCTGAGACTTGCAGGCACCCTTATTTGCCTCATGCTACTGTTCAGAGTTTTGGGAGGAAGCCATGATGCTTTGTTTTGAGGGCTGACAAACAGGAGGGGGACTGGCAGGAGGCCTTCACAGTCTCAATTCTCAGTCCATCCATGTTGCAGTCAACCCAACAAATTGTAGAGCACAACAACACTGGGTGCTGTTTTTCCAGCAACTGAAGGATTTTATTCTACAACAATGCCTTTACTTTTCAAAATACAATTCATGAACTTCTAAAAGCTTCCTAGTAGATGTGTGGGTCCAACATAGTAAGTACCAGACAGGCATGAAGCATTTCTGAGAATAAGGCTGACACTCTGCTGTGTTGGGTGAAATGGGGCAAAAACACTTCACTGAGCTGGGAGCTCAGAGCCTGGTGGCTAAAGCTGAAACTTAGGCAGTCTCCCTGCCTTGCTCCTGCAACCACACAAAGCCAGTTTCAGCACACATCTTACTTTAATTGCTTAGAGTTATGTTTCCACAGGCTTTCTTTCTATCTTGGGGGAAAACCCTAGTGTGTGTAGCTATTACTTTTTACTCTTTCCTCAAAAAAGACTTGAACCCAAATGCACTCTGAGGGACTACAGGAAGCTGACCCCCCCCTTTTTTTTTTTTTTTTATAATTGTGTGCAACAGGCTTTGTGGAGTCTAGTCATATACAGAATTAATGTAATGACTTTTAATGAGACAACATATCGTGATTAAAACACCAGCTGGTGACTGAGAGCAATAAAATTATTAGAGGTTTTTATCTTCTGAGTATTGTGAGTTCATAGCTCACTAATAACCTTGGGTCTTAGGATGCTAATAATAATGCTTCATGTTGCTAGGGAATGGTGCAGCATTACACATGGTAAATGCTGTGGGGAGAAGATATGCCTAAGGCATGATGGCAACTTGCTAAAGCTTTTTATTATTTTATTGAGCACAAGTATTCTTTGATGACCCACAAATTTGGATGCAGTTTGCAGTGTTTGTTAATATCAGTTGTGCTGATTAAATGGCTAGTTAAACAGCATTTTAGTGCAGCATGGCTATTTTCAGTATGGTTGCTGACAACAGTGCTCCAGATGTTGTAGCATGCAGTGAGTAGGGTTTTCCAATATGCTGACAGTTGTCTGCCACTAAATTGCTACATGCCTGAATGAATTGTGTACCTCCTTGCACCTTTGCCTACACTGATGAGGCTCAACAGCAAGGAATTTAGGGCAAAGAGCATTTCTTCCTCCTTTTTTATACTACTTACTATGCAGGATTCCCACTTTTACTTTGGGCAAATACTAATTTTTAAGTTTGTGGGATTTTTGTTGTTGGGGTTTTTTTCAGATATATAATTGATATTGTTATCAGAAATGCACATTTACACTGCAGTATAGGATTTCAGATTGACTGCAATGCCTCATTTAAAAAAAATAAACTAGACATTATAGTACTGCTGTGCCTTGTAGCAGTTACAGCTGAATTAAAGTACTCTGACAGACGAGGGTACTGATATGGTGCCTCTGACATAATGCAGTCAGAACACCCCAAAGAGGACAGTCATGATCTCAAACCAAGTTGGCCATGGTGTTTTGGTCCTATGGGCCATCACAAGTTATACTTTCACTCCTTCAAGGTATTAGTGTCTTGATGCACTGCCATCATTCCCCTTTGCTTAGGCCAAAGGACTCATCCGCATCTCTGTTTTACTTATAAAGGACTAAGGTTTATTGCAACATAGAGGTCAGTTATGCAATACGTGATTTAATCTACTGCCCATCTATTGGTCCCTCATTGACAGTGATTTAAACCTGTTTGTTGATCTTCAAATTATAGAAAATTAAATTTCTGGAAACTTCTTAAAACTGATGCCTTTATAGAGTAGAAAACTGAGAGATTTGTGCTCTCAGTGTCAGAAAAACCAGCAGAATTCAATTGCTGTATATGATTTGTTGGGCCTAACTTGCCACCTGTAATCTTGTCTGTCAGACTGTTGGTAGCTCCAGATTATTTGTATGTTGCCTATTACATAATTAAAATACTAAAGAGGACCCAGGACAAGTGCTACCTTGAAGGAAAGGGAGCAAGTTTGACAGATGAAGTGACTGCCACAGAAGAGCAGGCATTAATAATTCTGCTGCACAGAGAGCAGCTTGTCCTTGGTCTTACCTGTGTCCTTCTGCCTCTGAACGTGGAGTGCCCTCTCAGCTTTAGCTGGAAATTTCCGCTCTAAGTGGTTACTTAATAAGTAACATGGATTTGATTTTGACACAAGAACAGTCCTGGGATACCCCACCACGGGGCACAGTGAGATCCTAAGACAGGTAATTACTATCCATAGAACTGTGTGTTGCAACAAATCCATTCTTACAGTTTGAAGATCAAAGCCATTTTTATCCATTCTTATAGTTTGAAGATCAAGTTGTTCATAGATCTGTCTCCCACAAATGGTCCCTAACTTTTGCATTCTGCCTGTTCAAAACAAGCACTGAGGTTATTTCCTCTCCTATCCACCATGTTTTTCAAACAAAATAAATTCCCAAGTTCCCAAGATGACTTGGGCAAAAGTAATGGCGATGGCCACTGTGCTGTAACCCTGTCAGGTGTTGGGTTCTCACCGTTCCCTTTGTGAAGCTGAATGCAAATGTTCAGTACTCTAACAGGGGATGGAGTCCTTCACTGGGGCAAACAACAAAGAGTTGATCAGAGATGTTGATAGGGCTTGTAATAAAATATTACAGATTCTCAGCAAAGCTTCTATTATGACAGTGAGACTGTTTGAATGGAAGAAAGTCAAGGAGAATATTGCATCTCACTAGCCTTTCTTGTTTCCTTTTCATACATCCCTGTGTAAAGCAGACTTTTACTTCTGTCCATTTTTAGCAACTCCTGTCGCCTTTGGGTGCTCAGAAATGTGGTTTTCTGATGTCATATGTTCCTTTCAAAGTGGTAGTCAATGTTGGCATAATCTTAGGTTGCCTTAATATTGGATATTTATTAAATTCAAATGAAGATATTTTGAAAATACAATTATCTGAAGTTTTCTATAGTTTGGGTATGGAGAAGGACAGGTCATTGTCAAGTAGAAGAAAAACATATTTACATGAAACATTGAAACATCCAAATTCAACACCTAGGGTTAAACAGCTATTAGCAAAGGTCAATGCTTCAGAAATTATTTTCAAATCATTCTAGCTAGAAGAAGCAGTATAGTCATTTTAATTAACAATTAAGTCTTAAGAACCAGACAGAAAATACTGCTTTATGTTGTGTTATTAAACTCTTGAGTGTACTGGATTGTCAAAGTTCCACTAAATAGTAGAAATCAAATCACTTTCAAGTGTTCATCCTCAGACCTCTTCATCTTGACGTCTATAGTCTTAGCATATGCTCATCTGAGAAACACTTATAAACAAAAAACCCTCTTCATAAGATGTCTGACCACTCTCATTGCCTTCTGAGAGAAATAAGCTTCTGCTCAAGCAGAATTCTTAATGGTCTGTAATGGACGTCTGCCTTCTGCTGTCCACTCCTAGACCCATATCCCCATTGTGAATGTAATTAGCCCTAATAGAGCAGCAAGAAGTAAAACTATTTAGATGATGACTTTGCATAGTAGTTTAGATGGTCTAGGGTAACACTGCAGAGAAATTCATCATCATAATTTATATAATTCCTGTTCTTTGGATGCTATTTTCAGTTTTGCCTCTACAAAGCACAGTCTGGGTTTTGGGTCGTGTATTCTAGTCTAAACTTATTAAAATCTATAATAGCGCACTGTAACACCACACTCAGTTTTTTCTTCCATACTTTCTTTCTTCCAGTTTTCATTATAGTATTTTGCCTTAACATTACATTTGCCTTAACATTAGTCTCTGTCCTGATTTCCTGTTTTTCCTGCTTTGTACACTGTCTTCTAGGGCATGCACTCTAGTTATTTAGCCTTGTGAAAGGTAAATACACTTTCTAGAACATCATCAAGCCACTTACACTAAGAGCCAGATGAATTTTATTCTGTTTTCTTGCAAACCTTCTGTTAAGGGAGTCAGTTTCTCTGGAACCTAAGTGATACTCAAGCTTCACTTAAATTCAGTGAATAGTTTCATCTGCACAAGGAGGAAGAAACCTGTAAGGAATACTGGATGTGTTTCTGTGCAATGGCTTTATCCCAGAAATTGTAGTGTGGGTCTGGGTTTTTCTTCTGTGTTTCTTTGGGGTTTTTTTGGCTGCTTAGTTTTGTTTGTTTAGTAGGTTGGGGTTTTTGTTTGTTTGGGGGGGAGGGTTGTCTTTTTTTTTTTTTGTGGGGGAAGGTGAAGTGTTATTTAAAGATTCAGAAATAATATATACTTTCAATTTATTTTAAAGTTGACAACTTCTCAAGATTAGACTACCTGAGATCAGTATATTTTGTTTCAAATTGAATAGGGTGCTTTAAGACCAACTTGCAACAGAAATATCCCAGAAGTTTCTGCCCCCTATCTGGTCACTGAATTAAAATGTCATTATATTCAATTTACTTTGAGCAGATATAACAGTTGCAGCAGATAAAATGAGTGAGAACCAGGTCTATTTTTTTTCCCCTATTCCTTTTGTGCAAGCCATGAAATAGGTTTCAATCCTTTTATTACAGTATTGAAATGAATAGCTCATAGCTCATTTCTTTAAAAATGCTATTAATTAAGGATTACTAGAGTAAATCACATCAGATTTGTAACCAAAATCATATGAGCAGCTTGAAATAAAGCATCATTTTGCATTTGTCTATACTAAAAATGGAGCAGTTGCAATTAATATTCCAGTTTGTTCTAAATTCTACAAAAGTAAAATTTAAAGTGATAAGATGGCCAAGAATGCTTGATGGCCATTCAAGCTACCAGATCCAACAGTCTCTTTTGGCTCACTGTACTGGTTTTAAGGTAAACCAGCAGGAGGAATGGACCCAACACGAGAGATATTGTAAGTCAGAACTACAATTTAA
>JAWWLZ010000118.1:24371999-24401416 GCA_035041345.1 Poliocrania exsul
TGAGCCTCCTCTTCTCCAGGCTAAACAACCCCAGCTCCTTCAGCCTCTCCCCATAGGACTTGTGCTCCAGTCCCTTCCCCAGCCTTGTTGCTCTTCTCTGGACGGATGGATATCAGGAAGTTTCTTCACAGAAAGGATGACAGGGCATTAGAATGGGCTGCCCAGGGAGGCGGCGGAATCCTCGTTCCTGGAGGTGTTTAAGGAAAGCTCGGACGCGGCACTGAGTGCCCTGGTGTGGCTGACGGGGCTCGCTCACAGGTTGGACTCGCTGATCTCGGAGGTCTTTTCCAACCTCAGGGATTCTGTGATTTTAAAATGCCACCAGGCACTGCTGCGGCTCGGGGCCCGCCCCGTCGGCCGCCAGCGCGTTAATTCCTTGCCGTGAGCCCCGACACCTCCCCGAGCTGCCTCAGGGGCTGCCCCGCCCAAGGTCACCCGCGGGGCCGGATGCGCTCGGTGCAGGCGGGACGGCCGCTCCCTCCCCGGCCCAGCGGGCTCCCCGGAGCCGCAGCCCCGCCCGCGGTGTTACCTGTGGGGTGTAGGCGGCGGCCGCCGTGGCCCCGACGAGCCGCTGCGCGAAGCCGCTGAACTTGTAGTACATGGTGGGCAGCGGCACCGGCTGCGACCGCGAGTAAAAAGGACCCCCTGCCCCGGCCGGCTTCGCTGCGACGCCTCAGCGTTCAAGGGCCCCGCCGGCTAGAGGATACCCCGCGAGGCCGCCTGCGCGGGAAGGTGCCGAAGGAACAAGGGTGAAATAAAAACCAGGAACACGAAAAAATCCAGGAGCCTGCACCAAAGCGGTGGGAGCGCCTCTCTTATGGGCACGCCTGACACTCGCGGAGGAACGGAGGCTAGCAGCGATTTTCAGTCAGGCGAAAATGCCGGTAACCCTAAGCGGCCGGTCGGGAGCGCGAGAAGGGGCGGGACTGCGGGGCCGGCCCGCCGAGGGAGAAGCGGTGGGCGTGGCTCACACCGACCAATCAGCGGTGGTGGCAGGCGAGGCCCCGCCCCTCAGGCAGAAGGGGCGCGCGCGGGCGCGGGAGCTGCGCGTGAAGGCGGCGGGGCCGGTCTGTGCCGGCGCCGAACGGGGACCGTGGGCGCGACAGGCCGAGAATCGCGGGATAAGAGGGGTTGAGAAAGACCTCTGAGATCATCGAGTCCAGCCTGTGAGCGAACAACACCCTGCCAGCCAGAACGTGGCCCCAAGTCCCACGTCCCATCTTTCCTGTAACACCTCCAGGGACGGTGATTCGCATCGCCTTCCTCGGCAGTCCATTCCAAAGTCTAATCCCCGCTCTGGGAAGCACCTCTTCCTAATGTCCAACCTAAACCTTCTCTGGCACACCTTGCGGCCTTTTCCTCTTGTCCTATCCCTTTTTGTCTTGAGAAAAGACCGACCCCCACCTGGCTACAGCCTCCTTTCAGGTAGTTGTAGAGGGTGATAAGGTCTCCCGACGCTCCCTCAGGCTGAAGAACTCCAGCTCCCTCAGCTGCTCCGCACAGGACAAGCCCACTAGACCCTTAACCAGCTCCACTGCCCTTCCCTGGACCTGCTCCAGCACCTCAGTGTCCTTCCTGAAGTGGGGCCCTCGACTGGACACAGTACTTGAGGTGTGGCCTCAGCAGTGCTGAGTACAGGGGAAGCATCACTCCCTGGTCCTGCTGACCACACTATTGCTGATATATTAATAATTTATTTCAGAGTTGCACAGTCCTGGGTGCTTGGTGGTGTTCCACAAATCAAACACACCAACTGTCAAAACTTTTTTACTATTTATAAATTTTATCCAAAAAAAGGCATTAATGTTCAGTGGCCACAAGTTACGTAATTTTCTTATTGATTCTATTATTAATTATCTGTTCTTATGCTAATTATCTGGATGCTCAGTCTTTCTCTTGAGTCAATGAGTTTCTTCAGTCAGCGGTTGTGATCTCCCCCTTCCAGAATTACCTTTCACCCAGTCAGAGCTGATTCAGCACAGTTGCTGAGTTGTATTTATTGGTTTCTTTCTCATCTTATGAGTTCTGCCAAATTGCCTGTAAATTCTACGTTCTTTGTGCCCAGTTATCAGTGGTACATCCTTCTTCCCATGCTTTGTTAATTTCCCCTCTAGGTCAGAGATCATTGAAACATGTCAAGCTCTAAACCTTAACCAGGCAATTCTCCCAAGTAGTAATTTCTCTTTCTAACACCTGGACATCACTTGGAGGTTGCTTGTTAGCTACTATCTGTTTCATGGATTAAATCTCCTTTCTTGTTGATTAGGCTTCAAAGCATGCAAAGATCAAACAACAAAGGACATCCTTTCTTAAGAAAAATTTACATATTCCACATTTGCAACAGGGACAGCAGCAGTTTTGTTTTCTGGGACTTAATCTTTTTGTCTCTGCTCTAACGAGTGATTTCCTTCTCTCCCACCATCTTTTGAAAACGTCTGAAATGTATAATTTGTTGCATAAATTAAGGCTTTTGTTAAATGAAATCATCAGGAACCAGAAGAATGTGATATGATGCTGCTTCTGTTTGTGAATGTAACATTCATGAGAAGTCAGCAGTAGGACACGGTGGGGCTTTGCCATGTGTACAGCTCACAGTGCTGTGGCATTCCTTTGTCCCTCTGCCTGCCTGGGGCCACAGGCAGGTGTCAGCTGGGATCTTGTCAGTGATCCTGAACATCCTGATGTTATCAGACGAGTTTGCATTGTGAGTTGCTTGCTCTTGGGTAAAATTGAGCATACTGAGGCCTTATTAAAAAGTATTGTTTGTTAATAATGTTTAATCATCAGTGACCCACACCAGTTAGCTCATTGCCTACTGAGGGTCCCACATACAGTTTGGCAGATAAGCCTGCTACAAAAATATCTGTGATCATGCACTGAGTGAAAACTATTAAAATGTACTTTGCTTATAAACTGGGGGAAGATGTATTCCTAGGAGATATTTTGGAAAGTAAAATACCCATAAAAATGTGTGTGATGTGATTTCTTTACCCACCCGTGTAACGCCTTCTGCTTAGATTTTCGAATTTGAGTTTGGTGGTGGCAAAATGGAGCCTTGGAGTTGTTGTCTTGGATTTATCCCCTTGAAGCAGACACATCCTACACCGGATAACCACTGCTCAATAACAAGGAAAGCCCTTGGGAGCCCTGCACATCCACTTGTGAGAGCAGGGCTATGAACCAGAAGCACAGGTCGTTGCTCCAGCAATTCTTACCTGCGCCTTTTGCCCTGAAAGCAGGTTTTCTTCATGGTGAAATTTCAACCCCTCAAACTCTGTCTGTGCTGTTCTCTCATAGAGAGAACCAGCTGGAAGCTCCATACGTGATGTCCTGAGTTGATTTCCTGACTCTGTGTTAGAACATTAACTGGAGAGGATATGTTATTTGCTCAGTAAGTAGGAAATTTATGGAAATATTTTGTAAATGTTACAAGAAGAGTTGTGAAATCCCTGTAGCTTTCAAGACTAGGGAGTATTAATGACCTGGAAGATGTGCTGCATAATTTATGGTAGAAAAGAATTTGCTGATCAGGATTCTATTTATTCCTGAGAAAAATAAACTAAAGTTCATGTTTGATTACAAGTTTGCCTGTAGTGGAGCAGATGACCCTGAAGATGGGTTATACATATTTTTTTAGATTGGAATGCTGTAAATCATGGCCAGATTTCTGTGATAACAGTCCTGAGCTATGGAAATCCATGGGATCTATCTCATAGTGCTTCTGGAACCTTTCCTGGGCATATTTGGCTACATATGCACTATAGCTCCTCCTCTTTGGGTCTGAGAGCATTTGCTAGAAGGAATAGATGTGCCTGGTAAGCTCACTAAGGTTGTGTTATATCTGGTTCTTCTGCTTTTTTTTCCCCAATATTAGTTCATGCTACAGTACCAGAGGAGCACGGGTTCTGTGGCAGGTCATGCATTGAGGTAACACCATTGTATAACTAGTTCTTGCTTCACTGGTGTTCTTGAATCAAGTTCTTGAAAAGTCATTCAATATTGACTGAAAGCCACAGAAACAACAGGTTCGTGCCCTGGAGCTCTGAGGCGGCTGTGAAAAATGTACAAGTTTATCCTCTTTTTCAGTTAATCAATTTAAGTCTTGATGCTTTAGAAGTAAGCTGTGAAACTTTTCTGCTGCAAGCTGTTGGAACAAAACCTAGGTGTGATCTCCCTCTTGTTTTAGCTCACAAAACTGAAGTTTTTTACCTTGCAAGAGAGCTGCATGGGAGGATGACATGAATAAAATTACAGTTACAAGTGGAGCTTCTGCTGTTGTTCATGTACCACAGGAGCATGGGAACATTCTATGAAAAAAAAATTAGCATGAAGTCCTTCCTTTAAAGGAAGAAACCTGTTTTTGTCTTAGACTTTTGGTTCATCTTTTGCTTTATTCTCTAAACTTTTGCCAAGACTGCTTTGCTTATCAGAATTCCTGACATAATTTGTAATTAGACTGTAAAACTTGCTGCCATAGGAAGTAACTGGGGCAAAATGAGGCCACTCACCCTAGCAGAGTTCAAACAAAGATTGGGCATCTTTGAAGACCATAAAACTATGTACAGTTAATAGAAACAAAGTGTCCTGGAAGGAAGAGCCTTCCTCCTTCGGCCTTCAAGCTGAGCTCTGACTTTTAGACACAGAGATGAACAATTCATGAGCACTGGCATTGCAACATCTGGTCTGTTAAAGGTTTTCTGTCTCCAGCTGCAGTGTGGTATTGGCAGCAGCTAAAGACAATAGGATCCTGTAGTTTATTCCATTTTTTACAGGTTATTAAGATCACTGGTTTTATACATGAAGTTTGTTTATCATGGCTTGTTCCTGGAATAGCACTAAAATTATGTTTCAAGATGAGTAGATTTCTGGGAATGAATGAAAGAGGCAGAGTACCTTGAGGTTATTCTGCTTTGTTGTTGTTGTTGCTGTAATTATTGCATTTATTTTCTTTTTGAGGATAAAAAACCAATACCTTAATTGGTTGCTTAATGAACAAAACCTTCATATACTGATCATTATTTCAGCACAGATGTCTGTAACTCAAATTCTGTCAATCTACCCATGCAACTCTGTTCTTGAATTGCTGAGAACAACTGTGTGGGTGGATTTAGAACATAAAATTGCCATGTGCATTTATGTTTTGTTTATGCAGCACTCATTTTTAAGAGTACTAGATTGGATTTGCTTAATATTTGCTTTGTGTGTGTGTATACATATACACAAACCCCCAAGCTAGAAGATGATCACCAAGCACAAACTCTATTAATGCAAGGGACTGATACTGTAAACATGTTCCATTTGAATTACTAACTGAAAGAAATAAATTCAGTTATACAGAGAGGTATAAGCTTGTAGTTACTTCTAAAACCTGTACCTGAATTTATGGGTGCTTTATTACCCCTCTGAATGCAGCAGAGATGACTCTTGGAAATACTCTTCTGTTGTCAACTAAGAGATTTCTCTTTCATAGTCCTAATAATACTGAAAATTAATAAAAATTGTAGGTTTTTTATTTTAAAGTTGTAATAGACTTGCAATATTAATATAAATTTAACCAAAGGTTTTACTGTGTATTGTTCTTGTAAGGGAATTCTTGCTATTTTGAGGGAGGTGGTATTAAGGAGGCAGCCATTTATATCTTCTCCATGAATTTAGAAATAGTTCTGTATTTCACTTCTGTTTCCTGAGCACTTCTTTGTCTTAAGATGAGGCTTCTACATGTGAAATAATTGATAGCAATAGTTACCTAATAGCGATGTCAGTTTTGGCAATAAGGGCACTGTGTTGACTGTAGTATGATGGGAATCAGGAATCTTTTTTGAGGTGTTGAATCTTTACTGGGGATATCTACCTCTTGTTGAATATGTATAGTATTATTTCCAGGTTCCCATGCAGAACTTGTCTGAGAAAGTAAATGAGGGAACAGAAAGCTTTATAATATAATTGTAAAGACTAATGACTGAAAAACAGTTTTAGGACAGTAAGTAATGTTTTTTATAGATCATTTCTCTGCAGTTAGTAGTCTCTGAATAAAAGCAGAACAGAAATTATGAAAACAATGGTTTATTCCAGGTAAGCTATGAAGTATTCTTTTATCCTCCAGTTTCTGGATGTGAAAAGCTTTACAGAAACCTATAGTAAAAATTGCTTTCACTATTTTTCAGCTTTGTTGTCAATACTTTTTTTTTCCCCCTTGAGTTTCAAAATTGCAAAAGCAAAGGTAAATTTTTTCATCTGACTGAGACATCAATGTTGGTTGTCAGTAAAATAATAATTACCTAAAAGCCCTATTCATTCTACTCTTGAGAAAGTAATCTTTAATCCACAGGCCCTATCTCTATGGCTTATAACACTTTCCAGTTTTGAAATGCTGCACTGTAAGGTTCAATATTTAGCCTCTTTGTTGACTTTGATAGAGATAATCATAGCTCAAAGTTTCTCTGTGTGTGCTTTGTGCTGCAACATATTTTTCCTTTGCAACCAGAAGAGAAATCTCATGATGGCAGTACCTTATTATTCTGAACTTTTCATTTAAATACTATATGAATAGTAAAATAGGCTCCCAAAGAAAATGAACAGTATGTCTGGAGATTGAGGGGTAAAATGCATCTGCTAGGTTTTCTGTTTCCACAGTGCTACCAGAGTCTTCTTTCACCCCTTCCTTCTTCCTCCCTAGACTGCAAGCATTTCTCTCAAATAGTCAACAGTCCACTGCAAAAGTTTATTTTTCTCTGAAATGTTATAGATACTGGGAGGATCTGCATTGTCGTTGTATTTAATTTCTTCTTCTCAGCTTTTTCGTATGCAAATCCACAAACTGGAGTCCAGAGACAACCACATCCTCAGAGCAGTAATATAATAAACTTTCTTGAATAAGACAAGATTAAGTTATAGGAAAAAAAACCCCAAAACAACACAAAAAAACCCAAACAAACCCCTTCCTCGCACTTTTGTTGGAGGAAATGTTCTTAGACTGAATGAACGGGAAACCAGGACCTTGCAGTGCACCGTGGCCACTCAGCCAAGATACAGTCTAAGAAAAGCCTGAACTTGCAACTCCAGTGAAATGTCTGCAGTTGTATGGATTCACAAACGTAAAACAAAAAGTTGTTCACTATTTTAGAGAGGAGAAACTGAAATATAAGGAGCAAAAAGAGAGATTTCCTCCAGATATACTCAGCTGAGAAGCTTTTAATCAGAATTAAGTTTTTGAAGTGGACCTTGAAGTCATACCTAGGCTTAATTTTGTATCACTGAGGAGGTTTGGAGCTCACAGGATATCACTTTGGATGAAGCTGAACTTCCTGGTTGACTATAAGATGCACTTTAGTAACAAACATAATATGCTCCAGTTACCAACAAGTGTTCAGTCAACAGAACCAAACCAGAACCAGTCTGAAGCAACCTCCCCTGAAATGTGTATAGCATATCAGGTCCTCAGCATCATCTGTTTAATTTTGCACATTGCTTCTCTTGTGTCCACTGCTTCCAAGAGTAGGTACAGCCTAGAACATTGTGGAGTATGAGATGCAAGGGTGGATTTTCTAGATTCTAATACCTGCCTAGAATCCCATTCACAGCTATTACGTCTAAGCCCTTTTTCCAAGTATTGCCATGGGATAAAGCCATTCAGAGGTGGCTAAACTTTCACTGTACTTGGACAGAAGGTCCATCTTGGCTTGGGTTATTTGTCAGCAGGCTGAATTCTAAGGGGTTTCTATTTGACTATTAACAAACAAACAATAAACCGTATTTCAATTTAGTTATACTAATTTCAGTTAACTGGTTACTTGAGAAATCTTTCTTGTAGAAAACATTCTTGTTTTATGAATCATTTAGCACATCAGAGGTAACATAAAAATAGATTTCTGCCATGAGATCAGTGTCTCCTGCATTGAAAATAATGCACAGTTTTGACTACATTTATTTTTGAGATATGTATTCTGCCAGCAGCAGGAACTATTACTCTATGATACCTTTCAGCTGACAGTCTCCTAATTATCTTTCCTGCAGCACTGTATAGTCTCATTGACATTCTGTAAGAATGTTACTTTTATGGTTTAGTCTCTTCAGATGGTAGTATAACTCAGGCCTGTTTCAGGAAGTCGTGAAGTTTTTGATGTGTTTCCCCTTTGCCTTGCCCCATTGTCAGTGACGTGTTTTCCTTTCTAAATGCTGTCTTTGCTGTTACATACCTGTCTCTGCTTTCTTACTGCCATCAGAATAGGGATACTGTAAAACTGGGAGTACAAGCAGATGAAAAAACTATCTGTTCCTTATCACAGCATTTACCTACATAGGAGAAAGAAGTTCAGAAGATTAGGTAACAGTGTGGGAGAACACTGATAAAGTCCCTAGTGAGGAGAAGAGGGAAACTCAATAGCAGCTCTGCTGGGAAGAGGACTGAAGTATTCTGGAGTGAGTAGAGTAACAGCAGGGAAAACCTTGTTCTTGAGCCAAGTCCTTGCACACTTTAAAAGGTTCGATAGCTGCAGACATAGGGAACCCTCCAAGTAAATGCTGCCTGCAACATCTGCCTCTGCATTGTGCAGGAACTTTTCCTTGGCAAAGCACACACAGCCTTACAGAGCCTGAAGTTAGATTGGGGTTTCTTAGTACTGTGCTTTGCATCTCTATCTGTAGTTTCCTCCCATGGAAGAGGTGACCTGTGTCACCTGCACCTGAGTGCAGATCTGTGTATATGGATGAAGCAGTTGCTGACCAGATATAGTCTGAGTAAAATTTTGCTGAAAACATGTCTTTTGGCAACATCCTCCCTCCTAAAGATTTTTCACAGTAAATTTTGCTGATCCATATCTGGCTCCCTTGTCTTGCGTAGGTTCTGTGATGGCAATTGCTAACGGCAAGTTTCATTTGGCTCAATATGTAGGAGCCTAAGCTTTTTAAAAGGGAATGTCTGAGTTCTGCTTTCACAGGGAGTATTAGAGCTTGCAGTACCATTGGTGGGGCAGGCATGTTCATTTAAAGAGTGCTGTATCTTATTCTGCAGCCTGGGGGAACTGAAAAGGAGTGGTGAGGAGGTGTGGAAACAGATTTGGGACCATGATTTTACTTGCATTTTGCTTTACATACTCTTGATTGTCTCCCTTTCCTGTTATAATTCTCTTTTTAGAGTCTGCAGCGTGGATCTGATGTGATTATGATTTCCTTAAGGATTCTCCATCTTCTTTAGGCTACAGTGTTTGTTGCTTACTGCTCAAAGACAGAGTGGAAATGCTTCTATGCATCCTCAGAATTTCTGGAGGCACTGCTTTGACTCCATTAAGTGGCTTGTCCCAAAGCCGGTTTGCCACCAGACAGTGTCAGATTATTACAATTCGAAGCTACAAACTCAAGCTTCTTAGCACTTGCTAAACAATTGCCTTGTACTGTAGAGATTACCCTAACATAATATAAAATTACTGAAAGTTCTTCCTTTGCTTTCACTAGGTTATTGAATTAATAGCACCACATTTCAGGGAAAAAATGAGTAAATAGTGAGATCTATATGCCTACCATACAGGGAAGTTTCATGAGTAGAGACGTGAAACATTCTCCAAATACTATGAAAAGCAGTTTACTTAAGGTCCTATATACTTTTGATGTAATCCAAGAGCTGACATTGATTCATACATAAGCCAGTTTGAGCTTTGGGACAATACCTGTGTGTGTTCCCTTTTGGATATTTTTGGATGATTGCAGCCTCAAAAGTTAAAAAACTTTCTGAAAGCTGGTTAAACAAACAAACAAACAAAAAACCAAACCAAACCAACAAAAAAACCCAACAAACCACCAACCATAAAATATGATTTGTACATTGCATAGATAAGGAGGATAAAATACCTAGGAGAGAGTTTATGAATTGTTGATGACTACTGGTAAATAACTGCAGTTCTACAACTTAACCAATTTTCTCTCTGAACTAACATTTGAGCTGAATATCTTTTGATTGAGAAAATCTGTATGTCATTTGAGCTGTGAAAACACCTAATCAAGTACTGTAGTGCTTATCTTCTTGTTCCAGTCTCCAAGAAAATTAATGCTGTTTTAGCTAAGCTTTTGCTTCATACTCTTTTTGAAAAGTGAAATAGTTAACTATTGTTTGTAGTGTATTTTTCTTTAAAATAGTAGGAGAGGATGAATAAAGATGTCATTCAGAGCCCAAGTTACAGAGCTGAACACAGGAGCATTTGCTGCATATGTTATTGCCACGCCTTTAGCCTGTGTAAGCATCAAAAGGCTGTGTTTAGTGTAGCAGCTATGAGGATTAAAGGGGTGGGGACCCTCCATACTGGGATGGCACACTTTCCCAAGAGTTTCCAGTGACCGTCTCTGAAAGGAAAGAATGTGACTTTTGAGGAGGTTTTAAGTCAAAGCCCTCTGTTTGTGTGTATTTTGAGTTGTAGCCTGCAGAATTCAGATCCTGGTTCCCTTTAGTGTGGATGTCTTACACTTTTTGGTAGTCATTAACACTCAACAGAAAGGGAAGCAACTGCTGAGTGGCACAAGACAGTGCCAGAGCCTCTCTTATTATTCTGATTTGAGAGACTGTCTGTGAGCAGGCACATTTGGAAAACATTTAGAGAGAAGTAGTAAATCATAAATGTTGCCAATACAAGTTGTTGTCACAGTGTGTAATCCAAAGAAACAGATGATAACTTTTCTTTTTAGCAAAGTAGGCAGGTATTAGTTGGGTTACTCTTACCATGGGTGAGTGGACTGGGGAAATGATTTTTAGCAGAGGTCCTCCAGGGACAGGGTCCTTGATTCAAATAAGCGTGTACCACCTATAGAAATGGTAGTAATATAGCAAAGAATGGTCAGATTGGGGTGGCAGACAGAGGGCTGGCACTGTGATTTTAGAATTACTTGGTGCCAGTGCAGAAGCCTACTGGTGTGGCTAGCAGGAGAAAGAAAATGAGGCAGCGAGGAAAAGGGTAAAAACCAAACAGAAAAGAAGTTGGATGGAAAGTCTGGCAAAGGAAAAAAGGGATGTATTTTCAGGGAGGGTATGGCAGGACAGCAGCAGTGAGGGGGGAAGAAGGCTGAAAAGTGTAGCCAGTCCTCTTGAGTTTATTGTCTGAGACTTTTTTTGTCTTGTTTTGTATTTGCATTGCATGTCCTTCATTTTTGGTGAGTCACTTAGAAAGGACTTCATTACACTGAGCCTTTTGTGTTGTTTGGTTTAGTATTTTTAACCTCTCTCCATCTCTACCTCATTTCCTTTTTTCACTAAGTAGTCCTCCACCTCCTCCTTGCAGTGTTCCTTTAGTTCATGTGACAATCCTGAACTCTAAGTAGGGATAAATCCCCAAAGCAGAGAACATACATGTAGTAATTCATCTTACAGATCTTGAACTGGTTTCTTTAGTACAACAATGAAACCCTACCAGTTTCCAAGACTGGTAATTGTTTCTAGCATGACTCTACTACATGCTGGTGGAAGTGGACCAGCCAGTGGAATTGTACTGTCCAAGCCTTGCCCATTTGTTTTACAGCTTCTTAGTAGAAAGAGAAGTTCACAGTAATCAACCAAAAAGTAGAGAAGTAAAAATCTGTAACTCTGACATCCCAGTGGTGATTCAGCTGTCGAGTTCACACCTGTTGGCAGAAGCAGGTGGCCAAGGGCAGATAGGAGATCTTTACTGCAGACTTGTGAACAAATTTGAATGGCCTGTGGGATGTGAAGCACCAGGATAAGACTGTAGATCAAGGATGGAATGTGAATGATTTAGGCTATTTTGTATTGCTTTGTAAAAGCTTTGCTTTGCATGACTGTTTCTTCCCATTATATATGACATTTATTGTGGGGGAGGAGAGAGCTTCTTATCCTACACTGACAACAGAAAAATGTATGGATATTTATTCTAAGCTATTTGGTCTGAAGTGCATTTCAAATGTGAACAGGACAGTCTATATGAAGAGAAGGCAAAGGTAACAGCACCTTCAGTTCATGGATGTTAATGTTTAACCTTAATGCTTCTTGAGTGAGGATCAGGTGAAAGGAGAAAGGTCTAAGAGAACACAATAGAGATGCTGAAGATGGAGTGTGCTATAAAGAGGGAAGCAGATGAGTTTCATGGTCCCCCTGGCCTTATGTTGAGGGCAACCTGGCATTTACATTCAAGACTTTGTCTTCAATAAGCCAGATGACAAATAGATTTTCTAAAACAAAACAAAATTCATCTTAGCAAGATTTTATTCTCTGCTGGTTGCCTGGCTCCCTTGAAGAAAATTTTTCTTTCCCAACATATTTGGTTTTTAAGCCTCTTGAGTGAATGGAGACCAAAAAGCTGCTGTGACCTATAGGGTCAGTTTGTATCAGAGAAACCAACAGTTAGAGCCTAAAGATACTGCACCTAAAAGTAGAGGTACTCAAGGAATCAACATAAATTTGAGGCCTATAAGCAAGAATCTCTGGCAGGGATCCATACTTTTAGATTTTTTTTTTAATTGAAGTAATTTTGTTAGTGATGCTTTTCAATGGGCCTCTGAATGACTATATTTAGTGGGATTGTTTTACTTTTTTAGTTGTAATTGACATCTCTATAATAGCATCCTTATCTAGCATCAAGGATTCCAGATTCCAGATGCCAGTCTAATGTACAGCCCCAATTTTACTCATTAATAGCATCCCATCAAGTGGCATCAAGTTCAAATATTAAACCATAATGGCAGAAGTCATGGTTAGACACTGTGCTGTCTTGACACAGCCAGTGCAGCTCATAAGGCCTTTAGCAATGTGGAAAAGTCTGTCTTCTAAGTGCTGCATTCTCTGGGAGGCTCTCTAAATTGAGGAGAAAAAAAATTTTATTTGAACACTTAGTACTTAACAGTTTATCACTCAATAGATAAGCTACACTCGTGCTACAGAGAAGTGTTATATTGCTTGCTTGCACTGTTGTCTGCATCCAGCTTTTGATTTGTGTTTCAGTCTTGGATTATACTGGTTTGGGAGCAGTACTGTAATTTTGACTTAGTACAATGGAAACCTGGTCCTCACCGTGGGTCCTAGTTGCTACTTCAATATTGGTGAAAGGAGCAGCGCAAAGAAATATAAGAATGGATGTGGAGGATCAGGAAAGACTGGATGTGGCACTTAGTGCCATGATCTTGTTGATAAGGGTGTGTTAGGTCATGAGTTGGACTTGATGATCTTGGAGGTCTTTTCCAGCCTAGTTGATTCTGTGATTTCTGGGGTACATGGGAAAGAATTCCAATATTGAATTTCTAGATTTCCTAGATTTTAATGAACTTCTTTACTGTTTTCTTTTTTAAATTCTTATGGCAAACAAATGTCTAAAATGTTCCCCAATGCAGCAAGAAGCAAGCTTATTTTGGGGGGTTCTATGTATTTACAGTTGAATCTCAGATTGATGGGAGGTGCAAGTTCTGAGCATATCTGTAAAATACTAACTGTTAAAACATTAAAAACCCCTTCTGCTTCCAAATATTTTAGAAGTTCTTTTAGGAAAAAAACACTTCTAAAACATACTTCTGTGACTATGTGGACATCTGCTTCATTTCTTCTCTGATTTTATGTAAGTCCTTTAAAACTAATAAATAACATATGAGAAGTAAAAACGCTCATGATTTATAAATGAAAAGTCTGTTCATTTTTATCATAATGCAGCAGGTTGGTGTCAGGATAGTTCATAATTCAGTGATCTCTTAACATAATCAAACTTTTTTTTACAAGACTGTTAGTTGTGAATATTTTTAGAAGTACTTTTGAAATGGCTGCGTTTAAAGAATCAAGAGAGTATCTCAGATCCATTCACAATAATGTAAGGATTACACTGGTGAAATTTCTGGTTATGTTGACATTCCAGAATGAATATACCATGTTGATGTTTGGGAGGTTTTTTGTTTGGTTGTTTTTTTGCTCTGGGTTTTGGGTTTCTTTTTTTAAATACAAGTAAGTTTCAGTGAACTTGAACACAAATTCCATCCATTTTTCTGGACTTGTTTTAATAAATAGTTGGTCAGGAATAATATATGTGTTACATGGCTGCTTTTTGATTTTGTTTTGACAGTTTTGCAGTCCATAATTATGATAGATATACAGTTGCTGAAGAATAACCCTGTGTAGGTTTATTTTTTGCTTCAGACTAATTTCTGGGTCAAATATTCAAATTTTATATTGATTAAAAATCTGAGGTTTGAAATAGCAGACTTCTCAGTAGCCAAAAATTATTAAAGGAAAAAGTTTTTTCCGAGGTACAGCACCGATACAAATAGCCACAGAATTCACTTGTTAGAAAGAACACATTTTATAAACATTTGTGTTTTGACCACTAGGCTGTGAAATATAGCAATGAAACCAGCAAATTTTGTTATGTAATTTTATCTATCTAATTCTGTGTTCACATAAGAAATCCCCAACATTTATTCCCTCTTAAAATTATAGCACACATTTTTCCTTACAGATGAGCAAACAATACATAAAATTAATGTTCTCTAAAATTATTAACATTTGCATGTGTAAAGAATAAAGGACTCTAAAATGTGTAGTTGCAAACATTCATGTTTTATTAATTTGACCAAAGATTTATATTCTTCTTCTTCTGTGGCTCTTAAAATTTTTTGTCAAACAGACTGTCAGTTTTGGTTGCTCACTGTGAAACCTTTTTGATGTTTAACCTACCCTGTCATCTGCAAAAGATATTCCCCAATTTGTGTTGCACTTCACAGGCCATACGTCATATTAGTTTTTTGCCATGAAACCAGTGTTTTGTTGTTTCTTCCATGTGGGCTGAGGCAGCTCTTCAGCTACTATAAACTGTTACAGCTCTAGCAAAGCTGGAAGATCTTTCTCACTAAGTCTCTATATTTTAAACAGGGATCTGTTTTACGTAGCCAGTTTAACTAGCATCACATATCCTGACCTGCCTGTTTGCTTTTACAAACAAGGAACAGAAAATGAAAGCTACTTTCCTTTTTCAAAACCATTATTAATTTTTTTTGTTTATAAAACGGTATCTCTTTTGCTGTGCAATGCTTCTTTTATTTTCCAGCAAATGTTTCCTCAGAACCTCATTTGAAATAATAATTCTAAAAATGTTAAGGTACTTCAAATGATCAAACTTAAATCATCAGTTTAATCCTGAACTTCTTAGGTGAAATAAAATTGAGAGCACAGCAGACCTTGTTCGTTATGCTGGTTCCCAGGAAACTGGCTGGTTTGGCTGCTGAATTTAGCTGGCTGGTGTGTGCATATGACCACTTCTTGGCAGACATTCAGATCTGGTAGGATTTCTGTAGTTGTTATCCAAAGGGGAAGAAACAAGTGTTTTGAACCCACAAGGACCTCAGTTTTATTTTGGAATCAGAATAACAATTCCTTTATGGGCACAAATTGCATACATATGAAAACCAAGTGCCTTTTCCTTTAAATACATAGTCATTAAGATATGAATCTTATATTAACAGGATTTTTATCCTTTTCAAACTTTCTGCTGTGCACAGCACTATAAACCATTGTACAGTAAGAATGAATATGCCATTTTTAAATGGCTGATCCTTATGCTGATAAGACTATTAAAAATCATCACTCAAACTTTTTTTTTTGGTCGGTACTCATCAAGACAATACAGTTTCCAAGTCTTATATCAAGGGAAATGATAATCTTCCTTTCTTTGTGATATCTGTGATGATGGTGTTTCATGTAGAACTATAGAAGGAAAATACCCTAGACAAGTTTTCATTCCAGGGATTTCATTAATGATCAAATGCTTTAAGTGACATGTAGTACCTTGAAGGATTACAGCCAATATATAGTTCTAAATAAATCAGTCCTAAGGCTTGACCCTAGTATATAGTGTATGATTAACCTTTATTGTCATCAAACCATACAATGGCAGTTCAAAACTCATTGATACTGGGTTTTATTTTAGATGAACCAAAATGCTGGATCATAATTGTATATGCTGTCTTGATTTATCCTCAGTTTTATCCTATTTGTATTTCATCTAATTTGTTCCAACTGTGAATGTTTCCAAGAGAGAGAGAGGTACTGCCCATGAAGTCTTTTATTGTATAGGGTTCAAAGTGACAATGATTAAAGATGAACCGGCTTGTCTTCCCTTGGCTTTGAAATGCTGCACTTTGAAATAGTGCTGCACCTCATGTCTTTGTAACATACAGTCTGAAGCAAAATTTTAGTAAAGCAGTTTCAGCTGTTTATGCTTATTTTTGATTACACGTTCTTTGTAAAGTTTCACTCAAAAAACCTGGTTCATTGAAAATAAGATGACATATATTAGTAGAGGTGAGGAACCTTATTTAACCTATAATTCTGTTTTAAGGCTACCATTGAGATTACTTTATTTCAACTTTGTTTGTAAGGAAACTGAAGTCTGATAACTTGATAAGTCACTGATAACCACACAACAATAAAAACAAGAAAAAACTCAACTCAACAAAAAGCTCCACCCCAGTATCTCTCCCTAGTGGGCTTAGATAGAACAGTTTCAAAATATTTTATTGTAACTCAAATTAAAAAATACATTAGGTCATTCTGTTCACATTTTGCTATATAAAAATTTAAAAAACCATGGTACAACTTAAAATAATCTCCACAGACCTATTCCTTTACACAGTTATTTTCATTAGATTACCTTTTTACACTGGGAAAGTATCCTTTAACTGAAAAACATTTTGTTTGTATACCACATATAGTCTGGATTGTTGAAAACTTTCTATCCTTAATAGCTTATACAAAATGACTCATGGTGCAAATCGGTATTCACAAGTTCTTATGTGCATTAATTTATATTTTTTTTCCTTTGTACAGGCAACTAAAGATTAGATTTATAGGTAGTAATGCAATGCATTTTTTTTTCTTGAAGTCAAAATTCCAACATTTTATTTCAAATTCTGTATGGATTTCAAACTATTGCCATCATGATGATGGTTTGGGCGTTTTGTGGAGGAGGGTTTTTTGAGCAACCTTAAAACACTCATTTCACAACAGGGTTGTATCTCAGAGTATGGTTTTGATTAAGTAAAATACATAGACAAAAGACAAAGCAAGTTTTCAGGAGTTTTATGAAAACTAGTATTTTTCCCAAGCATTAAAAATAGCACATGAAAATCTGTGGGGCTGAGTTCTTATGTGGGGTTTTTAACCTATTTTAAGGGGGGAAAAAGTGGATCAGAATACAAAAAAAATAGCAATTTTCTCCTTGAAGATGGTTTTGATACTGTCAAAATAACTTTTCATTAGAAGATGAAAATGTCATTTTCTTCAACAGCTGTGTTTGGATTAAAGTCTGAAATTTCGTCAAGGAGGAAATTTTTTTGAGAAAAAAAATTCAACTGACTATAATATATAATATATGCAGGATATATATAGGTACACATGCAGGAATACAGAGCCAGCATCTCTGCTGGTGTAGAACATCTAAGTGTCTCTGAAGTCACAACTTGCCTAACTAACATCAGCTGTGAATCTCACCTAAGAAAGAATTTTTGCTGATCTCATATTCACCTCTCTGTGGAATGCTGATTTCTGAGCAACATGACTCTGACATAAAAAGCATAAATAGAGTAGTATAGGGAACTACAGAGCTAATCTTCTGAACACCAGAACACATCAGTGTCAAGAAACAGAAGTATGGCTGTAACAGTTCTTAGTAATGTAGTCTTGAAGGGAAAGTCAAGCTTGTCTGTAGGAAGGCTACTAAAATTCTCTTCAGGTCTTCAGGAAAATTGTGTTTGCTATTTAATTCTTTAAGACTATTAAGAGTAAGACTACTTAAAATGATAATGAAATTTTCAGGTCTCATAGTTGAGCCTTCAGTGTCCTGGTTAGTGACCAGCGTGGCAGGTCTGTTTGAGTGAGCAATTCCAGAGATGTCTTTTCTAGGTGGTACTCATTTTACTTCTAAAGCTTTTAACAATTACACATGGAAATGATACCTCTACAGCACAGTAATAGTAAATGCAGGATTTTCAGGCAAGCACACCAAATTCAGCTATGCTGATGACTCTGAACTTCCATGTTTGCATGAAAGCTCTCTGTTGCTGTTTATTGGTACCCAAATTTCTAAAGCTGTACCTTAATGTGTTTTAGTATCTAACTGCACATTTCTATGTAGCAGCCTTTCAGAATTATACTGAACAATGCTATTAAGCAGTACTACACAAGAAATGTAGTGAGCAATATGTCAGAACCTTACTTGATTCATTTTCTAGTTGCATTGCAGAATACACCATTTTGCCAAGTGCAACTCACACGTTTGTATTTCACTTTCTTTGGTATGCTCTGGGCTTTCTGCAGCTGTTTTCAAAACTTCCATTAAAGCATATCTTTCAGTAAGGATTGCAGAATTTAAAGATGATGAAGAGGATCATCGGACAGGGAGCAGCTACTCTTGTTTTGCAGTGGTTGCTCAAGTGATGATGGAATCTTATAATTTGTCTGAGAGAACTCTCACTATATCTATGCTTAATTAAAGGGGGGCAGGGGGAAATTTATGAGTATGTAATTTCACATGGATGGAGTTGAACTGAATGTATGCAATATTTGAAGAGCTCCCCTACTAAACTACCAGAAAATACACGTATCAATCCCTGATTGCTTATGCTGATCTTTGTCAAGTACAACCCTTGCTTCTACTTACAATTTGTTTCCAGAGAGGAAATTAATTGTGACTAAGGAAGTCCTTGCTACAACATTTGGAGGTGCATTTCTTGCACTTCTTTGTGAATTATCAAATTCAGAGCAATGGATTTACAGAAGATTTGTGTGCTTCATCAAAAATCAGAATCAGGCCTCAAGGCTTTTTGTCCTGCAGACCTATATTCTTCATCTTTCCTGAGTTACAGAACCAGCTTTACTTTGTTGCAAAGCTCAAAAGTAGCAGTGATTCTCCAATATCTAACTTGGTTATCTGAGTTGTAAGTGGAGATATTTCCAACAAGAAGTTATCAATGCCTCTATGGAGCATTTAGGTATTGAAATCTTTGAAAACTTCTGCTACACGTTGCTTAGAATGGTTTAGGGTAGAATTACAGGAAGGACAAATCTCAGTGTTAAGCCCATTTTTTGTTCTGCTTTTGTATGGAAAGGTAAACTGAAGACCAAACCGGTCTGGTTGAGGACCTCTGAATCCTCTTTTGTTAATTTTGTTCTCTCAGATTTGAAACATCACTCCCTCTCCTTGCAAGGTGCCCAAGGCAGGTGGCCATCCTTCCTGTCTGAATGGTGACGGGCTTTCTCCAGGCTGGCGAGAATGTTGTTCCACAGGACCATCCAGTCAAGGAGGACACGCGAAGGGACCTTCCACCATTCTCTTCTAAGACAAAGCTTAGCAAGTAACTACAACAGAATGCAAGTTTGGTCAATTTAAGAATTCAGCAGAGAGGCTTCTACTGTACCTAGCAGATCGGAACTTGAGCTCATGGTAACATTGCACAAAGCTGTGATAAATGAAAGTGATTGGCAAGGCTAATAAAACAATGCCACTAACCACACAAATTCCTCCAAGAATCCTTCCTGGTACAGTGATGGGACACATGTCACCATAACCAACTGTGGTCATTGAGATGATCACCCACCAACAAGCAGCAGGAATGCTGGCATAATCCTTGTTCTTTGTTCCTAAGTCCAGCCCATTTTCAAGAAGCTGGGAAAGTGCACTGAAAATTGCCATAGCAACACAGATAAAGACAAGTAGCATCACCATCTCTCTGTAACAACGCTTCAGAGTCAGACCAAGTGTTTGAAGGCCAATGAAATGACGGGCCAGTTTAATCACCCAAAAAATCCTCATCATTCTTAAGACCCTCAAGGTGACTCCAGCCCTCTGAAGCTGTGAATTTTCCCCTGTGAAAACTGTCATTAGAACAGAGATGTAGTAAGGAGTAATTGCCAGCAAATCAATGATGTTGAGAGGTCTTCTGACAAACTCACACTTGTTTTTGGAGACGATGAACCTCACAATGCATTCTGCAGTGAACCAGCCTATGCAGATAGCTTCAATTATCCTGTCAAAAGAAACAAAGTACAGTATTTATGCTTTGTGCAAAGGGCTTCAGTGGATGTTTGTTCACAGATATTACCAAATTGACACTTAGACTTTCACAGACAACAAACAGAAAGCCACACTATTCTTGTCCTGTGCATGTGGTACTGAATTTCAGCAATTAACCTGGGAATCTAGTGAGAGTTTAAACTCATAATTGCTAAGAACTCACTCAATGATTTTTTTCCTTGAATTAGAGATTGCTATTAGTCATAGTACTGGGCAAATATGTCTATAAAAACTGGAACCCTACAGGAAATGATAGGCCACCAATGCCAGTGTATAACATTATCTAGAATACCTGGGTTTGGGGTTCTTTTTGTTATTCAGTTTTGGGCGATTTTGTTCATTTTTGTTTGTCTGTTTAAATCTGTGAGGCCTGATCCATGTGGGAATGGCAAGGGCTGTAGGTCAGTGATCTAACTGGTTAGGAACAGCAAGATACAGAACCAGACTGCTAAACTAAAATGGAAGTGCAGATGGAGTATGCAGAAATCAGTTTTTGCATTGGGTAATTCACGCAAATTAGTTCTTCAGGAACCAACCTAAGCCAGTCTATCTGATCTGCATCCCAAACAGGGGCTTATAGAATTATATTCAGAACTTCATAGGCATTGCCACTAAATACATATCATTTTTATTTTTCATCACTGGATACACTAAGTAGTAAGTTTATGTCCTCTCCTTTACCACAATACTCTGCATTATTGTTTTTTTTTTCTTCTGCTTTAAATGTAACTCCACTTAAACTACATTGCAGCAAAAATGTCAAGGTAACCAAATGCTAAGGTAATAGGCAAGATCATCTTCTTGCCAAACACAGAAGAAATCCTGGAAGGGGATTTCAGTATGTTCTTAAACATTTTCAAGTCCCAGTGCATCAAATGAGACTTAAAACCAACTTGAAACCAGTGGAATTGAGAAACAAGATAAAATTGTCACTCAGAGATTATTTGTTGTGCATGTAGCTGCAGATCTTAAGATTTCAGACTGTGCTCACTTTTTTAAATCCATGAGGGAATAGGAGCTGATCTTTCCCTCATTCCTCTGTTTATCTTTTTCATCAACAGTTTGAGCAAAAGAAAAGCACCATCACCGATGCTTTCTCATACAAACAGGTCTGAAACTAAACTGGTGTGAGATTGGAGATTTGAAAATTCTACCAGAAAATACAACCAGAGGTTTTTTGCTACTGTAAAGACCCTAACAAGGTAGTGTCTGTTGAAACATAATGATTTCAAAGTGATTATCCAACTGTCATTTCAAAGCTAAGCTTTTGCTTCCTTAACACATCTGCATAACTTTTTACCAGTATTGAATCTGTTGTTATTATTAAGACAGTGGCCTGTTAGAAGGACAATATTCTCCTCTAACTGATGTAATTATAGAGTCTATAAACTAACTTTTTAATGGAAGTTTCATACACTAAAATTTTATTTATTTTTTAATTAATTTAATTTTGTTCGTTCATTCTTAGTTTTAAGCTAAATTTGGAAGAAACAGTAACAGTCAGTTGATGTAATGTCATAAAATACACTATAATTCCAGTAGCAGCATATTTAAATTAATATGTTAATTACTTATAAAAATATTTATTCACATAAATTCAGACCTTGGTTTTTTTTCATGAATAACAATGAAAGTTCTGTAACAAGTGGTCTTTTTATAAAGGGCTTATAAGACATTAGCTCATGTCAGTACTTTTTGCTGGAAAGACTTCTGAATTTCAAAACCAGTTTGCTCTTAAGAATTAGACGTTCTCTTAAAAAATAAGTTTTTGAAAGCTTCCGTTATGTTGGGAGAAAAAAAAAATCAAGATAAAAAGGTTAATAGGTAAGTTTCCTTGAATCCTTTCTACATATGATGAGGAAATACCTAGGACTTTCCCCTGTAAAATCAAACAGCAAGATCGTGGTAGTGGACACATTGATGAAGTCTGAATGTACTTACATGTTGCCTAGTTGAAATCTCATGTAAATATTACAATAAAAATTGTCTCTTGATAGAAAGTTGCAGCTAGGAATATTGAACAATTCTAACAGATTATTTCATTACATTTTATGAGATTTCTCTGGTAGGGATACCTGTATCCTATGACATGAAGCATTGAAATGAAAAAGAAATTTGCGTTTACACAATTTAAAGCTTTTTCACTAGGTATTTCCTCCTGATGCACTGATAATGCTGGAAATGTGACTCCTCCATTGTGTCACACCTTAGACATGTTATCTCTGGGTTGAGCTTTAAGGAAGTTAGGTCCTGTTTATTGTGATATAGGAGACATATTCTTTATGAATCAGCATTGATTCAGTGGTTCTGTGTAACTTTGGGGAATAGTTGTACAAGTAAAAAATCCACGAAATATGATCAATCCGTTGTTTTACTTCAGCAGTCCTAGCACAAGAAATACTGTAAATCAGTAATACTTGCATAGGAAGGACTGAAGAAGCATTTTATTGTAGAATGGATTTGAACAGATAAAAGGAATGTCACTGATAAAAAATGACAAGGCAAGATCAAGACAGTGGGATGTGTGTTAATGCCACTGTTACATCTTGCACTGCCATTTCCCCATTTTGTATCCATCCTTCTTTCTCCTGGCTAGGGAGAAGACAATGAAGAAGGGTGTCCCTTATTTTTTTCTTTCCTCTACTTACTTTTTAGCCATCAGTGAAACATTTTTCATTTTTCCTCTCTTGTCACTCCTTTTTGTCTCTGTAGATGGATTTTGGTAGTACTGGTGAATTACATAAAAGGGCATGCTTTGGTGAGAAAAACTAGAAACCTCTAGCTTGTTGGGAACTCTGGATGTTACATACTACATTTCCACTTTCAGATCAAGTCTCCCTCTTCCTCTCCTTGCAATGACTTATTTTTAGAGCTAACCTTATTAGTTGGTAAATAACATCCAATAAGAAAAGCAAATTTAACAGCCTTCAAGAGAACGTAACTGAGTGTGAAGTTAAAGCTAAATAAAAGACATGTACACATAAAATTAAAGTACCTGTATTTTTTGTAATCAGTTCTTAAAATATTTTCTGCATATACACAGCGCAGCCTGCTTTTGTTGCCTAGGCTTGGAATAATGCTGTATTAAAATCTGTAACTATATATTAAATAGTGACTTTATTTGGTAAAATGTATTACCTATAATACATCCATCATAGTTTTTGCCTGGTTTTTTTCCCCATTAATTCAGTTTTAAAATAGCTGATACTCAAAGAGGAGAGGGGGAATTAAAACCAAACTCATTAAGTGTTTCCTTGAAGATTCCCTACAAAATTTGTAAATAATCAGAGAAAATACTAAGTCCTAGATTTTATTCAGTTTCAGGCTTTCTGCTCAAACTTATTGTTCATTGTCCCAGACCTAAGCACATCAAAGAGGGCTTTTCTCCTAAAATTTTAAGCCGCTTGGTACTTAACAATCTTTCAAGATTGCTCTAATGAGTCTTTTGTCCATACATGGAAAATCAAGCCTTTGCAAGCCTTATTCTTACTGTAATCCCACCACTGTTCAATTTTCTGTTGTATGTGATAACTTTCTCTCAGAAAAATCTATTTTATGTACAATCAGTTAAACCACTTCTGAAACTTTTTTCAATCACTAACAAGACTAGTTTGCTACTACAAAAAAAAAAAAAATCACATTGTGACTGTCTTAGTATGTCTCAACTTAGCAATATTCTTTGCCCCAGAATGCCAATTTGTATACTTTCAACATCCTCTGGTGAGTTAGTTGAAATCGAGCCAAAGTATTCCTTAGTGGCACTACTATCTATTAAACTTTTAAATAAAACATACACATCAACAGGACACATGAGGAAAACAGATGATATGATTTAAGACAGTATATGACAGGATTAAAGATTAAAGTCTGCCAGCACTCATTTGTTAAACTGTTGTGAAAGCCTATTTCCATGTAAAGCACATTAAACCTGAAAAACGTCCAAGCAGTAGCCAGAATGATCAAATTCCTGCACAGGAAGGCTCCTAGGTAATTTCAGCAAGTGGTAAGGTTTTTTAATTCTTTTGAAATCAACAGGGTTTCCTTCTCACTACAAGCTGTAGAGTAAAGGCCACAGAACAGCAGTTTTCCTGCATTAAAAACCTTGCTGATTTTTTTTCCATTTTGTCTCTGCTTTGATAGCAATAATATGTCTTGATGCATTAAACTCTGCTGCCTTATGTGGGAGGCTGAAATGACCCATCACTCCCCAGGGAAGGGGCAAATGCCTTTCACAGCTCGAAGGGGATACTGGGATATGAACATCTTGCACCCTGAGGTCCTCAGCATCTTTCCCATGTAATGTTGCACGTCTGGCACCTAGCCCTGGTGAGTTTAAGGTTCTCCTGTGGCCAGACAGTGATATACAACTGTTCACTGTGTTCACTCTTTTTGAAAAACTTGTAAATTCAATAGAAGAATTCATGTTGGTGTTTTTAACTTAGGTCTGTAGTTCCATTCTTTACCTTTAGCTGACGGTTTTAACTTGGCAAAAAATGTGGCGTTCAGGTTAGATCTTACAAAGGAAAGGAGATCTTACTGTTTTTTTGAACAGATGTTGAACATGAACATTTAGGTGTTCTGAAATTCCACCACCATAAAGGAAAAATGATTTTTGTGTGTCTAAAATTCAAATGCAACTCTTTAGGCTGATATTTTGCAGAGATGAAAAAAAGCCCACCAGCATCTGACGAGCAATGCTGTTTGGGGAAGTTACTGTGTTTATTTGCTTTTGCTTAAGAACACAGCAACCATTGTATAGACTTGGGAACTCAGTGATTATTTCAGTACAAACTTAATAATAATTATTAGGTGGAAAGGGGGCAAGAGTCTCTTCTTAATGCTAGCAGGCTACTGGTAGTTAGAAAAGTAGTTTTAAGGCACATAGATAGAACTGTGCTGGCAGTAAGTCAAGCAGCTTCAAATGATTTCCTATTACAGGCTTGAGAAGCTCTTCCTAAAAGATTACACTTACAATCAGTGTGTGGACGGGTCCCTGAGCAGAGACTCACAGTATGCATCTGTTGGCACAGTTCAGAGGAGAGCAAAGATGACTTGAAATTGCCAGAAGCAACAGAAGGGGAGACAGGCATTCCTGCTGTCTGCTCCTAAACTCTGCAAATCTTATGCAAATCTTTAGCTGTGGTAAGTAAAACTTGCCATGGCAGGGAAGGGAGCAAAAATCTTAAAATGAAATAAATTTAATAACTCATCTGTCATCCTGAGAATAGGCCTGAGGAAGGCAATCCCTCTGCAATCAGAGAATTGTATTGTCAGTGTCTGTAATATCTGTGAAATTCCGAAGTCAGATTCCCTATTCCTTTTCTTAAAGCTCACTCATGGAGTTCTCTGTTGCCCTCTAAAGTGTGTTACTCTAAAGGATCAAAAATAGCCATAGGCTGTCCACCCTTTGAGAGCGTGGTCACCATGCAAAGGCATAACAATATAATGTTTCTGAGAAAAGTTTGGTGGACTCAATTCCTCTTCTGCTGGAGAAGTGTTCATACAAGGAAAACAAACACAGCTGGTATTAGCTGGTAGCCACAGTAACCCTCACTGTAAGCCTCATTAAAGAGGCTGATTTTGTGAATGACAGAACTTGTTGGGATGACAGCCAGGTAAGCTGAGACACACTGCTAGCAAAGTGTTTTCACTACAGCTGCCCAAAGCAGTTCTCCGAATGGTTACCACAGGAATCAGACACAGAAATTATCCATGTGACACCTTTCTGAACTGTAATATATTGAGGTAAGGACAGAGGTTTATTAGCAAGAATGTGAGAGACTAAAAATATTAGTTGCTGAATTTCATTAGGTGGTCCTCACCTCACTGGCTTATGCTGAGTTGAATAATTGATTACATCCAAATATACAGCCTAAGGATTTTGAGATTAGACCATGCAATTTTCACTCCTAAAACTTTTCAAAATAGATTTTTTGAATAATGTAAAGTCTTCATACTAGTAATTACAGTGCCATGTACTCACTTTGAGTACAGCATTAATGTCACAATTTCTCTTGGGAATAAATGTAAATTATTGTATTACTGTTAGAGAGAATTTCTTTATTTTGATAAGGAACATTTGTTAATAAACAAAAGACATAATTTGGCTTCAAATTTTTAAATGTATCAGAAACTACTGGACAGTTCTTTTTAAAAGTCTTCTTACCTGAGATGGACAATATTGCCAAAGTGTGCAAACCCAGACACTCCTATGTGATTTTTGTGGTCAGGCTTTGAAATAAGCCACTTAGCTTCTTAGGTTTTGGAAACCTAACTAATTTTAAATGAAATAACTAAAAACAAAAGAAAATATAAACAAATAAAGGGAAATAAAGTTAGATGACAACTGGGCATGTTAGGTCCAATCCTATGGTATGTGTAAGTAGTTGTAGCTAAACTGGATCAATCACTTAAAAGGAACTGTAGCTAGCACACCTTTCTTCCAGCTGTAACAGGCTTTTGAGTCATGATGCAGCATATGCAATATGAGAGGAGTAGCTCCACCTTGGTTGCCAGCTATGGACAGAGGCACACATTTTTGTCTGTTTTCGATGTGTGCACCATGTTGCAATCGGGTCTTGTGCAGTGAGAGCGCATGCGTTAAGCCACTTGTGAGACGAACCAGTCTGTACCAGTGTTTATACATGATAGATTTTTGCAAAAAGATGGTTAGAAACTGTTGAGCTGCAACTTTTACAGTTATCTCTCTTTTTTTGTTGCAATACCATGGAGTATTAGGGCTGATACTGAAGAAACTCATCCCATCATTTATATTGGTCCTTCTGATTTTAAAAGCAACCCTCACTGCCCTGGGAAGTGCTTTGCTGTACTTCACCTTACAAGTACTTAGGACCTTGTCATTGTCACACCTGGTATAGAATATGCTATCGTTCATAATAGTAAAATTATGTATGTAATACACACATGTTCTTGAAGACAAAGGCACTATGAAAGAAAAATTGCACATCATATGCCACGTTCCTCTGCAAGCTAAACTCTTTCAGTAAGAGAAAACCTGTTGATTCCCACACCATGAAGATGTGAACAAAGACATGACTGATGTGGTTAATGCTATGGTAGTGTTGCATCTGTTTTGCATGTCTGTTGGGAGTATCTCAGCAATTTGCTGCTGTACAAAAAGATTACTCAGAGCATCCACTCTTTGAAATAACCTTGTAAAGATTAAGTAAGGATTTTTAACTGGAAGAAGCTATAAGAGCAAGTTTTGATGTATCTGAATCTAAGTAGGAATCAACAGCTGCTCAGTCTGCATCTGCTTTCTTACAATTAATTTTTTGGCTCAACTACAGTAAGAAATACAGGTGCAGTTTTCCATTAAGCTAATGGAAACTATGAAAATACTTTCCAAGGAATTAATCTGGCTACTAAGATATAATATATCACATTCCAATTAACTCTATGGTAAAAGATGATGATTTCATAATGACAAGGCTGCAATTTCACTGTAGGGCCCTTTTAGCAGAGCAGAAGCTGAAAACTTTCTGTTGAATATCCTATCTGTTTTAAAAGAAGGAAGAAGCTAGCAAATATAAGAAATGTTTACTTCTTTCTTTATATGTCAGTCTTATTTGTGGGAGAAATTCTACCAGAATGGTCTCAATTTTGCTCTCTAGGGAACAGGAGAGAGGGAAAGAGGTGTGGGGGAGCAGGCTGGAGAAGGAGGGCAAGCGCAATGATACTTAAGTCAGCAGAGTTGCATCAATGTAACCCTAATCTGAGGTCACAAGAAGATGAAAATGGTTTGTTCTTACTAGTGAGGCTCGGGATAGAGCCTTATAACCTGTGCCCTGCTTTCTGCATGTTTTGCAATGTTTAGTGTGCTTACATACGTTTTCTCTAAAGGAAATGTAAATATTTTTTATTCATACACTGGGGTGCCTTTATGATGAATTTCCAAAAGCTCAGTGTGCAGTTTGATCATCTCCTGTGGTCCCCACATAGAGAATTTGAGATGGAAAGGCGGGGGGTAAGACTGTTTCCTCCCCACAGGATTTTACAGAATCGTAACAAGCACTGGATGTGATTCATCAGAAGGATCTGTACTAAAGACAAGGGAATTGCATTCTTTTTGTGTTTTATTCCTATTTTTTTCCTTTGCCCACAATCATAAGGCCTAAAATGATTTTCTGAGTGTCTTAAGTTCTCTGTGTGGGTAAGGAGTCCCGTGGCTCCTTAAAGGGGGGCATTAAGAGCTCAAACATCCTGCACGGAATGAGGCACCCTTACGGAGAGTAAGAGCCGTATTCCGATGGCCCCGCTCCGCTGCCAGCCCGCCTAGAACCGAGCCTGCTGCCGGCCCGGTCCGCCTGTAGCGCGGCAGCTCCGGGTGCCCCACTGCCCGTCCCCTGCGCTCGGGGCGACCGCAGCCCGGCAGAGCCCGGTGGGAGCCGGAGCTGCGGAGCGGTGCCGCTCTGCCGACACCCCCACATCCCTCCCACCAGCCCATGAGCTCAGGGTCAGCGTTTTAAGACGCGCAGACGATCTCTGCCGGCGGCAACTACAGCCAGGGACCGTCAAGACGAGGGGCAGAACACACTGGACGGGACACACGGAGACCGGACAGCGGGAAAATAAAGGATCCTCCTACCCTGAGGGCTCCCTCACTGACTCTGCTGTGTACCTGCTCTGCTCCTCCATGCTGCGGTTCTCCGGCGCCCGCCACTCGGGCAGGGTGCTGGCGCACAGCACCACCATGGACACGATGACGAAGAGGATGGAGACGGTGGCCAGGACCTGGGCGGCCACGGAAGACGTGGGCTCCTCGAAAGTCCTCCTCATTCTCTCCAGCCACTTCCCGCCCTCGGCTCCCGGCGGCCGCCGGCCCTTGCCCTCGGGGCCGCCACCCGGCTCCCCTCGCGGCTCCTCCGCAGAGTAGTAGGTGCACGTCTCGGACATGCGGTCGTCGAGGCGGCGCTGGCAGCAGTAGTCGAGGTGGGAGCCCTCCAGCCCCCAGTAGATCATCTCGTTGTAGAAGGAGAGCTCGCACATGTGCGGCACGAAGCGCAGGTGGCCGTGCCGCACGTACAGCATGATGAAGCCGAAGGCCTCCGAGTGCCGGTCGAAGAAGTACTCGTTCCGCTCCCGGTCGTAGTCGTCGCACACCTCCAGCACGTCCTGCTCCGAGAGGCAGCCGTGCAGGCGGCTCACCCGGCGCAGCGGAAAATCCTTTAACACCTCCCGGGAGAAGGAGTACCGGGTGCCCCCGACGTTCAACACCACCGGGGGGCCGCGGCCAAAGTTCATGGCTTGGGCGGGACGGAGGAGGGGAAGAGCGGGCAGGGCAGGGCGGCGAGGCAGGGGGCAGCGCGGGCGGCAGCGGCTGCCCCGGCTCCGGCTCTGCGCGCACCGCTGGCGGCT
>JAWWLZ010000118.1:24401610-24429670 GCA_035041345.1 Poliocrania exsul
CGGCCGCGGGCATGGCAGGGCCGGGGAGCTCCGCGCCCGGCGCCGCTCCGCTCCGGCGGTGCCGGTGCCGGCTGGCAGGCGAGCAGGGGGCGGTGCGGCGGGGAAGGGACACGCCTCCTCCCCCGCCCGCGCACATGGCGGAGCGGAGCGGGGCGGGGGCTGTCCGGGGCTCCCACCTCCCCCTAGACCGCCAGGGACCCGTTTTGGCAGAGGGTTTCGGCGGAGCGCGGGGGTCCCGTCCATGCTAGCCCCGCTGCCCGCTTCGCCAAGCGACACTTGGTCGAAGTTGTCCACCAAAGGCAAGTCACACTTTGTGGACGTTTCCCCCTGCCTTCCAAAAAGCTCGAAGTGAAGCGTTTGAGCACGACACAGCTCGCTCCCTGTTCACGGCAGCGGACAGTCAGCGCCTGTCGCTCCCTTCTCATTTGTCTGCCCACCGGGGCAGCGGGTGGTCCCGGCTCCCGGCAGGGCAGGGCAGGGCAGCGGCTGCAGCGCCGGGCTTCCTTGCAACACAGCACATTTCTTGTTACAGCCCGCCCCAGCTCTCCGCCGTGCACATCTGGACAGGGAGACGCTTCTCGTTTTACTCCTCTGATGCTGTATGGGCAGCAGGAAGAGCCAGGTCCCTTAGGCAGAGCCTTCTTGCCTGCTTCTGCCCACCTCGATCCCAGACCTCTGCTCCTCCAGCTCCCTGCACTCTTGTATCCTACACCTCTCCACAACATTAAAACAACTATTTCCTGCCACGACCCTGTCTGCACTCTAAATCTTTAATTTAATTTGGTTGCATTAAATACAAAGAGTTAATTTCCGCTGTTGATTTTTTTTTTAACTTCATTTTTTACCCGAATATGACAATTCTCCAGGCTAAGGTATTTTCTAGGCTTATTAACGACTAGAGCATCCGACAAGACACAGCTCTCCCTTTCCATGAGATGCTTCCAGTTGTCGGGAGAAAGAGCAGGTGAGTATATCTTTTCCAAAGCAATGCCAAAGATTTGTCACTCAAATACTGTGTCTTTAAAAGGACATCCAGATTAAACCAGTGTTTTACCATTCCCATTCTTTTTCGCTCTAGAGATATTCACTTTATGGGTTGGGTATGGTGATTGTTCGTGCTGCCCTGTTACTTCATCAGGTGAGATTTCTGAGGCACATTTAGGAGTATCAAAATAAATGAATAGTCGTCTAATTGTAGTAAAAATTCCGGGTTTTTTAAAGGAGAATGCGATTAAGCGCTACTATTTTAAGCCTATTTGTCATCTTCTAAAAAATACTTCTGAAGAGATTCGAATAAATGTTCCTGTTACCACGAAGAGAATCCTACGAGTTCTTGTTGTTATAAAGTGTGGCCACTAGAGGGCGAGGTTGAACGCTATTCCCTGTTTGTTTCCCGGTTTTTACCAGAAATCCACTCAAACTCCAGTTGCAGAATGTAGTCAAGTACGCACACCAGCATATTGTTGCACAGGAAGGTCATTTTTTTGTTCTCTGTTTAGTCATGCTGAGGTCTGTTTTCACATAACCGGAAAGGTTTTTCCTTCCAGCAGCTGCGTTCACAGAACCAAAGAGTCATTTCCATTGGAAAAGACCTTTAAGATCATCCAGTCCAACCATCAACCCGGCACTGCCGAGTCCACCATGTCCCTAAGAGCCATATCTACACGTCTTTAAAATACCTCCAGGGATGGTGACTCAACCGCTGCCCTGGTTCAGTTAATGTATTGTGACTGCTTGTTAATTTTATAAGCAACCATCACTATTCACCTCTTCACCCTCCTTTGATGTGTATGCTTCTGTATTTAATTCTTTCAGGAACAATCACAAGAAACTCTGTTAAAAAATTAAATAGCAAAACCTGACTAGATCTCTGACAGTTGCTAATGAGTTATCCAGGTGCTTTTGGCTTTGCAATTTGTCAGGCTTCCTGCTCCATATGTTCTAACTCCCTTCATCCCTCATAGGGAGCTTGTAGAGGAAGAGAGCTGAGTACGAATAACATGGCCCCGAAGACACACATTTACTAACTTTATAGAAACATTGTTGGAGTGTATGTTCTAGAAATCATTTCAAGACAAATAAAGCTATATGGAAGTGGTACAGCAAAACAGGTAAAGTGCTGGCCTGACACGATTTTATCTTTAAAGTCAGCTTGATGAGGTATTGTGGGTTGATTTGATGCTTGTACTGATTTCTGGTTTTCAGTTTCTTTTAAGTATAGAAAAAAATTATTTTCTCCTTCAGAATAACATCATCAAAGATTCAATGTCAGGAAAGCTAACCTGGCAACAGTGATGTTTTCTTTTCCTCTGTAGTTTGACATGTTCAAATTTAGTTATTTTAGTTATAATTATTGACTTTCAATTGGGGAGATTTGTTCTAGTGAGTTGGTGTTAACAACTGTAAAGAACATCTTCTTGCACTAGGAAGCAGCAATTTACCTGGAACAAAACCTCAGATTTTAGACAGCATTTGCAGTTTTCAGTAAATGTTCTGATTTCTTGCATTTGAGATGGCTTACCCCATTGGAGTTGTGAAGTAGCAGGTTTGTAGTAAATTTGGAGTAATTCATATTGTTTTAGGGGAATTACTCAGAATTTACAAGTGTCAGTTTGGTGGTTGTTGTAGTATACCTAGTATACCTGTCTTAATTTCCAGGAGACCTCAACAAGTGCTTTTTTTTTGTTGCTGTTGTTTCTTTTTTATTTGTTTGTTTATTTTGTTTGGGAGGGCTGTGGGGGTTTTTTTGTTGTTGTTATTTTTGGGAGGTTGGGGTTTTTTGATTGGTGTGACTGAATGTCTTAAGACATTTGAAAAAAATAGATTGGAGAGCCTGAAAGAGACAAAGAAAAAACACTGAAGATTTTGTGTGACCATAAGTAAAACACTTAGTAATATATTAAGCAAAAGATATTTTTAAAGTTTTTTTGTGTTTATTAAAAAAAAAAAGTGTGCTTGGAAGTTCCATCTGTCTTGACTTGGAAGATGGTACTTAATCTATAAAAAAAGGTAAGCCAATAAATCCATTTAAATCAACATAGAAATTAATAAAGAGTATTCAACCTATATTTTAAATGGTAAAGTATGAGATATAAAGGGACTCTTTAGAATGACTAAACTGGCTAATGATCTAAAATATTAGAAAAACCTCTTTCAAGTAGTTGAGTTCAGGTGGTTGTGGTGGTGTTTTTTTCTTGGTTGGGTTTGAGTTTTTAGGATCTGAACACAAACACTGGGATGTTGAATCAAAGCAATTATTGCTTTTCCTGGTGTTATAGTTATTATCACTTGCTGCTCAGGAGGAGCTTCACAATTGATAGTAATTATGTAAAACTAGCATTCCTTGTGTCAACACTTATTTTCATGACTTGCACTGTGCTATTGCATCCTAGGGGTATTTAATGAACTTGAAATATTTTCTACAGCTTCCAAATCTTTCTGGCCCTGTGATGAGACATTTGCTTTGTGTTCTGAGTGCAGTTCTATGCTTGCTTTTAGAGAAGAGAGGTTTTCCTTATATTTTGTATGTGAACATAGTGGTATATTTTGAAGGCAGGTATTTTTCATAACTCGGGATGAGATTCTGTTCCTGCCGAGGTAGCTACTGAGTGCTGTTGACTTCAATGCAAGCAAAATTGGCTTTTAGTGGGTTGTCTTCTGTCAGGCATCTTGACTGTTTTTATGACCACAATATATAGGAACTTTAGCTGTGGAGCAGGTTGCTATGATGATAGACTTGTAAACACAGAACAAAAAGATATTCCTGGCCAGAGAGTACATAGTCTGTAACATGCAAAATTGTGGGGGGAAAATCCCAATGCTTTTTGGCTTTCTTTATCTTAGCTACTTGAAAAGGCAATACATAAAGAACAGAACAAATGCTTCTGCATGCACAGATGGACTATGGTTTGCATTTATCTTTGTTTAGGTCTTAGGCAAAAATTATTTCAAATAGATGAGTTTTTTTAAATCTGCCTTTTCTGCTCCAAAGCCCTTCTACTTTAGTACGGTGTGTGGGCTACATAGAAAACCTTTCAGGAGATGAGGCCATTGCCACACATAATTACCAAACAAACACTCTAATGACAGATGCAGTTTGGATTGTCAGTGGCACCTGACATAAGAGTACAAGTTCCCTTGTCACTGAGGCACTTATAAAAATCTGAATAATTTTGAATATAAATGTTTCTAAAAGTGGATGAATGACATTTAGTAGGGAGCTGGGTATTCACATATATATACATGTGCACAGAATACAATCTGTAGTTGACATTTATAATGAGACTCACTTACTTCATGAAACGTGCTAACAATTTGGGAAATGTGGCTGTGAACACTTCAGATTTGATACTAGAGAGTAGATGTATTTGTAGGTCAGATTGTGAGCTTTTTTAAATGTGAGAGACAACTGCCTTCTCTGTTGTCCTTCACCTCCGTATTGGGAAAATCCCAGCAAAACTTCTTGTCCCTGATGCTGGGCTATTTACTGAAGGCTATTAAATTTTTCAATGGTCATTGAATCAAATGAAGATCTTTTGGACAGAGATGGTTACTAGCTGGGGGGTAAATCAGTTTGTTACATCTGAACTCCAGGCAGGCAGATACAAAGCACAGAGAGAAGGACATTGCTCGCCTGAGGAAGGTGATTAGAAGGAGACTTGCTAAGGGAGAATTCAAAGGCATGAATGTATTCTCATAGGAGAGTACAACACGGGAATGTGTTTTCACACCAGTGAAATTCTGTTCTAAATGCCTACCGAGGGGAAGGGAAACAGTCTGCAGAGAAGATGGAAAGAAATACTGGGATTTGGAGAAGTCGTGTATATGGGTGAATCCAGAATATGCTCTCAGAAGAGGAAGAAAACTGGTTCAGATAAATGCATATAAACATTATTTTCTCACAATCTTTCTTCCCACCCCCCCACCCCTTCCCCCCAGCTAACATTAAAAGTTTTGTTGTGCTTTTTTTTGTGGTTTGGGGTGTTTTCTTCCCCTTGCACCTTCAGCAAAGGCCATTAGCTCAATTCAGCTACCTGAACATAATGTCACATGAGATGCCCTCCATTTTCTCCCTAGTAACAAGCTATAGGGCAAGAGAAAATAGCCCCAAGTTGTACCAGGGAAGGTTTAGATTGGATATTAGGATAAATTTATTCACAAACCCCGATCTTAAGTATTAGAACAGACTGCCCAGGGAAGTGGTTGAGTCACCATCCCTGGAGGCATTTAAAAGATGTGTAGATGTGGCGCTTGGGACATGGTTTAGTGGTGAACTTGGCAGTGCTGGGTTAATGGTTGGACTCAATAATCTGAGACGTGTTTTCAAACCTAAATGATTCCACAATTCTGTGATTTACCCTTTCCTCCACCTGCTGCTCCAGTAGTGCATGAGCCTTTTCTGTCCTGTCCGACAGCCCCTGTGGATGGTCTGCATGCTGCACAAGGGACACTTCATGCCTGCATTTAGGTAAATGAATTGAGCCCTGGGCATCTGTTATGCCTCTTTGAAGGACAGGATCAGAATCCTGGAAGTTTTGTTGATTGGAGCTCAGGTCAGACGCTCTAGTGAGTCAACCGTGGCCTTTGGCAAGAGAATTCAGGGGGCTGGGACTTTGAAATCCCATTGCTGGAGACTTCTGCAGAGCCACTGAAAACAGCATACATAGCTCTGACTGCTTATTTAAAGGAGGCGATAAGCCTGGAGGTCTAATTAGGTGGAATGTAATCACAGTGAGTTAGTGTCTCACAAGCAAAGTTTTCCCGGATCTGTAGAAAAAAATATTCTAAAGAAAAGTTTCTGGAAATGCTGGTTAGTTTGTTTTATTCTTTAGGGAGAAATGCTATACTTTTCCATTTTATCTAAACTTTGGAGGAAGGAGAGGAGAGTTAGAAACTCTGTCTTGCTATTATACCATCCTAAGCATCACAGTTCAGAGCAAATAAAGGCATTTTTGAAAACTGTTTCACTTGTTTCCTGATGAATAGGGGAAATATTCCCCCTTCTGCTCTTCAAAAATGCAATGTTGTTAACTACTGATCAATCAGTTGTAGCAAACTGCAGTAATTGATGCAGAATTACGTCTTATGTAGCATTCAAATGTATAAAATTCAGTCACTTTTGCTCATTCCATGCAGATTTTTATTTCTAAAAATATAATATTTCTAAAAATAATTATTCTAGCTTATATGTGTTCTTCCAGAGGTCCTAGAAGCTCTGACTGTTTACCATATTAGTTTATGAAAATGATCAAGACTACTAACTTAGATAAATATTTGCATGACTATTTAGAACTTAAAGATGATGCTCAAGTTCTTAAAACACTAAATCTCAGGTCACATATTCATCTAGTTAAAAATCGGTAAACTGTTTCTGTAAATCCTTTGATTCTTGGTGAAAATGAGATCAGACCTCTGTAAAAATCCTCTTTTCCTGAGCCTTTTGGGGCACCGTAGAGTGTGGGGTGCTCATATGCTTCCCAGAACAGAGGCAGATCTGGTTCTGCAGTGCAAGGAGGTGTTAAAACCTTTGCATTATCGGAACTTCAGGAACAACTGGAGCATAGCTCCATTACGGTTACAGGGAAGCCAATAAAGCCACTCTGTCCTGAGTTCACAGCGTAGGATGTTAAATGACAGCGTGGCTGTGCAGAAATGAGCTGAAGAACCCTCACTACTTTCTGTAACTTATCTGCACTATATTGCAGAGGACTCTGGCTTCCATAAAATTGGCTTTATTAAACTGGGTTGCATGTAGGCAACTGTATACAGGTGTCTCCATATGCCTGCATAATCACTGTCAACATCTAAAGAAATTACATGGATGTTTCCTGAGTTCACTGCTGTACCACTGATGCAAGCTGGAATCTGCTTTCTGGAGTGGTAACTTCTCACCCTTTATATCAAATGAGTCCTTCTTAAATGACACAAGAGACTGGATTATGTCCCAGAGTTGGAAGTTACAGTCATCATACCATTATCTCCATTACACAGCTAGAAATGTCTCACAGCCAGAATGATTCTGTCTTTGCCTTCATTTTATGACAGTATAATATTCCTCATAAGGGTGTTTTTCAACTATGACTTCAAGATGTAACCACTGATGTTCTGGATCAGGTATAAATCCTTGTGACAGAATCTACCAGAATGGTCTATTAGATGGATCACCTTTTAGACAGAAGACATAGTGAAATGTCTGAGAATCTGGTTTTTGTTATTAAAACAACTGCATGAGAACATATTTTTATTTATTTCCCATGGTGAAAATGTTCATTTGTGTACAGTTTTTATTCTGTGTTGTTCTCTGGTATAAATTACTGTAGTTTCATTTTGCGCAAGTACGGATTTCATGTTTTTTTTTTTTTTAAACACATATTGTTGCCTATTTCAACACACTTTTGTTTCCATACTGGCAACTGCAGATCCTACCTACAGGCAGACCTGCCCCCACATTTTAAGTCACGTGTCACTAAAGTCACAATTCCTGAGTTGCTTTATGGAAAGCTGCAATATGTTCACTAATTGTTCTTTTTCTGCTAATTACAGGAGGGGAAGGTAAAATCCACACCCTCCCCTTGGAGAGGGGCGAGTGGGATTTAGAGGAGAGTTTGCCAGTGGTATCCCACTATAATGTGTGCCAAATGTATAATGAAATTGAAATTGAGAAAGATACATTCTTTTGCCATCACAGGGTCTGTTGGAAAGTGCTGCTGTTGGACTGCAGTGCTCAGAAATAGTCGCGTCATGCTGAAATCAAACGGCAAATGGGCCACCTGCATTGCTGTAATGGCCACTGCCTCTGACTCAGCTACTGATGTACCTGCAGGATGTAAAGCTAATCAACCGACCTTAGCAATTTAGTCATCCCCTAATTTCCCTGCCTCCCATTGCGATAAACTGTGAAAACCACCTGCTGAAGCTGGACTGACTTTGGCACAACTTTGCCATCGAGTTAGGACTGATCTAGCCTGAAGATGGCAAAAGAACTAAACATCACAACACTGATAAAAAAACAGATCTTCCCTAGAAATGATGGCTAAGAAACAAAGAGGTAACGTTGTCTGCAGAGTGTGCAAACTTACTCTGATAAAGATATGTGGCAAATTTCCAGTACAACTCAGTTTTTGCATGTTAAGCTGCCCAAGCAGGTTTATAGATGTGCCTTTCAATTGCAAGAGCCAGAATAAAATAGATTGATTATTGCAGATTCTAAATTGTGTTTTCCTTTGATCCATGGGACTTTGTTTGGGTTTGGGTTTTTGGTTGGTTAATTGGTTGGTTTGGGTTTTTGCAAATATTGCAGGAGCTATCAGTAATCCTGAAATCATAGTAGGAAAAAATGCTTATGTGTCTCTTTAAAAAGGCCTAACATGTTTTAATGAGATGAACTGTGTTTTGTTATACTTCAAGGAATATTATATTGCCCTGGCTCTTAAAAGTGGGAAATTATAGTAAATATCACAGAAGCTTATTTCAGAAGACACCAGCCCCTCAGCAGCAAGTCTCTGCCTACAGACTGTAGCATTCAACTGGAGTAACTTCTTTCTGTTTGGAGGTTTGGACTTTTTATTTATTCATTTATTTTTATTGTATATTGTGGTATTATGCTGAAGACTGTAAAACATAACCTTAAGATCATGTTGCTTTCTAAATTTTCTGAAGAGTATTGTTATCAGATCATTAACATATTTTTTTCTCAGCAGGTTTAAATGTGACACTCTTTCTTCTCTCTTTTTTAAAAATTTCATCTGTTTAAACATTTGTGCTGTGAAACAGACTTCAAACTGGGAACTGACATCTCATGTTTACAGTACCTTATTTGTTTTCTTTCCTTCTATTGTTAAATCTTTAATTCAGAGATCTATCTTTAATTCACCAGTTATCATCAGTTTTCTCTGTCCTCTTTCTAAATCATTTTTAATTTATATATTAAAAATTATTTTTTTCTTCAAAAGAGAAGAATAGGGAAAACAAGCTTTTTAAAATAAACAGAACACAAAATAGAACTAAAAGTAAAAAAAAATGAACCAAGTAAAACCCCCAAATACTGGTTAAAACAAAATCCTATGCTTCTGTTTTCCAGGAGCTGTATTAGGAGCCCTACTTTTGAGTGTCCTTCTCAATACCTTGTACATTCATCCTCTCTCCTTCTCTCTTCTTAGGCCTAAGCATCTTGTCCTTTTCTCTAAAAAGAGGATAGTGAGGAGTTCCCCACTCAGCCTGGGCTGTGGTCACCTGTTCTAAGATGTGTGCAGTTGCCATGGCCTGGGTCCCAGCAGAAATTAAGGATGTGGCAGAGCCTGGTGCTCTCTATTATCGGCAGATCTCTTAATTCAGCATTTCAGTGACTTCATAAACATGAAAAATATTCAGCCAAGCGCCAAGTATGTGCTTGGATTGTCTACTCATCCAGCTGATTTTTTAGTCTCTTACACTTCTGTTATTCCTCAAGTAGCAGTCCTTGGAAGTCGGGAGGAAGACAAGCTTGGGGAGCTGTGATTTCTACTCCTTCACTTCTTGGCAGCTTTTTGGAGTGAGCCTGTTCAGGGGTACCAGTGTTCCCCTTCCTAGCATGCCAGAGAGGTCTGGCAGAGATCAGTTACCAGTCTGAAGCATACAGTTTCCTATCCCATTCTGGGAACAGAAGAGAGAGGCACAGTCTTGCTTTCACAGGGCTGAGTCTTAAAGAGTGAACCCACTGCTGAATTTTGTAATCCTGTAGCCAAGTTGTCTTGCCTTCCCCAAGACTGATTCCTGTGGATTAACTCAATAGTACCAATAATTATTCTGAATTTACAGAGATATGACAGAGTTAATTATAGCTGTCAGTCTCTGTCAACAATAAAATAATACTTTTGCATTGCTAATAATGATGGCAGTCTAGTATTCCAGAATTTTCTGTATTTAAGGAATTTTAGATAATAAATTCCATTGAAAGGGATCTACGTTGCAGAAATTGTAGCCATTTAGGTCAACTGGCTCAAGGGACAGATATTCTGAGTAACAGAACAATTATTTCTCATGGACAAATTGCTTGGTACAACTGCAGGCATTAGGTTCTTTACCTGTTTTGTTGTTTTGTTAGTGTAAAAGCAATCTCCTCTGTCTCCTACAACAGAGAAGTAATTTCATAGTAAAAAAATGAAAATAGCTCTTGAGTTTCTCGAATGAACCTCGCAGGACAAATTTCAACCTGGCATGAACTTTTACTGCCAAGGTATAGACCTTGGAACAGGGGCTGGTAATGGAAATAGTGATGGAGAAAATTTTAGAGTTATGAATGGCAACATGATGGATTCTCTGTGCCTTGAAGTTTTGCACTTGGAGGGGATTACAAGACCAGCGTGTCTGAAAAAGCAGCATTACCTTTTGCTATTCAGAACAGCAGACTCCAACAGAAGGTGAATACACAATATGAAAAGATTATGAAGAACTATAGTTAATTTTGTCCTTTGGTGGGGAAATAATTTTGACAAAAGTGTAATGGTGTTCCCCAGTGTTTGTAGGGAACAGCTTATCACTGAACAGTGATGTTCTTGGACTTCACACTGTATTCAAAAATGTTTTTGAATTTGTTAAGGACTAATACAGCAGCAAATATTGCTCTCAGTCCTTATGACGCTTCCATCAGAGAAATCTGTAGGTGAATAAGAAAGATACTCAGTAACAGAGTTTGTCCCAATAAAATAAAATAAAATAAAATAAAATAAAATAAAATAAAATAAAATAAAATAAAATAAAATAAAATAAAATAAAATAATAAAATAAAATAAAATAAAATAAAATAAAATAATAAAATATGGCTTAAACTACAAGGTTTACATTTCAATGTATGAGGAAAAGTGTAAAAAGGCTTTTCAAAATTAGGGATCTTCTTTAAGTCATGATTACTATTAAGCAGCATACCTCTTCAAATTTTAAAGATAGAACTAACATAAACTTAACATATTCAATGCTTTATAGATTGCACCAAGCTTGCTAAAGAGCAAGGTGAGAGCAAAGAAGAGCTAAGGTAAAATGCCAGATTAAGTAGTGTAAAGTCCATGGAGCCCACCCTACACAAGGTAACAAGGCCCCTAACAGACACCATCTCCTCCTGCTTTGGGACAACAGATCACTGTGTTATATTCAATCACTTGTCATTTTCTTTTCTAAACAGAGAGTTGATAGCGAAACACACAATAGCTCATGTTCAGAAGAAAATACTCATCAAACAATCAAAAATAGCCTTTCTTATCCCAAAACACTGGATAACTTCCCAAGAGGACCCAATCAAAATGTAAAATCTTAAAATATTCATTAAAAATGTTATATACTGAAAGGCTTGACAGTCACTATGGCTAGGATATTTTTACTGCAATTTTGTCCTCTCTGTCATGGTGTAGTATTTTCAACTGGTTTAATGTAGAATTTCCTAGGGAACTGATGTTATGAATAATTGTTATGAAAACTTATACAGTACTCTCCAGCATGGAAAAGTTGTAGGGCCTTCTACCTGTTTTGTATGTTATGTGTCATCTGGTTGATGTCCATGAAAGCAGATGGCATTCCAAATTTGTTAGAACTGAGCCCTGCAGTCATGGCTTGTATGTTGACTACTGCTTATTTATGGAGCCAGCCAGTCCTCAAAGGGATATGAGTCTTCATTTGGGAAGAAGTCCAGAACTTCTGGAATTGGATCTAAGAAACATGCATGAGCAGGCTTCTTCTGTCTCAGAGTATATGTGATTTAGCAGTATGAGCTGTGTTTGTCTTCTCTGTGATGTCTTCTGGGCATTTCACATACACAGATGTTTGTACTTTGATTTGGCTGCTGGAGATTATTCTGGTGAAATTCAGGAAGTGGTTTCAATGAAAATAGCCCTGGATAGCTTGTTGACTGATTTGGGGGTTGGTTGTTTTGTTTTTGTTTTGATTTTTTTTTTTTTGGGGGGGGGGAGGGCTTTTTGATTGTTTCTTTGTTTGTTGGAGGGAAAGTTGTTTGTTGTATTTTTATTATTTCTGTGGATATGCATTAGTTTAAAAACTTTTACAGATCCCTAAAGAGGAAGTAGCTATAACAGTATAAAAGGGTGTCCAGTATTGATTATTCTTGTGTTTAGAAGAGGAAAACAAGCACACTGTATGAATGTGAGCCTATGATTCCTTCCTGCTTTCCATCACATGTCTCTTTTTAGGAATTTCTGAGTTCTGTCCCAAAACAGAACTTGCAGGATGGACCCTGAAGTATTTTCAGAGTTGTATGGCAGAACCATTGGATCAAGGAATCAAAGATTTTTCAAAGAGAATATTATAAAAGATACTTCTTTGGTCATAGTCTCCCTGCAGAGCAATAATTTGTCTTTTCCCCTATCAGTTTTCTCTATTGCTGATTCCCTGTGTCAGAGTAGTTGGTTGGATAGCTTTGAGGAAGAGGAGGGGATGAAAACATTCAGGTTTCACTCTGTGTGTTTTTGTCTCAACTATGTGTTGTACTGTTGCCTCCCATAGGAGCTTCATAAGGAGAAGAGGGCTGACACATCCTAGGTTTTTTGTTTATATTGAAAGATAAATAATAAGAAAAACTCTCTTGAAAGGGTGTAAAATATTCTTTTGTGTTCTAGACAACATTGTAGAATATTAAAACTCAGATACCTTCAGATTGTTAATCTTGGGTATCCAGATTCTACAGGTTTTCTTCCCTAGCTGTAACACAAGCTGCAAGAGGGTTTAGTTGCAGAGGATGAAAAATAAGTGAAAGGCTCAACTGATAAATGGGTCAAAAATCTTTAGTCCTCCAGAGGGAAAGTAAGACTTGTCAGAATACACATGGATGTGATAAATTTATCAGATAGTAGGATTTGCATCTACCTTTCCTACAAAGATGAGACTTAATTGCAACAATGGGGAGATTTTTACTGAATATGGATTTTTCAGAAGCAGGTAACATGTTTAGAGTTGGGGTTTTTTTGTTTGTGCCTGTTTGGTACAAACAGCCACTTTTATCACAAATTTGCCTATTCTTTTGTCTACTTTGGCACAAACAGCTGTTATTAAAGAACTTGCAGGACCTATCAGTTCAGTTACACTCCTTACTGTAAGCAATATGTAAAATCTCCCATTCCCTTGCTATATGGGGGAAATACTCAGGGTGTTCTGAGAGCACAAGTGTTCTCCATCAGTCCATTGTGTGCTATGTGGAAAGAGATTTTCAAGCTGTTTATTTCTTCTTGCCAAGAGTAACACACAGCTGATTTAAAACAAGCAAATCCAAAAAACCCAACAAAAACAACACCAGCTTTGCAACTAGGGAGCCTCTAGTTTTTCCAATATTTCTTCTGTTACCACATATTGCCTGGTGTAGTAACTCTGCCTGCAGTAATCCAGCTACCTAGAGGTACATCACTTGTTCTTTCCACTCATCCTGAGAAAGTACTTCATGAACTTCACTGGCTTCAGACACGGATTTGATTGCCTCTAGGTAAAAGACTTGCTTAAAAGCGACCTCCAGTACTTTCCAAAGTAACAGCATTACTGCCATTGTGCTGCTGCTCTTCCTTGCCATTACCCAGACTGATTTTTGGAAGTAAGTCATCTAGTCTGAAGCTTGTTAATCAGGCAGGGAAATTGACCTCCTTTGTCATACCACCTGTTGGTAGTAAGAAAGGACACTTGAACACAAAGCTAAACTCGTTGGCATGATGTCCTTGATTTAGGAGGAAAGTGCGTGCATTGTAGCACTGATAAATGTGTCCCTGAAATGCATCTGCCTGAATGCAGAAGTGTTAAAGGTTCAAACACAGGAAGGTGGTGTCGGGAGAAGCCCCCTCAGAGAATTTTTCTCACCATACCAACACAAAAGGTTTAGGCTTGGAGACCCAGGAGTGAGGACAAAAGATACCTGATGGCTTTGAGATTCAAGTTAATGGTGGGGTGAAGGTGAGAAAACAGAACCCCAGCACCTGGGGGTGGGGAGAAGTTTTTATTTTCTTTGTTCCGTGTGTGCTGGTTTGACTGTTTTGGGGGTTTTCTTTGGGCAGCTGCAGAAAAGGAGCCATGGCTTGCTGGTGAGCTCTATTTTTCTGGCTCTGCTCTTTGCTTTTCTCCCTCCATCTCTGGGCACCCTGAGCTTCAGAGAGAGAGAGAGAAGAGAGGAGAGACACAGCTGCTTCAGGACACTGCAGACCTATTTTTTCCCTCTTCCTGGGGACTGATTTGGACTCCAAGGAGATTTCTGGGAATTATCGCCATTTTCTCCACTCCCAGATTTTCCCTTCTTCGTTTGGAACAGAGGACAAGGAGAGAGAGTCCACGTGACTTCATTCCTTATCTCTGCCTCCCTGGGAAAAGACTGAGAATTCACCTTGCAGATAGCCAAGGTGTGACACTGACACTGTCCATAAATATAACTGCTTCAGGAGGAACCTACTGTTTTGGGGGCTGTTGTCTTTTGTTTTTTTTACTTTTGGTGCTAGGGGCGTAGTTTGCTCTGGTCTGTTTACGGTTATATCTATATCTGCACTGAGGGTACATATGTTCAATAAGTTGCACTTTGGTGTTGCTTGTCTGAGATCATTCAAGCCCCAGAAAAACTGAACAGATGCTGAGTCCTTGACTTAAATTAATTCTGCTCAGATGAATGTACTGTACTCTACTTAAATAGGTGTCATTAAACACCTTTCACAGCTTTTTAGCAGGTGTTAAGTATGACAAATAGATCAGTTGAGAGAAAGGGAGAGATAAAGAGTAAATTCATTTTGGGGTGTTTAATGTCTATCTAGTATTGTGTTGAAGCCCCAAATGGCTTCATTTCAGAGTGCTGCAGATGTATCCAACACTCCAGTGTGCTTCTAACTGCTCTGAATCAGTCTTGTCTATGTCAAAGGTATATAATGGTCTTGCTTTAGCCCCACTGGAGTCAACCACAAAATTCACATTGACTTTAACAGCAACGAGACATAAACTTATGTCTTCTTTAAAACTGGCAAACAGAACAGGGTACAAAACTGAATCCTGGAGTTGCAAGCTTTTTCTCCATTAGGATGTGAACTGCAAAGTAATTTGGGAGCTATAACAAAAGCTCTACATTTGGTAAATTTTGTTTTTTTAAAAAATCTGTTTAGAAAAATAAGATTTTTACTCTCTTCCTGAGAAGACTATTATCAAAACCTGAAAGTTATGCCTCTGGAGTGGCAGAAATGCCTTTCTTGCCTATCCATCCTTTAGTAGAATAACAAACCCTACTTTATCATCCCTCCCTCTCTCCATGAAATGTATAGTACTATTTCTATTGCAATGGAATAGTTTTCATTAAAATAAACTCAGTCATAACAAGAACACTGATGCATATAGGTCCAGATAAGACTTCTTTTGCACACACACACAAAAAAGACCTTGATTCCATTGTATGATTTATGGGAAATGAAATTATGTATGGTGTCAAAGCAGTGCCATATGGTAGGTCATAGCGCTGATCTATAGAACAGTATGATAGTTATTGTAAAACCATTACCCAAATCTGGTTTTAACTACCCTCTCAATTAATAACTTCCTGCCAACCATAAGCACCATTTTTATCTGCACATTGATTTAGTGGTATCCCTATGAGTTCAAGATTTGGACTGAACATTTAAATCTGCAGACTACTAATAATTTGGCAATTAGCTTTAAGCTATTGTTTAAATCATATTTAATGAAAATAGTGACATATTTAGCTAAGAGTCTCTTGAGAAATCTGACTCACAGAGTCAATAAAAATGCCAACGTTATTTCTGATGCCAAGAGAAGATGATTTTCTCAAGTGAGAGGGTTAGGATTTTTTTTTTTTTCTGATTTATAAAGAAGTTGATATGGAAGCATATATTACAGATTGCACCTAGCTTCTGTTTTGTAGAGGCAGCTAAAAGCGTCTATGGCTTATGATAATAAACACTGATTTTTTGTATTTCTGTAAATTAAAAAAAAAACAAACTGAAACCCTTATATAATGTTTGTTGCAAAATGGAAGTTATCTGAGTTTTTCTATAAATATAATCATGAGTATTGACATGGAAAATATTTTTCTTCTGTGACTAATTAAGTGACACCAATATGAATTCTGTTTCTCTACAAATTCATTAATGAGGTTTTGCAAGCTATGGTTTGTCTTTGCATTGGCTAAAAAAAAATGTGCATGTACTTTTAGCTGCCTCTAAGCCAGTGTGATCGATGTGCAACTGCATTAGCTGGCATGTTGGTTCACATGAGTTGAAAGTGACTTTGTACAGACTGCATTTTTTTTTGAGCTATGGGACAGGTCCATAAACTACCTAAGTCCTCTGTGGTGGTGATTTACTCTCACTGTAGCAGTTTAGGCTGAATAGAAACGATTATTTGTGAAGTAGGTTTGGGTTTGGTTTTTTTTTCTTTTTTTTTACTCCTTGCATGGATTATGTGCATGCAGCTGGTTTAGTCAAGTTTTACTAGCCAGGGAGCTCCATTTCCTTGACATAAACTCATAAACTTGAACTGCTGAATGTTCCAAATTACCTGTGCCAGAAACCAAACCACACCCTTTAGGCTCAGCCACTTTGAGTTAGGCAGGTCCCACAGGTACGACCCAAGGATGGGAAAGGCCTTTTCCTTCCTGTTGCATTAGCATGAGGGTGAATCTCTGTGAAAGCTCCACAGGAAGATGAACATCTGTTATTAAGGTTCAAGCAACTCTCTTCTTCAATGTTTGGCATCTCTGCCCTCGGTGTCTCATCTCCATCTCCTTCAGGACTGCTGATGTAGCTTACCATAGAGGCAGTTGTTCAGCCTGGATCATAAAACTGGTCTATGTTTTAAAATAATCCTTTTTGTACTCCATTCTCTTCTTCTTGGCTATTCTTTGGAGGATTATGAGGAGGAATGATGGGCTGTTCAGGATGACACAACAAAGAAAGTTGTGGAATGAAATTCTCAGGTAACTTGTGTCTCTAACAGAAATAATCTATTCCACAATTTAAATAGAGTTGCTACAGAAATGTGGTTTCTTTTGAACAACAAAAGTAATATCTGTATATAGCTAAATACAGGTCCTTTCCAGGTTAAGACAAAGCTGTTACCTGAATCTTTTGTTCTCAACACTCTTGTGGTTGAAACAAGAGTTTTCCATTGTATTTAATCTAGAAAAATAAAGATATTTACATAACTTTCGTTTTTCCCATTCAGTATTCCTGGAGAGCACTGAAAATAAACTGTATCCAGGCTTTTGTATATGTTACACCAAAGTAAAATGTACTGTCGGTCCTGCAACTCTGTATCCACTACCTATCTGTGCCCACTACCAAAGCAGGGACATTGAACTATGGAAACGATAGCAGCAGGTCAGCTGATGACTATACAAACTATGTGACTGTGAATAATAAGGCCCAGTGATTCAGTACTAAGCTATATAAAGAACCTTTTTCCTCTATTTATCTGTCTGTGATGCATGCTTTAGTCAGGCAACTGTAAATAAAGGTGGATTTCTTGCTTTTTCTTACTATTATTAGACTGTCAACCTGAAAGGGCAAGATAGGACCATAGGTTTTCCTGGGCAGCTCTCTCATGTTCTCTGTTTTCTGGAGCTGCTTTCCTTTTCCACAGGCCATGCCTTCAGCTGGTGGAAGCAGCAATATGTTTTTATCTTAATCCAAGGCTTGTTGGATGAGGGTACATTGTAAAGTTAAAAGTGTGGGAAATTCCCCTAATGTGGAAGTGCAGACTTAAGATGAGGCAAAGAGCTTGGAGGTATTTTGTTTAATTCATAATGACTGTGACAAACATGCTTTTTGAATTAATTGTTCTCTTGCCTTGAAAGTTCAACCTGTTTTATTTACCCAAGCAGTAAACTAGAGGAGTAAAATAACACCCTAGGTCTCTGTTAAGGTCGTGTGATTGTGCCTCCGGAAATAACCAGATGGACAGAGTTGGTACTTCCCAAGGATTTTCTGCTGACTTATTTTCAGCTTCCACAGATGTCATCAGGAGACAAAACACAGGAAAATCCCCTTCTTTTCTTTTCGGTGCTTGAATGTGTTGCTGTTTATTAAAGAAGACTAAATCACTGTATCATAAGCTTTCTTTATGTGTTTCAGGAATTTGGTACTCGGTTGCCTCTTGGACACAAAGCAGTCACTTGGGAAATTAAAAGTGTCCTTAAAGTAGAGGAAATTTTAACTTCATAGTTTCAGATTTGCTTAAAGGGGAAAGGGAAGAGAGGATATGATCGTTTGAAACATCAGGGAAGATCATCCTCCTTCTAATCAAGATGTTTCCTTGCAGCCCATGATGAAGTGAAATGTTAGCTAGGTAGTGCTTCAGCTACACACATAAATATCCGGAACATGAAACAAATAATAAATCACCCCCTTCCTCGCAGGAAGTTGATAACAAGCATTTCTCTCCCAAGGAAGCATTCCACAGCAGGATCAATTTGTTTGTAAAGTGTATGGATTGTTTGTGATGGTGTGAAATTTGTATAAACACGGGGAAATGGCTTTGTGTTGCATCAATATTGATGTTTTTGAAGCATCTCTCTCGTCGGATGATTTGTAAGGATCTCCTTCAACGCTTCCTTACTCCGAGACGAGCTGCTAGATTTACCTTTATCGTGCCGTAAAGGCTGTCTGCTGCCTGTTGCGAGCAATCGTCCTGCGGCCGGCGGGATGCTGAGAGAGGCGAGGCGCCGCGTCGGGGGACCCGCTCCGGAGGCGAACAAAGGGGCCGCCAAACCCATCACCAACAGGTGCTGCGCAAGAAACAAACTTTCTTTGGGGTATCACCAGGAGCTGCCTGGGAGGGGGGAGAGGTCTCTCGGCGGCGCTGGGGGAGAGGCAACCACTACAAGAAAAACCCCCAAACTAAAAAACAGCTCCGAGGGGGCTGGAGGAGAGAGGGACAAAGCGGCGGGAGCCCGTGAGACGTAACAAGCTTTGGCCACGGCGGGCGGGCCGGGCTGCGGGCTCGGCGGGGAGAGGGGCCGGGGCCGCACCCGCCCCTCCCCCGGCACCGCCCCACCCCACCTGCGGCCGGGCCCTGCCCGCGACCCGCCCCGGGCCCGCAGCGCGGGGGGAGCCGTTTAACCCCTTCCCCGCCGGCGGAGCAGGAGCGGCGGCCGCGGCCCCGTGGGGCGCTGTGTCCTGCGCCGGGCGCGGAGGGGTGGCGGCGCAGGGAGGGGGCGAGCGCGGCGCGGGGGGGCGGCGGCGGCGGCCGCTCCCTCCTTGCCCAGCCCGGCCCGGCAGAGGCGGCGGGAGGAGGAGGACGGGGAGGGCGGCGCAGAGCGCAGACATGGCGGCCAACATGTACCGAGTGGGAGGTATGTGGGGACACGGCAGCTCCCGGCCCGCGCCCCCTGCCCCGGTCGGGGGTCCCCGCCAGGGCCAAGAGCGGCCCCCCGGGTACCGCGGCCTCGAGCGGGGCGGCCGGTCCCGGCAGACGGGCCGCGGGCCGTCCGCGGGGCGGATGAGGAGGACGCGGGTTCCTCCCCAGCCAGCGCTGTGTGCCGGGTGGGAGCCTGGCCCCCGCCGCCGAGAAGGGCAGCGCCGCCCTGGGCGGGGAAGGGGGAAGCGGTGCCACCGGCTTCCAGCCCCGGCTCCGCGGGCCGGGCACGGCCGCCCTTCGCGCCTCGCCTCCTTCCCCGGAGAGCGGCGGAGGGGCCGCTCGAGGGGCCGAGCGTGCCTGGCCTGCCGCGGCCTGGCGGGCCCGGCGCTGGCGCCCACCCGGGGGGCGATTCCCTCCGCGCCGCTCCCTGCCCCCCGTCGGCCCTCTCTCCCTCCGGCGGCCGGGCTGCTCCGCGCCCTCCTTGGTCTGCTGGGGATAAATAATTAATCCGGCTGTGTAACCGGGAGATTTCCGTCAGCCTCCCTGCTCACCGACGTGACCCCAGAGGAGTGCGCTGATACGTGACTGCTTGGCGCAGGGCGGGGGCGTGGGGTGGGCATTTAGGCGCTGAAAAACGGGGAAAAGGTTTGTGTTCCCTCCCCCAGCCTCTGGAAACTGGCACGGATAAGTTTCCCTCCTTGGCGGAGGGAGCGAGCGTGGCAGTGTGCCGAGCGCCGTGGCTCAGGTGCACCGCTCGACTTAGGTGTGCAGGGCTGGGGGTCAAAAATGGCTTTATCCTCCTGGTCTCTCAACAACCAGAGCTGAGACTGAAGATGCGTGGAAATGGGGGGTGATAGTAGTTTAAACCTGTCTCTGCTAATGTTTTGAGATATGCGGATAAACCCACAAATCTTCTATCTGCATACTCTCTCATTAGGGCATTTAGATTTTAGTCCCGTCAGCCTTTACTCATGAAAGTAATCCTTCTCTGTGCAGGTAATGGGTAGAGTTTGCCTCTTAGGTCATCAGTTCTCATTTTTTCCGTTGTAATATTAATAAGCAATCGTGAACAATATCCAGGGATCATGTTCTTTCAGTAGAGCTGAAGTTCTGTTTCATTGTAATGTAGTGTTGAAGTATTGCAGAAGAGTTTTTTACATAATTATGGTTCCTCCTCTGATTTTTAAAGGTAAAGTTTCAAGGTGCATGGTGCAGAAGTCCAATATCAAATTTAAAGTGTGGTTGGCATTTGATAGGTACTTCTTCATTTAACTAAAAGAAACTGAGTAAACTTCCATAGACTCTATGAAAATATTTTTATATTAATGATGCTGAAAGAGATTTTGTCATGGAAGATCCTTACTAATCTCATGACTGTTACTGCTTAATATACTTTTCAACTTACTGAACAGAGATAACAACAAAAGCAAGGATCGTAAAACGTACATTACTCATTTGGACAACTGTACTACCAGAGCATCTGATAATAAATGTGAGGTGGCATATTTTACAGAAATATTTAGTTCCATAATATAGAAACTCACTAAAGTGCTCAATTCTTAAAACTTCTCAAATTGATTGTGAGAAACTGCTGCTTCTTTATCAAGATTTATGAAGTCTATGGATTACTGAATTACAATGTAAGCTTCAACAAAAGGCATTTAACTTTTTTCCCTGGCATGATTGTTAAAGCCCTGTAGTGCAGTTATAAGCAGAATTTAGGAACAAATTATATTAAAACTCAGTGTAGAAATACTTCACTGTCTTAACATTCATGAAGACATCTCAGGCCTTTGAGGGCTTCTAGGTTTAAAAGAAAATTTTTGCACTTGTAATGATACACTTTTACATATTATGTTTTGGTATTTCAGCAATTTTCACTTTTTTATTGCAGATTATGTTTATTTTGAAAATTCTTCCAGCAATCCATATCTGATTAGGAGAATTGAAGAACTTAACAAGGTACACAAATATCTAAAATTATTTCTTAACCTCTGACAACAGTCAGAGCACTTGTAAAAAACTGAGACTTATTTCCATCCTGTAAGATTTCTACCGTGGTAGGATTTTCTGGTTTGTTTGTTTTTTATTTGTTTGCTTGAGTTGTTTTTTGTTTGTTTGGAGGTTTGTTGTAGTTTTTTTTCACTTCCTTGAGATTTGCTGTATATTCTGTGTATGTTTCAGTTACGGAAATCTTGCTGTGTGACTCTCATTCTGCCCTGTTATCTAAGGCAACACCCAGTTGCTCATTCCTGGTGAACAGGATTACTCTGCTATAAAAATTTTCAAATGAACTCTATGAATGCTTGTGGAAATGAGTGAATTTAATTCTCTGGATGATGATGACACTGTGAATCCATCTGGAATGACAGCGATCATGTAATGTGGCTGCTTTTAGATATATGTGTAAAGAGCTGGAAGGTATCAGTGAGACTTCACAGTGATCAAATAACAGAATATGTGACTTTGGCTGTTCATTGCTCTGTGTATTGGCAGCTTTGAATGAAGGATAGGCTTTTGAACTGTATTCTTTGTGTGTATCCTGAGTGTATTTTCCTGGAGAATGGAGGCTTTCTACAGTATCATTTTGGGGAAAGCATGATTATTTTTTTCTCTCATATACTACTAAGAATAGTGTTGTTTTTTGTTTATTTTTTTTTCCCAGCATGACATATTTTTACTGTTCCCTCAAGCAGTATGAAAACTTACTGATACATTATGTCAAGAGTTAGTTATGAAAATGCCCTTCCTGATGTAAATAATGCTAAAGATACCTTTTTTCCACCAGTTCTTAGGAAGTATTTTAAAAAATTGGTGAGCTGCAAATGGTTTTCGTCTTACCAATGGAACATAACCCTACTCCATAGCAGACATCAACTACATTACCTGTTAGTGCTGTCCAACACAACATCCACTGAACTTGTGCATGGCAAATCATATTTGACTTTTATTGGAGAAGAATGTTTTTTTATTTGCAGTTATTGAAGTGATTCCAATCATGTTCTGAATGTAATGTTTATTGTCTTTAAACTGCACTGCTATAATTTAATCTTGCTCATGCAGGATAGAGCAGAGTCATGTATTGATTTTTTTTTTTTTTTTCCAAGAGAGTTTGGAGGATGTAGTCCAGCGGTCTTAAATGTGAATGTTTTGCTTTCATATGTTAAAGATACTGAGCAAATGTGGAGATGTTATGCAAATATATAATGAAATGCTTTGATATTGTTCTACCAGGGATAAAATGGTTGGGGTTTTTTGGTGTTGGCTTGTTTGGTTTTTTTTTTTGTTTTGTTTTGGTTTGTTTTGGTTTGGTGTTTGGTTTGTTTTTGGGTGTGTTTTTGTTTTTTTTTTTTTTGTGCTGGGGACAATTAAAACACTATACTTTTCAGTTTTAAATAAGTAACTGAGGGTAATAACTAATTTTGTACTTCTCATAAGAAGGAGATATAGTTCTTCAAATATTAGTAAATTCTTTACATTATTAGACTAAAAAGCTGTAGTGACTTTTTCAAATAAACTATGTTATATTCACTTTATTCTGAAAAAAATGCCAGGGTACTTTGAAATAAACATTTCTGTCTAAAGCCAGGTTGCAAAGAACTGTTTGCAAGCTTCTAATATTTCGGTCAGATTCTTACGTTAGCATGATACTGGCATTACATCTCTGAACATCTCAATAATATATACCTTCTGAGGACTAAATCATGATAGTTAATCCTGTTGTCTGATCTGAAATTGGTACTGGCCTCTGTCAGGAAGAATAATCTGTTGATTTTAGCCTGACTGATCACGTGAAAACTACTGATACGAGGGATATTTCCAAGCATAGAGCATTTAATTTGTATTATTCAGCTGAGGAGGGATACATTCTGACTTGATTTATCTTTCTTTTGTAGACGGCCAATGGAAACGTGGAAGCAAAAGTGGTGTGTTTTTACAGGAGAAGAGATATTTCTAACAGCCTTATAATGCTTGCAGATAAGCATGCTAGTAAGTAGATTATCTAGGGCGTTTTTTCTTTCTATCACAGCCTGTTCAATTTCTACAGCTGCTTCAAATTACATTTCTTTGGCATATGAAATATATATTTACATTAGGTGTTAATTAATATCCAGTTAGGTGCTTAGCATTATCTGATACTGGCCTTGCTCCTAGCAGTTGCTTCTGGGAATTAACTTAAGCTGTATTAGTGTGACTGAAACTGTTCATTTGGGGAAAAAAAAGAATATATTTTTTCATCTGGAAGATACAGCTGTATTTCTTTTTTTTCATGTCAGAAGTAATGCTTGGTTGTAAGTCAATTTAAGCTTAAGAGCATTTTGGAGGATTTGATTTGGCTTTTTTGAGTTAGACATAAACATATTACTTAATGTAAAAAAATGAAATGTATCACTGGACACTGAAAATCACTGGGCATTTTAAAGCAGCTGTTATGTGTGTTTATGCTAAATGTGGATATTAATCAGAAAAATAATAGTAAGCATCATCTCATTGGCTTGTTTTTTGTTTTTGTGTTTGGTTTTTTTTTTTCCCACAAAGTGGTAATGGATGAAAAACCCCTCCTTTTCATCATGAACAATGTTGCTCCACAACTCTATAATGAAAAATGTAATTCTGAAGACAAGCAGATGTAAAAATCTGAGATGTTTGAGAAAACAGTTTTGCAGAATTTATTTGCAAAATACTGCAGTCATTTTTGTAAATAGCAGTAGTGGGAAGTATGTCAAAATCCCATAGATTTCTTGCTACATACTGTTAAATAACATTTTGCTTGTAAATGATGTTTGAGTTTTCAAAATTAATCTATGAATAAGTTTTATAGGGTTTATAAATCTTTTAGTTTATCAGGATAAATCTCCTGAAAGACATTACCAAATGCCAACTTTTGTATATGGATAGATGATGGAGTAATTAGGCACTTAAAAAAAAACCAACAACCTTACAATTTGTTTAACACTGAGTTCTGTTAGTTTTGCTCATACAGATATGGTTAATGAAGAGAAATAGCCAACTTTTGGCTTTTGTTTTATTCATTCATTGATCCTAGAGAAGTGGAGGTGATTTGAGTATGTTGTACTAGCTTGATTTTTAAAAAAAGGAGATACGTGTTCTAAGGGAATGATTTAATGTTTTCCTAAGATAGTTGGGCACACTTTATAGGTATTGGTGACCTATTTTATGGTCATCACCCCCAGCAGTTATTAGCCTTTTATCTGAGATGTGTAGAAATATAGAACTTTTGGTGAGCTTCACTAAACTTTCCAGCGCATTCTTTTGTTTCTCTTTTCTAATGGAAGTGGCAAGGAAGTATGCAAGGGATAACAATTGTAATGGATATACAATTTTTTAAGTTTAATTTTTTAAAACAAGAATCTTGTAATTTTTATTTTTTTTAGCTTATTTTTTAGAAAAGGGTGTGTTAGTCCTTTGGGAATCATTCAATATGGAAAAGTGAATAAGATTTTTCTGTTTCCTTTTGTGAGTTTACCATTCTGTCAGCACTTTGATATAAAGGACTAGTTGATGGTCTGTTGCTTTCCTGCTTTAGTGTACTAGGGGTTTGTTGGTGTCACTAGAAGTACCATGGAATCTTCCATCGTGTTTTCTCTATTGAGACCATCTTGCTGTTTTCTAGTAAGAAAATAGAAATGTAATTTCTAGTAGGTTCAACAAACCTCTTTAGAAAGCCTCTGCCTCACAGGTTATAAATCAGCTAAGCCAATGTTTTTATGAATTAGGTTTCTCTGTGGAAACAATGTTTTCTTTCTAACCAATCTGTGGAAGGTGTGCTACTAAGTAATCTTCCCAGATATTTGTTACAGTTACCGGGGACAGCACATAGCTTAGATCTTTCATACAGCCCATGCAGCAGATGCAGTTAAATGTCAAATCAATTTAAATGCTTTGATTCTGGAATACCACAGTGTTCTGTTTAAAAATATGATGTGTGTAAACAAAATATTTGTATATTTATGAGTTGAATGTTTTGGAAATGTTTTATATAGCTAAACATGTTGACACTACAACACTTCTACCTGGTTTGGTATAAAATAAATGCTGAAAGATAAAAGTTTCTTAAGGAATGGAAATGCTAATTCAGTCACTGATTTCTCCTGTGTACCTGTCTAGAAAACTCTTTGAAGTATAAGATCTACTTCATCCTGCTTAGTCTTTTCTAATGATATTTTATATTGCTACCTTTTTTTTTTATGATAGAGAAAATTGTCCTAAATTATGCACTTCTCAAGATTTTGTCAGATGGAGATTGTTTTGTTTTGTCTTGGTTTTTATCCCATTTAATGAAACAAGAAAATAGCGTTGTCAAAAAATGTTTTGGAACTTGGAGAATAAATTTTAAATAACTTGGAAAATGTTCAAGGCTATTCAAAAGATTGTTTGGTAAAAATGGAATGAAGTTGATCTATATCTCTGTCACTGGTAAGGAGTCAATATACTGTTTCCTATGGTTTGATTTTGGTTTGTTTGTTTGTTTTTTAAGTTGTCTTCCAAAAGGAGAGAGGGAACTGAGTTTTCCTTAGGCCATCCTAAGATACTTAGGTGCAGAGGAGCTTCTTTGATTTCAAAGAATGTCACTAATCTGTGAGGGAATTGTATTGCCTTCTTTTTTTCTCTGGTGTTTGTGGTGGAGCTTAATTAAAGAAACATTTGTCTACCAACATCATGTATGACATCAGTCTAGATCTGGGAATAGTTCTAGAAGCTGACTGTAGCCCATTCCAGGAGTTTGGAATGTTTAAGGGTCACTTTAGGATGTTATATTTTTCCCCCCTTTGACTTCTGTTACTGTAAAACAGAATTTATTATAAAGCCAACTTGAAAGACAAACTAAAATACTGTCCAAGATCAGCTTTGTGATCCTGTGCAGCCTTCTGAACTAAGTAGGAGGTTTCTTTTGGAGTGTTAACACTCACCAGTTCTTAGGTTGTAGTTATCACCTCGGGGTCACTACGTGGGGGTCGTTCCTTTCTGGGAATGAAAGAATTGACCAGGAGAGTAAGGCTTTCTGCAAAGGGAAAAGAGATGAATAGAAGATGGCAGGCAGAGCTCTTGCAACAGATACCGAAGGACATGAGCAAATGAACTGGGAGAAGTGGGACAGAAACACGCAGCACATTTAGCTGGGTGAAGCAAACATAAAGCAGTGGCGTAGAGATGTTTCCTAACCAAATTGTGTGATTGAGAAACTGCCAACTGTAGCTGAATCTGTAAAATGTAGATGCTTCTTTAGATAAGTGAAATTAATGTATTTTAGGACAAAGTTTTAATAGCTGTGGAGGGGACACTGTAGTAGTTCTCTACCAGCAATGGGTTTGGGTTACAGTGAAGGGCTGAAGTTCTGTATTTCCTTCTTTTGTAACAGATTTATCACAGAATTGTAGAATATCCTGAGCTGGAAGGGACACTCAAGGGTAATTGAGTCCAACTCCTGGCCTTGCACAGGACCATCCCAAGAATCACACAATGTGTGAAGTTTATGGACTGTTACTTTCTCAAAGCTGAGTAGGGTGACCCATGTGCATGATACCAGTTTTTGCAGTTCTTTACATTTTAAGTGCTTTGTCTGGACATGTACTATCCTGTAACACTATGTCTAAAGTCACTCTCTTACTGCAACTCCTCAGCCAGCTTTTGCCTAGTCAATCATCTAATGAGGATATAAAAACGCTACTGTTGTTGGAGGCCTTCATCTCCTGATTTATTAACAGAGTTTGACTTAGGTGTGCTGAGCTGCTGACTAAATGCCAAAAATATTTCTGGGCCTGTGATAAAGCCCATGCAAAATTTTTCTCATTAACAAGAGTGATGCTTTTTAGAAATGACACAGGACTCAATTAAAAAAAAATCTGAGACGCACTGGTTCTGGTGACAGAGATCAAAGGTAAAATGAGATTTTTCCAGATTACAGAAGCTGAAGTAAAAAATCTCCTTTTTTTAATCTCAGTTGCTCCTTGTAGAGATCACGTACAGGTTTTAGCTCTTGTGGTTGCACTTTTTTAGGACTTGTTTTGCTCTTGATTAGTCATATTTCGTGTCATACTGTTTTGCAAAATGGTATTTCTGCTACAGAATTTTGGTACATAACAGATATCTTGGAGGAAATCTGCTAGTGATTCCTGGTTATAGAATCATTAGAGTTGGAAAAGACCTCCAAGATCATCAAGTCCGGCTTTTGACTAAACACCATCATACCCTCTAAACCATATCATGAAGTGTTGAACAGTTGGAGACTGTCCTCAGTTCTGATCTTGGTATGACATTAATGTGTTGTGATCAGAAACAAATCAATTATTCACCCTGTATTTTAGTTTATTGATCTGTAAAGTAATTCTCTTACTACAATTTCTTATGAAAGTTGGTAAAAAGTATTTATTGTAACAATACATTTTATAGCTCCCATTAAAACATCTCAAAGTGCTTTACAAATACTAAAACTTATTTTCTGTATAATATCAAGAATATTGCAGCATTTCTAGAAATGGCTTGATTTTGTAGAACAGTTTAGCTGCTGTTGAGCTCTGCATTTTCATGTAAAGATGCTTTGTATTTAAGGGGACGAATATTTTGCATTATGTCTATGTTACTTGCCAACACTCCCAGTGCATCCAAGACAATGAAGCTGTTAATATTTCCTCTGATTTTTGAGAAGCATTTTATTTCAGTAGAATCATAGAATCAGTTGGGTTGGAAAAGACCTCCGAGATCATCAAGTCCAACCCTTGGTCCAACTCCAGTCCAT